>CM046423.1:31480577-32030728 GCA_025506505.1 Flaveria sonorensis
CAAGTCTTCCATGCATGCACTAAGGAACAAAGATGAACTAGCTTTGGAAGTCTTACACTCTTAAATATGTCTAAGTGTAAGATCTTCTGAAGCTAACAGTTCAAAAGGAGTTACTTCGGATGTTTCACACTCAAACAGAAAAATATTCTAAGTGTGAAATCTTTCGAAGCCAAAGACTAACATCTTCCGAAGCCAAAGATGAAATCTTCCAAAGCTTTAGAGACAAAGTCTTCCGAAGCTATGATGACTGATTTCTTTAGAGGACAGAGAAAACATGCTTTCTCTGAATCAACCTTTGATACACCTGACACACTTTTCGCTGCTTGCTCTGGTGGTTCACCTACTTTACACTAGTTGGTGAAACTTCCATGCTTTATTAAAAAGTAGGAATGGTCTTTGTCTGTAACTTACCTTACTTGTTTCTATACTTTTTGTATTAGGAAATGTCAGTGAGCTATGGCATGTCATAGTCACTAGTCAAAAGGCAATCTGCCTTTTGACTGTAGATTGATCTTGTTGTCTAGATTAGTCAAATCCCAACTGTCTTTACATGTATGTGATGGTTGTAGGTTGTAGTATAAAACTGTCTTAGGTCCTTGTAATTTAAATATGCTTTGTAACACTTGTAATAGAACTTGAGATCAATATACAACATCCTTGAAAACCAATCTTGTGTTCTTGTGTTGTTCTTGGTTCTGTCTCTTTAATTTACTTGTGTTTTTAGTATCATCTGTCTCTAGTTACCAGTTCCCTATTTGAATTGTTAAGTGATTTAAGATCTCTCCTTAGTGTGAAACTAAGTGTTAAGTACTCTCACCCTGGTCCTGTAATTGGTATCAGAGCATTCCAGGCTCTTGATTATAAGATCTCACCATCTTTAATCCTCTTAGCTTCACACATCACTTAACTCTTCAAATGGCAGCTATCTCTAAGGTTGATATGGAAATTGGAACTATGACAAAGTCCCCACTGATCACTCCTGAGGATTTTGACACTTGGTGCCAAAGAATTGAAGGCTTCATCAAGTCTCAAGATTCCAGGATGTGGGAGTCTGTTGTCAATGGATCTCATGTACTATGCACTTCTTCAGCTGCTGCTGGTGGTGGCATGATACCAAAGGAGAAGGCTGATTTTTTTGATGAAGACTGGAAAAGAATTGATATTGATCAGAAAGCCATGACAGCCCGCCAAAGTGCTCTTCCAAGCTCCATCTACAGAGGTTTCAAGAAGTGCAAGACCGCTAAACAGCTATGGGATGCACTGAGACTGATGTATGAGGGGTCCAATGAAGCCAAGGAGAACAAGAAGGACCTCCTGAAGCAGCAGTTTGAAAACTTCACCTTCAAGATTGGTGAAACCATGACTCAACAATACTTCAGGTATGTTGAGATTGTGGATACTCTGGCTGATGTTGGAGTAACTATTGAGAATAGGGTTATTGTTAGGAAGTTCATGTCCTCTCTTCCCAGACAATGGACACATTACTGTGTGGTCATTAAAAGGACTAAAAACCTCAAGACCCTTACTCTCATTGAGTAGTATGGGATACTCAGTGGATACCAGATGGAGATGAACATGCAAAATTCATCTGGTAACTCCAATGCTCATCATAGTTCTGCCCTTCATATGGGTGAAAGGGATAGCAAAGAACCACAACATCATCTTATCTGCTACCCTGAAACTTCATAAAAGGGTCCTTTCATCACCTTCTTGGAGACACCCAGAGAGAACTACATCCAAGGAAGTCCCTTCCAAGAGACAAGTTCCTCTCAAGCCTTTGTCTCTACTGATGAAAGTTTAGGCAACTCTCTCTTCACTCTTAAAGACCGGGACTGTATCCATCCAGATGATCTGGAATATATGGAGATAGTCCAGCAGATGGCTCTTCTCACTCAATGAGCCCAGAAGTTTTACAAGAGGACTGGGAGAAGGTTTTCTAGCAATGCAGCCAGTGGTAAGTTTGGGCTAGACAAAAGCAAAGTAAAGGGTTACAACTATAACCAGATAGGACAGTTTGCCAGAGAATGCAAGGCACCTAAGTCAAATGGTGGCCAAGCATCATCCAGGCCAAACTACACTAAAGGAGGGCACTAGAATAAGAAGCCAAGACAGCAAGCTGCAATTGCTATTGAAGAAGGAGGCTTTGACTGGAGCTTCCAAGCTGAAGATGCTTCTCCAAATCAAGCACGCATGGCTGACCTTGATGAAGCCTAGGTATTAGAACATGTTTGCTCTCCTGAATGTATTGCTAAAGTAAACAGATACAGGTCCTACAACTTAGAAATAAGATCTGATATTGAGTCTTTAAACATTTTAAAAGCTGATTTTAAGAGAGCTGAAAATGAGCTGAAAAGATGATTATAAGCTTAAAACAGAAGATCTAGAGAAAACAATTTCAACTCTTAAACATGAGCAAACAAACTACAAGACTCAAATAAAAGATCTTGTTACTAAGTTGACTGAATGCCAGGCTGAGCTTGTGATCAGCAAAGCCAGGGCAAAAAAATGTGTTCTTGAAGAAGAGACCTTCAAGAACATAATATCCTCATGTCTGCATGCAAAAGTTTGTTATCAGAATAAGCATGAACTGGGATCTTGTGAGATAGCTCATCCACACACTCTATTATCTGTAAGATCTCCAAGGTGTGGAACTAGTGAAGATGAGCTTCCCCTTATAGACCCTAGTGCTGAAGAGGATGAAGAGGAGATGGTGAGGGATGATTCTAAAATGAGTGAAAAGAGTCAATCGAAAAAGGGTTACCATGCTCCTGAGGAGAGTAAGAAGGCTGGTATGACAAAGACAAAAAGGAAGAACTTGATCAGAAGAGCAAAGAGAAGATCAAAGAAGGCTCAATAGATCAAAGCCATTTTTGACCCCAAGCAGAAACAAGTGTTCATCTCTGTAGGGTTTGAAGTGGTAAAGGCTGAGGAATCAACTACTAACTCTAGTACCAGGAGTTTTAGTACAGGTCCAACTCATTCTAGCAAAGAGAAGGCTGAATTGCTGTGTACTACTGCTACACAATCTGAACCATCCTCTTCCAAGAGCAATTCTCTCCCTAAGAAAATTGCTGCATCATCTGTGAAGAAGAAGCTGGAGAAAGAAAGTGTTCAAGTTCAGTCTTGCTCTCAGAATAAGACTCCCAGAAGGAAGCAAATAGACTGCATCATGTGTGGTAGTACTTCTCATCTGGCTAAGGATTGCCTCTACAATCCTAAAAGTACTATCCACATGGTCAAAGAGTTGGCTTCCGGGAAGAAGGAGGAAAAGAAAGCTTTGGAAGGATAATTTGTTTCCTTCAGAAGCTCCAACATGAATAAGAAGGCAAGTAAAAATTGCCTTCGGAAGAAAACTTGGTCTCGGAAGAAAGGAATGCTTCCGAAGTACTGAAGCTTTCTGTAGTGAAAGCAAGATCTTTCAAAGGTCCAGTCTCCAAATCTTTCGAAGCTGTAAAAGCTTTTGAAGCTTTAAAGGTCAAGCCAAATTTTCCAAAGGTGGTGTGGAAGATGAAGGAAGACCGTGTGACCAAAAACATCACATGCTCTTTACTGAGCATGAGTGCATTGTTCTCAAGCTCGGGGTTGACATTCCTCAAGAGCATATTCTGCTCAGAGACCCCAGGAGAGGGAACATGTACAAGATGGATCTGCAGGAAATATCTCCCTCTGGAGAAGTTTCTTGCTTTCTGTCTAAAGCAAATAATGATGAATCTTTCCTTTGGCATAAAAGAATGTGCCATGTAAACTTTAAAAACATGAATAAATTGACTAAGAATGATTTGGTAACTGGAATGCCAAAGAAAGAGTTTACAAGTAGTGACCACTGTGTTGCATGCCTGAAAGGGAAGCAACACAAAGTGTCTCACAAGCCAAAGAAAACGAACTCTATCACTACTCCCCTACACTTGTTACATATGGATCTGTTTAGCCCACCAGTGTAATGAGTCTAGGAAGGACCTCTGACTATTTAGTGATCACAGATGATTTCATAAGATTCACTTTGGTGTTTTTCCTTAGAACTAAGGATGAAACCCCTGAAATCTTAAAGAACTTCATTCTAAAAATTGAGAATCAATCTGATCACAAGGTCAAGACCATAAGATGTGATTAATGAACTGAACTTAAAACCAAATCCTTGATACATTTTTGATGAAAAAGGTAATTCAAGACAATATAGTGCTCCCAGGACTCCTTAGCAAAATGGTGTTGCTGAGAGGAGAAACAGGACACTTATTGAAGCTACTAGAACCATGTCATCTGACTCTAAACTACCTATCACCTTCTGGGCAGAGGCTGTCAACACAGCCTGCTATGTGCAAAACAGAGTTTTAGTGGTTTAGAAACATGGTAAGACTCCTTATGAACTATGGCATAAAAGGAGGCCATTCATTGGTTTTCTCAGAACATTTGGATGTCCTTGAACCATCTTGAATACCAAAGATCAAAAAGCCAAGTTTGCTAAGAAATCAGATGATGGACACTTTGTTGGATACTCATCTCAAGCTAAGGCTTATAGAGTATACAATCTTAGAACTAGAATCATTGAAGAGTCAGCCAATGTGACTTTCATGAACCACACCCAGTGTGAAAGGTTCTGGTCCGGATTGGCTGTTTGATCTAGATTTAGTTACCAACTATTTTAACAAGTCTTGTGAGAATGCTTCAGGATCTACAGATAATAGATCAACAGAAGATCCTAATCCAAGATTTGAGCTGAGAAGACCAACCAAGAAGCCTACTTCAGCTCTAGTGGTGACTAACCCTGTAATTGAGGCTCCTATCAGCACAAGCATGACAAATACTGCTGATTCAACTGAATTGTCTTCAAATTCTAGCTCAGAGGCTCAGAATTTAGGAGAAGGAATCTAATACAGGAGGAACTAGAGGTGGTGATAGTGATCAAGAATTTCTTGATGCTGATAACCACTCTATTGAAGACAACATAAATGACGTCACACACTCATTGGATCAAGTTTCTCTTGATAAGTGTGCTGATGTGGTAGGAGACACCTCATTGCCAGATCAGAATTTCTCTAATTTAGATCTGTCCAACCAACTTGCTGTGATCCCTTAACTTCAGATCCACAAGTCACACCCCACCACAAAACATCATTAGAAATGTTGACTCAGGGGTAAGAACAAGAGGACAAACTTATGACAGCCATGTTTGTCAACATTCTTGTTTCTTATCCCAGATAGAGCCGAAGAAAGTTGATGAGGCTTTGAAGGATGGAAGCTGGATTGAAGCTATACAAGATGAGCTACTTCAAATCAGAAGATAGAAGGTGTGGAACTTATGCCCTCTTCCTCAAGGGAAGACTGTCATAGGTACCAAATGGGTATTCAGGAACAAGAAGGATGATAGAGGGATCATCATCAAAAATAAGGCTAGACTGCTTGTCCAAGGATACACTCAAGAAGAAGGGATCGATTACACTGATGTTTCTGCTCCAGTTGCAAGACTTGAAGCTGTAAGAATATTTCTGGCTTATGCTGCATCCAAGGATTTCAAGGTCTACCAACTTGATGTGAAATGTGCTTTTCTCTATGGGGTGATTGATGAAGAAGTTTATATGAAACAACCACCTGGGTTTTCATAACCAGATCATCCTAATTATGTCTGCAAGCTTGATAAGGCTCTATATGGACTGCATCAAGCTCCAAGAAAGTGGTATGAGACACTATCGACATACCTCTGTCATCATGGATACAAAAGAGGTACTATTGATGGGACTCTCTTCATCAAAGAAATAAGGAATGACACACTGCTAGTTCAAATATATGTAGATGACGTCATATTTGGTTCAACTAAACCAAAGCTCTGCAAAGACTTTGAGATGCTGATGAAGAATAAATTTGAAATGAGTGCCACGGGGGAACTCAGTTTCTTTCTAGGAATTCAAGTGAAGCAGGTTGAAGATGGAATCTTCATTAGTCAGTCAAAGTATGTACAGGACATACTTACAAGATTCAAGACGACTGACTGTAGGGTTGCAAAGACACTCATAGCCAGCAACCACTCCCTTGGTCCTGATCTTGAGGGGGAGTGTGTTGATGAACATCTCTATAGGGCTATGATTGGGTCACTTATGTACCTTACTACTAGCAGGCCTGATATTATGTTTGCTACATGTATATGTGCAAGATATCAAGCCAACCCCAAGATGTCACCTAATCACTGTCAAAAGGATTCTCAGATACCTCAAAGGTGCTCAAAATCTAGGCCTTTTGTATCCAAAGAATTCAGACTTTAATCTATATGCTTATACAGATAGTGATTATAGTGGCTGCAACATGACTGCAAAGTCCACATCTGGGGGATGTCAATTCCTTGGTGGAAGAATAGTCTCTTGGCAATGCAAGAAGCAATCCTGTGTGTCTGCATCAAGTGCTGAAGCTGAATACATTGCTGCTACAAGCTGCTGTGCTCAAGTTCTCTAGATTCAGAATCAGATGCTAGACTATGGGTTCAACTTCATGGAGACTCCCATCCATATAGACAACACCAGTGCCATCTCCATTACAGAAAATCCTATGCAGCACTCAAGGACCAAACACATCAACATCAGGTATCATCTGATTAGGGATAATTTTGAAAAGGGATTGATCAAACTACTCAAAGTTAACACAAATGAACAATATGCTAATCTATTCACAAAGGCATTTGATGAACAGAGATTTAAATATCTTGTATAAGCTATTGGGATGATTAACTTTAAATAGATTTTGTTTAATAACTTAATCAACTTTATTTCCTAAAAAATTATGTGTACTAAGTTGTCTATTAGATCACCCCATAAGCCCAGTTCTCTTTGGAAGAAAACTAACTTTTAACTGATATTTCTTAGATTTGTGAAAATTTACCTTCGGAAATACTCAAATTGCCTTAGGAAGAAATTTATGTCTTTAAATCATTTAACAGCTTATCTAAGATTTACCATCGGAAGAAATTCTTGGAGTATCTTTCGAAGATTAAATTTGTATATAAGCACTTAAATGTATTCAAAGAACAAATATCTTCCGAAAGCAACTAAGTCTCGGAAGACTTCTTCACTTCTTCTGAAGCCAAATTTTCAAAATTCTTTGAAATATCTTCCGAAGCAAAACTTGCCTTTGGAAGCTTTGCTACAAAGCTTCAAAGCCAAAATTGCCTTCGGAAGTTTTACAACTTCCAAGAAAACTAACTTTTTGGGGGCATTTTTTTCAGAAGTAGGACCTACTTGCGGATTTCAAAGTTTATTTTTGTCATAACTTTGTCTCAAATCCACAACATATATCTTCCAAATGGTTCTATTTTGTCTCTCTACTCTCACTGATCCTTACCCTAAATTTACCCCCAAATTTCATCTTCTTCTTCCTTTCTTCACTGCAAAAGCTTCCTCAAATGGCCAACATTGATCATCGCAACGACCCTGATTTTTCCATGCACCTACATAGGCACTAGCTAGTGTTGAACCAACACCCTCCACCTCTCAACCAACTCAAACACAGCCTACCATAACTATCACCTACAAAATAAAATCCCAGCAAACCCCTACACTTACTACTGAGCATGTGCAGGCCCCCATATCAGAACCCATATAGGAGGAAGTTGAATCTCAAGCTCCCACTTCCCCTGAGGAGCAGACCACTCCCATCTTTAACCCAATCAGTGCTGAGGTTCCTCATGCTCAGCTTGATGAGCTCACAACCCCACAAACAGCCTTAAGCCATCATTCTGAGTCTCAACACTCTAGTGATCAACCTTCTGGGGAAAGCTACCATCCCCAACCACTTGATCTAAACAGCCCTATTCCCAACCTTGACTTCTATTCTGATGAAGATTGGGGCTTTAGTGAGTACCATGAGTCTCTCCTCTCTTCCCACACTCAAGGAGAGATGAGTACTCCTACTTCCCCTATCTCTAGCCCACATCAGCAAACCCCTACTGAGGTGGATAGTCCTGAACTTATTCAGGAAATCCATATGGCAGAGGCTATCACCTTTTCAAGTGATAACATTACTAGGACCTCTACCATGGCAACCCAGCCTCTTGACACTTCTCTGGAAGTTGTCATTAGGCAGAGGAAATCCAGCAGACAAGAAACTTATGCTGGTGGTGAGGAAGAAGACTTAGGTCCAATTCTCTCATCCCCTAATGATTCTTCATCTAAAGACGAGGGGAGTTTACAACAAAAGGTGCACAAACTGTCACATCTTTGCACCTATTTTGTTTCAAAGATAGTCACCTGGAATCTCAGGTGACTATCTTACAGAAGAGGGTCAATGACCAGCAACTTGAGTTCACCGATCTCAAGGGCAAGTTGGCTGAGAGACCCATGAGGACAACTCATCCATGTCCACAAGAATCTTTGGATGTCATGGATCAATCTCCCAGCTCACCAATGTAAGAGGGTGATGCTACCAAAAAGGGGGAGGAAATTCAGACAATCACAGAACCTGGGAGTTATTCCCAGAGTATGGACATAGAGGAATCACCATCCTCTCTTGCAATTGTTCATACTCAGCAACCTCCTCTGGACAGTGATCTAAACTTGCTTATCCAACAACTATTTGAGGAGGGAATACCAAGAGCAATGTCTGCCCCTTCTGAGAACCCAATCTGGGGTTGGGGGTATGACAACAATAGGAGAGCTCTTATGATCTCTAGAGCTCAGGGTCAACTAGAAGTTCTCAACATTTCACACCTAAGTTTGTATAAGAGTACCAACTTGGTAGATCTGCCACTTGTCAACCCAAGAAATAAAAGACAAGCAGCAAAATTGGCAGAAAGAATCCAATACAGGGTGCTAGAGGAGTTTAAATTGAGATCAAAATTATATAGAAAGAGGCTAGTAGGTGAGATCTTTGGTCAACTGGATGTTGAGGTAGAGCCAAAGATTAGCTTCGAAGGAAAAACCTTGACTGAAGGCCCAGAGGTTGAACCTGTGAACCTTGAGACAGGATCTCCCTCTACACCCATTACCCTCAGTGAAACACCAGCTGGTGATGGTGTTTCACAACCTCTCTCTGGCCAGAGCTTGATAGCTGAACCAAGCAATGAAGGCCAAAGCTCTCTCCAGCCTTAGTCACCAAAGCCTGTGGATGACAAAGGCAAAAAGAAAATGACTCCTGAGGAGATTGAGGAGGAGAAGAGAAAGAGGAAGAGGAAGCTGAGGGGAGAGAGTTCAAGTGGTTCCCCAGGGTTTATGAAAGCTGCAATCAGGGCTGCCCCCAGGCTAAACACTCAGGAAGATGAGTTAAGGGCAGCCAGGCTAAACTACCTGGGAACCAGAAACTATAATGTTGATGAACTTATTTCTCTCCCTTAGATGATTGAATGAACTGTTTAACATAGAGTTGTCAAAGGAGAGGAAGGAAGCAGAGGATAAAGCATTGCTCCTCAAGCACAAGGAAGAAATGAGGCTGAAAAGACTCTACAAGAACATTCATGTCCTCTCCCAGTTCAAGAAAGTCCTGAGCCAGAGACTATGGCCACTGAACAACCTCAGGTAGCAACTGAAGAAGAAAGACTAAAGATGATCAGCTACCTGAGTGCCACAGGTCTTTATCAGGCAGATGCACTTCTTCCCTTACCATCTGAATACATATTGTTTGAATACAATAAGCAGATGGAAGAAAAAGTTAAAAGAGAAAAACAAGCTGAAAAGAAAAGATTAAGGGAAGAAGCTGCAAAGTCAAGGGCCATCATCCATAAAAGCCAAAAGAAGTCTGCTGACAGAGAAAGGATGATGAGCTTCTTGAAGCTGTATGGATTCTTTATCCATAAGGAGAAGATAAAGAAGGGAGAGCTGGTGGACTTGCATTCTCCACCAAGTCCAGCTCAACCTGAAGTTGAGGTGAAGGTTGAACCCACTAAGACAACAAAACCTGAACCTAGAGCTGCATCTCAGCTAACTTCGTCTTCTGATCCACAGCAGGGTCCTCCTCTCTCTCCTTCTGAACCTGTGAGAGAGAGATCCTAACTGAGGGGGACTCAATTGAACAACCCGGTACTCAAGACCAGTCCCCTCAGTTAAAATCATCAGGGAAAAGAAAAGGGATGGCCAGAAGATCAACCTCAAAGAGAAAAAGAAGAAGAAGAAAGGCATCCACCTCCCAATCTCAGAATGAGTCAGAGCATCCTGAGGGAGTGCATGAAGAGGTCTCTCAACAAACTCCAATCATAGTAGAGCGTCTGTTATTAGAAGACAAGTTATGTCATGGCCTTGTGATGAAGATCAAGATAGATGGTATGTCATAAGAGATCAGGAAGGCACGCATGTCTATTCCTCAAAAGCCATGCTCAATCTTCATCTGCATGATCTCTTTGACATGAGAAGGTTCTATGTTAGTTTGAAGGATCCAGACCTAATGATGAAGAAAGGTATGCTGAGGATCCTAATATGGACTATCAAAATCTAAAGAACTTCTCTGTTTTGGTAGCATCAGCCTAGGGGGAGTTTGTAAGATCATCTGAAGATTATGAGGCTGATGCAATCAACAAGCCAGAACAACCAAGTCTTCCATGCATGCACTAAGGAACAAAGATGAACTAGCTTTGGAAGTCTTACACTCTCAAATGTATCTAAGTGTAAGATCTTTCGAAGCTAACAGTTCAGAAGGAGTTACTTTGGAAGTTTCACACTCAAACAGAAAAATATTCTAAGTGTAAAATCTTTCAAAGCCAAAGACCAGCATCTTCTGAAGTCAAAGATGAAATCTTCTGAAGCTTCAGAGACAAAGTCTTCCGAAGCTGTAAAGACTGATTTCTTTAGAGGATAGAGAAAATATGCTTTCTCTGAATCAACCTTTGATAAAGCTGACACACTCTCCGCTACCTGCTCTGGTGGTTCACCTACTTTACACTAGTTGGTGAAACTTCCATGCTTTATCAAAAAGTAGGAATGGTCTTTGTCTGTAACTTACCATACTTGTTTTTAGACTTTTTGTATTAGGAAAAGTCAGTGAGCTATGGCATGTCATAGTCACTAGTCAAAAGGCAATCTGCCTTTTGACTGTAGATTGATCATGTTGTCTAGATTAGTCAAATCCCAACTGTCTTTACATGTAAGTGATGGTTGTAGGTTGCAGTATAAAAGTGTCTCAGGTCCTTGTAATTAAATATGCTTTGTACACTTGTAAAAGAACTTGAGATCAATATACAACATCCTTGAAAACCAATCTTGTGTTCTTTTGTTGTTCTTAGTTCTGTCTCTTTAATTTACTGTGTTCTTAGTATCATCTGTCTCTAGTTACCAGTTCCCTATTTGAATTGTTAAGTGATCTAAGATCTCTCCTCAGTGTGAAACTATGTGTTAAGTAACCTTACCCTGGTCCTGCAGTGTTTCTTGGGATTGCTGAGGCTTCTTCATTAACTCACCATGGCAGTCTTTGCCATGTGTCCTGCCTTACCACAACGCTGGCAGCGAAAATTGTCACACCTGCCAGTGTGGTAGTAGCTGCGTCGATTACATTTGGGATACTTCCCTACGTATCCACCTTGTCCCTGAGATGAAGAAGATGACTGGTTGAAACTATGGTTGTTGTCAAACATCCTTTGCTGCTATTGATGTTGATACTGTTGAGTGTGCTGTTATTGCTGCTGATGTTGCTGAGATTGGCTGTTTGACAAAGATCCCTTGCTGCCAGAGTTGTCCCGCTTGCGTTTATTGTCAGGCATGCTGGCCACAGCGCCCCGTTTGAATAGCTTTCCCTGGTTTACCGCTTGGTCAGTAAGCTTATGAGCCAATCGAATAACCTGTTGGATAGTGTTGAGGTTCGCAGCAGTCACTATGCTTTGTATCTTTGGAACCAAGCCACATAGATTCGATCCTCTTGATTTGGCAGGCTTATCATTCCAGGATAGGGAGTCGCCAACTCGTGAGACCTCATAGTGTAGGCCTGATCTCGGATCCCTCCATCTTTAACTTCAAGAACTCACCTCCAACTTTTGGACTTCATTCGGTTCTTCCTCGGATCTTCCTCTGGCTCCTCCTCCCGAACCTCCTCTGGTACCTTCTGAGGCTCCTCCATCGGAGTCTCCTAAGGCTTGAGCTAGTTATCCAACTCAGGTATATTAACTATAGCCTCATGAAGCTGATCGTGCGTCGCATTTAGAGTAGCCGTCAACTCAACAACCTGTCCACATAGAGTCTGGATGTCTCCTGTCTGACTATCCTCGTGTCCTTGCATATCGAGCCACGAGTCTTCCATCTCCTTGTACACTCAACTGTCATCTCCTGTCGTGCTTCCACCCTTTTAAATATCTCCTTGACATTTCATTGCAGTCAGTCATGTGAGGCCACCACAGCGGGGATAGCCCTATAAGGAGTACAGGGTAGAGGGTATAATATGAAATCTCTAGTAACGGTAGGGATCGTAAATGGAACACCTCTCATTTTCTAGCATCTTAGTTAGTGTAGTGCGATACTAGTTCCAATTGTCAGGGTCAATCAAGTCCTGCTCAATCTTCGGCTCGTCCAGAAAGTACACATCATCTATGAACGTAGGGGGTCTAGAACCATAACTCTTGGATGACGAAGGAAAAATAGGAACCTCGGGTTCCTTTCCCGGTGTGTGTCGAACAGGGGATGAAGATGATGATGGTGCCATACTGCAGTGTATGTGATGTGTATGCTAATGAGTAATTGTAAGGGATAAGTAACGAGTAACTAACAAACTGTGCGGTTATAGTGTAGTGTGTATGCAACCTAGTTCCCTATAACCAATTGCTCTGATACCAATTTGTCACACCCTCAAAATCAACATACGGGGTTTTACCGCGAGGCGAGTGAACAAATCAGGATCTCAGTCATTAGTTACTCAGAACGACACTATATGCAACCTTTAAAACAAATCAGGGTTTGAAACTTTAAAATATTTGCAGAAGAGTTTTGTAAATAACCCAAACACAAGGTACTAAATGTAAACTGCGTAAAACACACGCCCAAACCAAAATACGTAAGTAAATGCTAAATTAAAAGTAAACAATTTTTGTCTGCATAGCTTTTTTGTCGGTCACGTACTGCAACCATATGGTTCCTTATCTGTACGATCTTCTTAGTAGTCTCGTGCACCAACTCGGGGCCTATTAGCTGACTATCACCAATTTTCATCCAAAAAACTAGTGATCTACACTTTCGCCCATACAAAGCCTCAAATGGTGCTGCCTTAATGCTGGTGATCTACACTCAGATTGTTGTAGTAACACAGACGGCTTCTGATATTCAACTTTAACTTTCGAATAGGTTAGGCACTTGCTCACATATGTAGCTATGCCTTCCTTCATGTTAGGCCACCAATAGTGCGCCATGATACATCTTGTCAGAACCAGGATGTATAGAGTACTTAGACTTATGTGCTTCACTCATAACCAAGTCTCTTAGGTTTCCATACAAAGGTCCCAAAGTCTGTCCATGAAACAACGAATTCCATTTGCTTTTACCTACAACTATTTGTCTATTCCCCGTAAAGTTTCAGACCCAATGTTTTTCGCCTTCAAGGCTTCTGTCTAAGCTTCTCAGATTTGTTCCAACAAGTGAGTGCTAATCGTAAGCTACAAAGCTCGCACTCGTCGGGGCTTAGCAGTTTCCTTTCTACTCAACGCATCAGCAACTACATTTGCCTTTCCTGGGTGATATTTGATAGAGCAATCATAATCATTTAATAATTCCAATCCAACGTCGCTGCCTCATATTCAACTCCTTTTGCTCAAAGATATGCTGAAGACTCTTGTGATCGGTGTAGATAGTGAACTTGGTACCGTACAAGTAATGTCTCCCGATCTTCAAGGAAAAAACTACCGCACCCAGTTCCAAGTCATGAGTGGTGTAGTTCTTCTCGTGTACTTTTAGTTGTCTAGAGGCGTAGATTATCACCTTATCATGTTCCATCAAGACCCAACCAAGTCCTTGGATAGAAGCATCCAATAAACCACAAAAGTCATCACTTCCCTCCAGTGTTGCCAATATTGATCATACATGGAACGTAGCATCTATTGATTAAATGAAAACCAAAACCGGACACGATACCACACGAATGACTCTTAAAATCAATCCACTCCTACCCAAAATTTTTCCGCAACACACCACAACCAACTTTGAACTCTATTGCCTCAAAAATCCATAGAATTAATCTAATTGACAACTATCGATCCACAGGCTCCTTTTTCAACCATCAATGGAAGGAAACGAGGTGCAAACAACCAATAAATTACCCGTATTTCACTATAGAAGCATAGATAGTAAAATTACAGTTGAAATGAAACTAATCAGACATCAAACAAGATACTTAATATCTAATTGATGAAAGAGAAGTCAACTCAAGGTAACACAAGCAATTAAATAAGATTTACTTGTATTATTATCAAATTATGCAACTATAGATTGGTGCATCAATGCATTCATAAAAGCTTAACTAAATTCATAGGAAAGGAACTAGTTACACAAAAACATTAAACAACAATAGTTCTTGAATGGATACTTTTTGCTTCTCTTAACAACCTCAAACGTTATGGAGTTTTGATTCTCAAGCCCTATAAACACACTCCTAAACCAATCTAATCAAATCTAATTATAATCTTCATTGGAGTCACACTAATCGATCACACATGGAACGTAGCATCTATTGATTAAGTTGAAACCAAAACCGGACATGACACCACACGAATGACCCTTAAAATCAATCCACTCCTACCCAAAACTTATCCGCTACACACCACAACCAACTTCGAACATTATTGCCTCAGAAATCCATTGAATCAATCCAAATGACCACTTCGATACACAGATTCCTTTTTCGACCATCAAGGGAAGGAAACGATGTGCAAAGAACCAATAAACTTCTCATATTTCACATGAGATGAATAGATAATCAAATTACAGTTGAAATGAAACTAATCAGTGTCACACCCCGGGCCAGGTAGGGTGGGACGTCACAGACTAGTAACAATATATGGCAGCGGAAACCAAACCATCATAGAGCACAAAAGGAGGAGAACATCACATGGCATTAAAGTTTAAAGAAATATCGAGCTAGATGTAGGTCTAGCCACCCATACAAGTATATGATTCAACCGTACAAATTGTTCCAACAATAGTAAATAAAAATATTCCATGTTGTTTGAAAAAAAAAACAAGCCAATGCCATGGGTCACGGTGCTAGGTCAAGTCTTCTACACAGCTAGACTCCCTTCAAGGATTACCTGAAACATGCTCAAAAGAAATTGGTGTCAACTAAAAAGTTGGTGAATTCAAGTGCTTAAAGTTCAAAAACAAAAGGATTCAAAAGAATCCACATTGATTTAAAAATCATAATCATAGTATCATGGTTGTGGGGATCACAATCAACCATGCACTCAGTCCCGGCTAGCCTCTTCTAAAGTTATGTTATACAGGCTAATCCCGAAGGAAGAACTGAGCCTCATACGGCGGACTGTACCTGCTGGATGGTTCACCCTAGTATCTTATTAAAACTTGTCACATGCCACAAACGACCCCGCAGGATCTCAGTGTGGTATCTTTCTCGTTCACCAAGGAAGGCACTGTGTGTGGGGGATTCCCCAAGTAGATCTACCCATATAAAACAAGCGGTTCATACAAGAATTAATGATGATGATAAAAGTAAATGCAGATTCTAACACTTCCACAACATATAGCATCATCATATAGCACAGATTTAATTCAGTTTAAACAGAGCATGCTTCATCCCAAAAACAGTAGTAAAAGGGGGGGACACTAGAACTCCACCTTAGGGTCTCAAGCAAGCAACGGTTCTTCGTGTACCGGGAAGGTTTCAAGTCAAGCACCCTACCAACAAGATTAAGTGTTAAGCACTAATTCTAGGGTCATACGAGGTAGGAAAACGTGTTAAGAGGTAAAATGTTCAACTACCTTAGATTTGCCAAGGCTTGCATTAGAAAGTTTCCTTTTTAGATAGAAAGTCATGGTTTCTATGGATAAATATAGATTTTGACCCTATTAGGTTATTGATACTAGTTAAATTAAGTTTACAAGTGATACATGTCCATTGGGTCGTTTTATAGATTTTTGGCATAATTTACAGTTTAGCCCCCTCAAGTTTCAGAATTTACAATTTCTACCCTAAATTTTTGTTTCAAAACAAGTTATTAAGAGGTTTAAAAACTATTTTTAAGTAGATCCCAAGATTGGGTTTCGGAGGGTTACAAGACAAAGGGTTCAGTGATGCCAAACTCACCAAAAGAGGGTTTTCAAGGTGTAACTTGTGTTCCACCCTTAGTATGACCAATATATCATGTGAGATACCTCTAGTGAAGTTAAAAGCTCCTCAAGAACGAGATGATATCACTGGACTTCTGTTAGAACAAAGAGAGCAAGGGTTTTGGTGGATAAAAGAAAGAGTAACACATGACATAGTTTGTTTCGGGGAAGATGAAGCTTACTCTTTGTATGGTTCACGATTTGGAGAGTGTAGAGAGACAAAATGGTCTGGAAATCTTCAAAAAAGGGTTGGATAAGTCGAGCTTGCAAGAACCGTGTATCAAAAGCTCTCAAAATGCCACTTTCTTGCCTGCTTGGACTTGGCCGATGGTTGTTTGTGGTTGTACTTCGATTAGGAGGCTGAAATGGAGAGGGATTGTGGTGTGTTGTGTGTGTGTGTTTTTCTGCTAGAGAATCCAAGAGGGAGGGAAGAGAGTGAGAGGAGTGTGTGTGGGTTTGAATGAGATTGCATGAAAGATGAGTGGAGGAGGGTTGTGGTGGTGTGTAGTGGAGAATATGGGAGGGGATTGGTGGTCAAGGAGGCGGCCGAAATTGGAGTCTTGTGGAGGTGTAATTGTTTTAAATTTTAAATGTAAATTGTTATTATGTGGTATTGTTTTGTTGTGTAGTATTTTAAGTGGGTAATTTCTAGTTAGTTGATTAAGTATTAAGTATGTATATGTATATTTCAACGTGAATTATGTGGTATACAACATTTTAAGGTTTCAATTAAGATTAAATTTTTGCAAGGGTGACTAATTGACTTTCCCGAAACAAGAAGTTACTCTATGCTAAGGCTAGATTGTACTATCATGCAAAATGGCACATGAAATAACAAAAATGACACTAATAGCAATATCAATAACACACAATAATAATAATAATAATAATAATAATAATAATAATAATACTAATAATAATAATATTACTAATAATAATAATACTAATAATAGTAACTCAAATGGTCCTATATATCTCGGGCTTAGCTTTCCTTTTCTTCCAAACCTCACAGTCCCCTTCCATGGTGCTACTTTTAGCATTACCCTATCGCCCACTTGAAACTTTAAAGGTTTTCGCCTTCTATCAGCATATTTCTTTGACGGTCTCTGGCTGCTCTTAAATGCTCCTTAATTTTAAATATTTTGTCGGTGGTCTCCATCACGATGTCGGGTCCCATTACTTGGCTATCTCCGATCTCATTCCAACTCAACGGTGATCGGCATTTCCTACAACATAGGGCCTCATATGGAGCTGTTTTATACTTGCGTGGTAACTATTATTGTAGGAGAAACTCTACTAGAGGAAGATGGTTATCCCAGTTCCTCCAAAGTCAATCACGCAAGCCCTTAGAATATCTTCCAAGGTTGGATGGTTCTTTCACTCTGACCATCAGTTTATGGGTAGTAAGCAGTGCTTAAATCCAGACGGGTTCCTAAAGCCCGCTGGAGTGACTTCCAGAAACAAGAAGTGAAATGACTATCACGGTCGGAGATGATTGATAGTGGCACCCCATGCCTGGTCACTATTTCATCGATGTACCGTTGGGCTAGCTTTGTCAGGTCGTTGTCCTCTCGAATCGGCAAAAAGTGAGCCGATTTAGTTAACTGAATAACTATTACCCAGATAGCATCATGACCTCTGAAAGTTCGGGGTAGTTTGTAACAAAATCCATCGTGACGTTATCCCATTTCCATTCTGGGATTTCAGGCTGTTGTAACGTCCCTGACGGTTTTTGATTTTCAGCCTTCACCATGGAGCACGTTAAACATTTCCCAACATATACGACGATTGATTTCTTGATTCCAGGCCATCAGAAAAGTACCTTTAGATCTTGGTACATTTTGTCACTTCCGGGGTGAACCGAGTACCTAGATTTGTGGGCTTCATCTAGTATCACCTCTCTAATTCCCCCGTACTTCGGTACCCACGTTCTTCCTTCATCTTTATATATACCATCGTTGCTCAACTCTAACCGCTTCTCCATTCCTGTTAACAACTCCTCTGCTAATTTATCTTCCTTTAGCACTTCGCCTGAGCTTCTTTTAATCTCGCAATAAGGTCAGCATACACACTCATCCTTAAGGCACGGACACGAAGGGGTTCTTCTCTTTCTTTCCTACTCAAGGCATCCGCCACTACATTGGCCTTGTCGGGATAGTAGCGGATTTCACATTCGTAATCATTTAATAGCTCAACCCATCTTCTCTTGATGCATGTTAGCATCTTCTGATCAAGAATGTGTTGCAAACTTCTATGGTCAGTGTAAATAATGCACTTTGTGCCATAGAGATAATGCCTCCACATTTTGAGTGCAAACACCACGGCACCCAATTCTAGATCATGCGTTGTTTAGTTCTTCTCATGATCGTTCAGCAGTCTGGATGCATAAGCAATACCTTGTTGCGCTGCATTAGCACGCATCCCAGTCCCTGACGCGAGGCGTCAATAGACCACGAAATCTTCAAACTCCGTCTAGGAGGGCGAGGATAGGTGCACTACATAGTTTTCCTTGAGTGTTTCGAATGCTTCATTCTACTCTTGTTCCCACTCAAAAGCTGTTTCTTCTTGATCAAGGCAGTTAACGATTGTACAATACGCGAGAAGTCCTTGATAAACCTTTGTAGTATCCGGCCAATCCAAGGAACTATCTTATCTAGGTAGGAGTTTCCGGAATTTCCAGTTCTTAATAGCCTCTATCTTTGAAGGAGCCACTTGCATTCCGTCTTTATTACGACATGCCCTAGAAATTGGATCTCTCACATCCAAAATTCGCATTTGGAGAACTTGGCATAGAGTTGTTCATCTTGAGCAATCGAGAATCAGCCTAAGGGCTTCTCGTGCTCTCCTTTCCACGGGAGTAGATCAGGATGTCATCGATAAATACAATCCACAAATTTGTCTAGATATGGGCGGCACACTCGGTTCATGAGATCCATAAATGCCGCTGGTGCATTAGTCAGTCCAAAGGGCATGACCAGGTACTCATAGTGTCCATATCTAGTTCTAAAGGTTGTTTTGGGTATGTCTTCCTCTCTTATCTTAGTTGATGGTACCTGACCTTAAGTCTATTTTGGACAAATAGCTTTCCCCCTGCAGTTGATCGAATAGGTCATCGATTCTCGGAAGAGGGTAACGATTCTTATTGTTAGCTGTTTAGTTCCAGGTACTAATACACATACGTAGGGTTCATACTTCTTTTCACGAATAGCACCGGGGCACCCCATGGAGACACACTCGGTTGTATCAACCCTTGTCGAGTAGCTCTGGATTTGTAGCATTAGTTCTTTCTCGGGAGAGGGCAAGTTGTACGGTGCCTTGGCTATTGGTGCAGCAGCACCAGGCAATAGATCTATTTGGAACTCAAACTGACGAGTCGGAGGGAGTCCCGGTAGGTCTTCGGGAACTACTTCCGGATATTCTGAAACCACTGGTATATCCTCAATCTTCTTTTCCTCTTTGGCTTTCATTACATAAACTATGAAAGCTGGGCATCCCTTCATGAGACTCTTGGTTGCCTTCAAATAGGATATCAGAGGATATAACGTGTTACATCTTTCACCATGAATAACTAACACCTTCCCGTTGTTCAATGGTATCTTGAGTAGGCTCTTATCACACACGATTTCAACTCTATACTTAGCCAGCCAATCCATACCAACAACCACATTAAATCCTCCTAGCTTAATAGGCATTAGGTTTATCTTAAATGTACTACCTTCTAGGTTCATTAAGCAATCCTTGATGACTTCATTAGTTTCTAATATGTTACCGTCACCTAATTCTATGGTAAACGTATCAGTCAGGACACATACACTTAAGGCAATCAAAGGCCTAAAAGTGCTAGAGACAAAACTGGCAGTTGCTCCAGTATCAAATAGAACGGTAGCAGGATGATTATTTATATGGAACGTACCATTGACCACATCAGGTTCCTTACGAGCACCGGCTGGATCCATCATGAATGCTCGTCCCTTGGGCTTATTGGGTCTGGCGTCCTTATCTCTCCCCAACTTAGGAATTATTCCTCATGTGCCCTGGATCTCTACACTCATAGCATTGTTTACCTGGCACATACTACAATCCTTAATCAGATGACCTGGTTGTTTGCATCGGAAGCAGGGCATCGGGTTGCACTCCCCTTGATGATGCAGTTTAAACTGTTGCAGAATGGGCCTGCTGTTCCGAGTATAGCTTCCGAGTCCTTCCACCCTGGTCTTCGTGCCTCATACCTTCAAAACCCTCTTGTTGACCCCACTACTGCTACCAATTGCTTTCTTCCCATCAAACCATTTTCTCTTCTCACCCATCGACTTCCTCCTTCCTCTATTGTTTTGTTCAGTCCACCCAACCCTGACTAGATCATCGGTCAAACTACTGGTGAAGTCGACCGCAACTTACAGGGTTGAGGGCCTGGAGGATCGAACCATACCCCTGACTCTAGGATGTAGTCCCCAGATGAATCGTGCTACGCCCTGGATTCCTGTGTCACCAGGTGTGGCACCAGTCGAGCCAGGGCAAAGAAGCGGTTGATGTACTCGGTGTAGTTAGGGCTTTCATTTTAAGGCTCATAAATTAGACTCCAGTTTTCTCAGTTGATTGATGGGGCAGTAGTATTGTTGGTTATCAATTCCCTGAATTCGGGCAAACTATATTGGTTAGCAGTTTTTTTCCCCTGGGCTGAGAAACAGTCTTCCACCATTCCAGTACTGATCCTTGAGTGACTGGGAAGCATACTCACCATGTGTTCCATCTTACATTTGCTGAGATCTAGGACGGCTTCCTTTCATCAATCCATCGGTACGTCTCAATCGCACCCTCGGTACCATAGAAATCCTCGGCTGCACGCCATGAAAGTTTTGTAGGAGCATCCATTCATTAGTATTCAGCTTCCTCATGTTGCCCTCATTGTTCCCAGATCATCATTACCACTGGGGTTGTTCCAGTCTGCATTGATTTGAGCGATGATCGTGGGATGGCGTTAGCAATTGTTGTGCTACGAGGTTGGCAATTCTCTCATCATTCCCCTGACTGACATTCTCTCCACTGGGAGTTCTGGTGGAGTAAGGGGTTGGTTGTCAGTTGGTCTAGCGTTGGATCTTATATGCCCAAGACCAATACAAGATTGATGTGGTAGTACGTTATGATCCAAGTCGGGTCATACCCAATAACAAGCTAAGCAAAACACCGTTAAACATTATTTGTTGATCATGATCAAGCAAATAAATTATGACACCAATTAGAAAACGGGTTTTCTGAATTATTGCATTTGAGATAAGACAAATTATATGGATATTTGTTCATGAGATTTCATTTGTAATGTTGTTTAAATATGTAAATAACATAAAATGAAAGAGTGTTTAAGTTATAAGATTAAAATTGGTTTAATTATATAACTTAATGGGTGATTAAAATGAATTAAAAGGGGGTTATTTTAAAATGGGGGGAACCCATTTTAAACACATACTTTCGGCCGCCTCTTGGTTCTTTTGGGATTCCTGTCTTGTTTTAAGACAAGATTTTAATCCCTTGGAACAATACACTCAACAAACTCTCTCTCTCTCACATGCAAAGAACTCTTTCTTCTCCATCTGCTCTTCAACATTCACGGATCAAGAGCTTGAAAAGAAGCCTTTGGGTGTTAACTTCCTAACAAGTTTGGTGCTTTGCAAGAGCTTGTGGTATATACAAGCTTGAGGTCTTCTCTTTGAAGACTAGACATTTCAAGAAAATCATCTTCCCCTATTATCCGTATCCAAATTTCTTGTTCAAGAAAGGTAGTATACATGTTCATCCTATGGTTGTTGATAGCATTTCTTTCACATATATATGATCCTTGTTCTTGGGTGTTTTTTCTTGAACATAAAAATGTTTATTTTCAGAATATTCACAAGTTTTTAAACCCTTATATCCGCTGCGTTTTGTTGTTTAAATGGTTTAAACATCCTTGTTAAAACTTGTAAAAACCCAACAATGGTATCAGAGCGGTTATGTGGAAAACTTGCTTCAAAAGTCCAAGAAAAGTTAGTTTTGTTGGACTTTTTCAACCATTAGGGGCTGTTTTGATATGGATAAATGAATCCGAGCCGGTTATGTGGAAAACTTGCTTCAAAAGTCCAAGAAAAGTTAGTTTTGTTGGACTTTTTCAACCCATTAGGGGCTGTTTTGATATGGATAAATGAATCCCTTATCTTTCAAAGTTTTATCTACATGCTTTAGAATAAACCTTGAAAGATTAACATCAAGTGGTTGATTGTTTTGTTTGGACTAACCTAAAGTTTGGGTTCATGTTGGCCGAAACTTTAAGGGTTAAAAGGGAGTTCATGGTTGTTCTTGGATGTTGTATTTGATACATATTTTGGTGCATAACATAGCCTTGACCTAATGTGTTTTGGATTTGGATGAATGTGATTGTCATGTTTAGTTTTATTCATTAAAGGGTTGTAATAATAATTTGGTGTTTGTATCTTTTGGGTTGTAATTTATTTATTCATTGGTTATGTAATAAATAGATTAGGTGCATTTCTTTTATTAGAAAAATTGTATTAGGATATGATTTGTAAAAGAAGATGCACAAGTTGGAGACTCAAGGAAAGATACAAAGGAAGAACTCAAAAGACATGGACACTTGAAGCATTGGATGCGGATTCGAGTGGGAGTCTTGGACACATTTTAATGTGTCAATTTTAACCCTTAGGAAAGACCTAATGACAACACTTGTGATGGCAAACAAGTGTGGTCACCTTAGTGGCTATGGTTATGCACTTATGATTGAATGTTGTGCTTGTTTGGTTGTTTTGTTTTATGTTGGTTGTTTGATATATGGATATGCATAACAAACAATTTTATAAACATAACAAGCTGAAAATAAATGGTTCTTAATCATTAAGTGGGTAATAAAAGGTTATTAAAAGGATTAATGATTTTAAATAAAAGGGGTTTATTAAAGGAACCATAGGGTACCATGTATTTGAAAGCATGCAAATGCAAGGTACATAGAGTTTTCTAAACTAGAATTATGAAAACTTAAAATGTCTTTTGAAAACAAGTTTATCACCATCCTTTTACACAACACTTAAGTCACTTGAAAAACCTTAATGGGATAAAGGTCACCTAACCATTTTGAGGGAACTTGTGATTTAAGGTGGGAATGCCATATTTGTGGGATAAAGATCACCTAACCACTTATATTGGTAAACTCACATGTGTGTGTAAGTAGGGTAACTTGATTTGCAAACCATGTTAAATGGATCACCTACAATGTGGTTTACAAAAGGTGTTGATGGGATTACATGCCGACTATACATATGATGTTTAAGTCGATCCCATACCTCTAGAAGTTGCAAAGGGTTGCAATTGTCAAACGTTGACTACCTGTTAATTTAAATAATGGGATAAAGATCACCTAACCACTATTTAAATGTGACAATGGATTCTAGAATTTTATTTTGTTATGACACATAAAAGAAATTTATAATTAAATATGATAATATCGTAAATACTAAAATTGAACCTTGTTAAATTTTGTAGATGGCCACCAACAACAATGAAAATAATGATATTCCGTCCGCACACAACCTATCACTAAGAACCATTCTCCAAAGGAGCTTCTAAACACTTGAGAATTGTTCTCAAGCAAGAGAGAAACGGTCATATATCTTAGACGATCCGATTCCCGATGAACCCAATGAGGAAGATGAAGAGGCCTACATGAATTGGGTGAAATACACTGAGGACTCGGTCCAAGTGTCTTGCCTCATGTTGGCAAGTATGACTCCGGATCTCCAAAAGGAGTACGAACATCACGGAGCATACGACATGATAACCCAGTTGAAGGAAACGTTCCAACAACAAGCAAGGGTAGAGCGCTTCGAAACGGTTCGAGCACTCCATGCATGTCGTATGGATGATACCCAATCGGTCTCGTCTTGTGTACTTAAGATGAAGAGCCACATAGACCGCCTCGAAAGGCTGAATTGTCCCATCTCGAAAGAGTTGGCTACGGATTTGATCCTCAACTCTTTGTCAAAAAGGTTTGACAATTTTGTCATGAATTATAACATGAACGGTTGGGACAAGAACATAACTGAGCTTCACTCTATGCTCAAGACAGCCGAGGCGGCCATGGGAAAAAGGAGTTTACCTGTTCTCACCATCAATGAAGGTGGGAACAAGAAGAGGCCTCACCCCGCACCCAAGGCAAGTGTTGCCAAAGGTAAAGGGTACGTTGGGAGAAAGGGAAAGGGAGTGGTAAAGTACCACCACCAAAACCAGCGGGGAAGAAGCAAAAGGTTGCTTCGGATGACCCATGCTTTAAGTGTGGGGAGATAGGACATTGTGCAAGAAATTGTCCTGTCCATCTCAAAGAGTTGAAAGCAAAGAGGGATGCTGGGCAGACCTCAGGTACAATTTTCATGATTCATATTGATCTAAATATAATATCCTCTAACACATGGGTATTGGATACCGGATGTGGGACTCACATTTGCAATTTGTTGCAGGGGTTCAAAAGAAGTAAAAACTTCAAGAAAGGGGATGTTAGCCTCTACATGGGGAATGGGGCAAAAGTTCAAGTTGAAGCCCGAGGGGACTACATCCTGAAGCTTCCAAATGGTTTGGAAGCAATTTGAACAATGTTTTGTATGCTCCTAGTTTGACTAGGAACATTATTTCAGTTGCACAATTAAGACAATATGGTTATGTTTTGATGTTTATTGAAAATGAAATTCATGTTTCTTTTAATAACATCTTTTATTTTAAAGCTACTCCTATTAATGGTATTTATGAATTGGTTCGTGAAACACATTATATGATAGCTCGTTGTACCAAACCACCACCAAGAAGCTCAAATTAGATTTGAGTGACACCTATCTTTGGCATTGCCGTCTTGGTCAAATAAACAAGAAGCGCATACAAACTCTTCAAAGAATGGTCTTTAAAAGCAAGTGAATATGATTCATTTGATGTATGTGAATCTGTTTACAAGGCAAAATGACTAAGGCGCCTTTTAGTGGCAAAACCGAAGGGCAAAAGATTTATTAGGTATCATACATTCGGATGTATGTGGTCCTTTTAAGCCAATGACTAGGTATAATGAAAGGTACTTCATTACCTTCACCGACGACTATAGTAGGTATGGGTATGTGTACTTGTTAAGACACAAAGATGAGGCTTTTGAAATGTTCAAAACTTCCAAAATGAAGTAGAAAATTTACTCAACAAATCAATAAAATTCTCCGCACGATAGAGGAGGTGAATACCTGAGTGATGCTTTTAGAGAACATCTTAGAAGTTGTGGGATTATCTCACAACTATCTCCACCTGGAACACCACAACACAATGGTGTGTCCGAAAGGAGAAATCGAACTCTATTAGATATGGTTCGATCTATGATGGCTGGAAGCTCATTGCCTCTATCATTTGGGGCTTTGCTTTGCTCTCTGCGGCCCGTATTTAAATATGGCCCAACCAAGAAAGTGGAAAGGACACCTTTTGAAATATGGCATGGAAGGGTTCCATCTCTATCATATTAAGGTGTGGGGATGTGAGGCTTATGTAAAGACTCCCACCTCAAACAAGTTAGAAAAACGTTCCACTAAGTGTATTTTATTGGATATCCTAGAGATTCTATGGGATATTATTTCTATGATCCATTGGAACAAAAGGAGTTTGTTGCCAAGAAGGGTGAGTTCTTGGAAGCCCAGTTCCTATGGAAGGAGCTAGCAGTAGAACAGTGGATCTTGAGGAGGATCAAGAACCACAACCCAATACACGTTTGGTTGATACTAGCACTCTACATGAGGATGTTGAGAATGATCAAATGGTTGATCAATACACACAAAACGTTCGCAAATCTGGTAGGACTAGTAATCCACCTGAAAGATATGGATTTTTCATGGATGGGTGCATGTGGTTGATTCCGATGAACCAATCACATACCATGATGCAGTGTCTAATTGGATTGTGACAAATGGCTTGAAGCCATGAATGTTGAGATGCAATCCATGTATGACAACCAAGTAGGATGGTGGTTGTACCACCTCTTAACTCCAAAGTAGTTGGAAGTAAGTGGGTTTTCAAGAAGAAAACCGATATGCATGGAAACTTGGATACTTATAAAGCTAGACTTGTAGCAAAAGGTTTCACTCAAACTCAAGGGGTTGATTATGATGAGACTTTTTCTCCTGTTGCAATGCTAAAGTCTATTAGGATATTATTTCCATAGCTGCTCATTATGATTATGAGATTTGGCAAATGGATGTCAAAACCGCTTTTCTAAATGGATATCTTGAGGAAGATGTCTATATGGTTCAGCCTATAGGTTTTGTCGACCCAAAACATCCTAACAAGGTATGCAAGTTAAAGAAATCAATCTATGGATTGAAGCAAGCGTCAAGAAGTTGGAATCACCGTTTTGATGAAGAGGTAATTAAATTTGGGTTCATCAAAAAATGCTGAGGCTTGTGTGTATAAAAAGGCTAGTGGGAGCATTATCACTTTCCTAGTATTGTATGTCGATGACATCCTACTATTTGGAAATGACATTCCAACCTTGGAAGGTATAAAAACCTGGCTTGGAAGCTGTTTTCCATTAAGGATCTTGGTGAAGCTGCCTACATTTTGGGAATAAAGATCTATAGGGATAGATCAAGGCGGTTGATAGGTTTAAATCAAAGTGCATACATTGACAAGATCTTGAAAAGGTTCAAGATGGAGAACTCTAAGAAAGGTACGGTACCTATTCAAAGAGGAACGATATTGAGTACGACTCATGTCCAAGCTCAAAGGAGGAGCAAGATAAAATGAAGGGAATCCCGTATGCGTCTGCTATAGGATCCATCATGTATGCAATGATATGCACTAGGCCGGAGTGTCATGCGCTTGAGCATGACAAGCCGATACCAGCAAAATCCTGGAAATAGTCATTGGATGGTGTTAAGAACATAATTAAGTACCTAAGAAGGACTAAAGATATGTTCCTAATCTATGGATCTGGTGAGGAGGAACTCATGGTAAAAGGTTACAACGGATGCGAGTTTCCAAACTGAGCGGGATTGACTCACGATCACCAATCGGGATACATTGTCATCCTAAGATGGAGAGCAGTCTCTTGGAAGAGCCTACTATTTGGAAATGACATTCCAACCTTGGAAGGTATAAAAACCTGGCTTGGAAGCTGTTTTTCCATTAAGGATCTTGGTGAAGCCGCCTACATTTTGGAATAAAGATCTATAGGGATAGATCAAGGCGGTTGATAGGTTTAAATCAAAGTGCATACATTGACAAGATCTTGAAAAGGTTCAAGATGGAGAACTCTAAGAAAGGTACGGTACCTATTCAAAGAGGAACGATATTGAGTACGACTCAATGTCCAAGCTCAAAGGATGAGCAAGATAAAATGAAGGGAATCCCGTATGCGTCTGCTATAGGATCCATCATGTATGCAATGATATGCACTAGGCGGACGTGTCATGCGCCTTGAGCATGACAAGCCGATACCAGCAAAATCCTGGAAATAGTCATTGGATGGCTGTTAAGAACATACTTAAGTACCTAAGGAGGACTAAAGATATGTTCCTAATCTATGGATCTGGTGAGGAGGAACTCGTGGTAAAAGGTTACACGGATGCGAGTTTCCAAACTGATCGGGATGACTCACGATCACAATCGGGATACATTTTCATCCTAAATGGAGGAGCAGTCTCTTGGAAGAGCTCTAAACAAGATGTGGTGGCATTATCAACTACAGAGTCAGAATACATCGCCGCTTCATTAGCAGCTCAAGAAGCTGCATGGTTGAAGAAATTCATTGCCGATCTAGGGGTTGTCCCTTCCATTCAGGACCCCCTAGAAATTCTTTGTGATAATGAGGGTGCGATTGCTCAAATCAAGGAACCCCGTGCACATCAAAAGACTAGGCACATTGAGCGGAGATTCAACTACATAAGGGATGAAGTTGAAAAGGGAAAAATATGTATTCGCAAAGTTCACACGGATCAAAACATTGCGGATCCACTCACGAAGCTTCTTGAAAAGGCAAAGCATGAGGGTCATACTTGTGCCATGGGACTTCGATATTCTAGTGACTGGATTTGATTTTGTGATCTTGTATTTGGATATTGGAACCTTTTATTACTTGAATGAATTATATGGTTATATATACTAGTGACTGGATTTGATTTGTGATCTTGTATTTGGATATTGGACCTTTTATTACTTGAATGAATTATATGGTTATAATGTTTCAACTAATGTTCCAATTTTGCATGTTTAATCCATGAGTAAATCATTTACTCTAAACGTCTGTAGTCGTTCATACCTGTGGGAACAAGTATGAGGGTAAGACTATTATGAACTTGGATTGGTAGATATTCATTTGGATGAATATATAGCAAAGGGTTGCTGCCAAAGTTCATAGATATTTATGGGATATAAATATTGGACTGACCCGCATCTCAAATATTACAACATGGAATCCTCTTGATTGATCATAAGTAAATTGAGTAAAGGCGAATATCATTGGTATCCTCTAACCTGAGATACATATTGGGTCTTAATATTCACCGGGTATTATACTTTGACTTAGTTCTTCGCTTTTCTGAAACATGGCAGTACATAAGACTAAATTCAAGTATAGCATGAGGTGATTGTGAGAGACGTATGTAATCAAGATGGGATTGTTCCTCTTATTCGTTGAGAGTAAGATGTCTAAGGCCTGCTAAAAGTTAAGTCAATGGAGAATGATCATTCTGTGTCTCTAAGATTTAACATGACATCTGTGACAAAAGGATAGATGATTGATTCACCTGAAACATTTTCGAGTAAGATACTTGAAGGGGATGATGTTATTGAATGGCACTTAGTCATACGTATTAAGGGTAGTAAACCGTTGTTAGGCGGTATTTACTACTTGCATCAATCTTCTATGAATCTTGTGCAAGTGGGAGATTGTTGGATCTTATATGCCCAAGACACATACAAGATTGATGTGGTTAGTACGTTATGATCCAAGTCGGGTCATACCCAATAACAAGCTAAGCAAACACCGTTAAACATTTATTTGTTGATCATGATCAAGCAAATAAATTATGACACCAATTTAGAAAACGGGTTTTCTGAATTATTGCATTTGAGATAAGACAAATATGGATATTTTGTTCATGAGATATCATTTGTAATGTTGTTTAAATATGTTAAATAACATCAAATGAAAGAGTGTTTAAGTTATAAGATTAAAATTGGTTTAATTATATAACTTAATGGGTGATTAAAATGAATTAAAAGGGTGTTATTTTAAAATGGGGGAAACCCATTTTAAACACATACTTTCGGCCGCCCTCTTGGTTCTTCTTGGGATTCCTTGTCTTGTTTTAAGACAAGACTTTAATCCCTTGGAACAATACACTCAACAACTCTCTCTCTCTCACACATGCAAAAGAACTCTTTCTTCTCCATCTTGCTCTTCAACATTCACGGATCAAGAGCTTGAAAAGAAGCCTTTGGGTGTTAACTTCCTAACAAGTTTGGTGCTTTGCAAGAGCTTGTGGGTATACAAGCTTGAGGTCTTCTCTTTTGAAGACTAGACATTCAAGAAACATCATCTTCCACCTCTTATCCGTATCCAAATTTCTAGTTCAAGAAAGGTAGTATACATGTACATCCTATGGTTGTTTTGATAGCATTTCTTTTCACATATATATGATCCTTGTTCTTGGGTTTGTTTTCTTGAACATATAAATGTTTATTTTCAGAATATACACAAGTTTTAAACCCCTTATATCCGCTGCGTTTTGTTGTTTAAATGGTTAAACATCCTTGTTAAAACTTGTAAAAACCCAACACTAGCTTCCCCATGACGACCACTCGTAGCTCCTGGTCTTCTAATATGGGTTCCTTGACTGGTCGGCATTCTGGTAGCATCACAGATAAATTCGTTTAGCATCTCATAAATTTTTGGTTTCAAACAGCCCATGCATCATTATCCTAATATACCACGTTCTAACAGGAGGGGTGTAATATACACACCACTAAATACCTCTAATATGTCCATTAAATTAATTTAGGACAGTTCAACCCAAAAAGAACGCAAGACAAAATTCCTACACATGTCATATCACATTGCAATTCAATACAAATTACCTTGCAAAATCAGCACCATTAGAAGTAGTTTCATAGATAGATTGGGTTAATAGTATCAGCAAAATAGAATTGCATCAGAGTTATACTCTTACAAATTAGAAGGTGACATCACCCCCATAATACATAATAATAGTAGTATCTGATAATAATAAAATTGTTTCCTTCAACTATCTAAGAGACAGACAATCCCACATCTTCGCCATGCTCTCACATCCATTTCTTCTTCAGCCACCCTAGCCACCCTGAGTTCTTCTTCCTTTGTTCTTGCTCCAACCGCTGGACCCCATACGAAGCCATCATGGCCTGAAACTGGGCGGACTGGGAGGTCCGAGTGGCGTGCTGGAGTGTCAGCTCGTGACGACGGACGGTCTTCAGAATCTCGTCCAATGCAACATCAGAGGGACCTACGTCGCTTGGCCGGCGGCTAGACTGGGAGTACCGGTCACCAACTAGCACACTAGGGCCATCATACACGCTGTGCCTCGGTGGCATCTAGTGCTCATCATGTGGGTGGTGTCGGAGTGGGTCAAACATCGGTGGTGTAGGTGTCGATGTCCTAACAGATGGTGGAGGAGGAGGTGGCATCCTAAAGGAGACTGAGGGTCCTGGACTTGTACTCTTGCGTGGGCGGGTGATAACACGTGCACCCCTATTCCAGATAGGCGGGATAGGTGAGTGTGCAGGAGCTGTGACATGCGGTGATTGGGAGCACGTTCGGCTCCTGGAGGGAGATGTCGAGGAGGAGTCCTCCGATGGCTCAGTGTCATCAGACGTAACGGATATCCAGCCCGGGTGTCCGCATCTCCTCAAGTATTCTTCATACTCTGTCCGCGACGTCGCTCTCTTAGGGCTCCCAGCTGGTGCAGTACCATCAGTTGGGTACGCAGGTGCCTTCCCTTTGTCAGCCAAAGCCTTGATGTCCTGTAAGAAATATCATGAGTAATTTGGTTTCTCATAGCTTGTGATTGCAATAATAATAGTACTTATTGTAGTAGTGATGGCAATAGTATCATATATCCCAGCAGTATCAATAACCCGAGGTATCAGTAATCAATAGTATCATAAATCATTAGTCTCTTCAAATAATAACAATAAAGTAGTTTCATTTTAAGAAAACCCTTAGACCACTCAAAGTAAACTTTAAGAATTATAACATTCAAACAAAAGTACAATCATTGCCTAACGGTCCATGCTGGAATTTACGCGTCCCGAAGGAAGAATTGAGCCTCATACGGCGGATCGTACCTGTTGGATGGTTCACCCTAGTATCTTATTAAAACTTTTCACATGCCATAAACGACCCCGCAGGATCTCAGTGTGGTATCCTTCCTATTCACCAAGGAAAGCACTGTGTGTGGGGGATTCCCCAAGTAGATCTACCCATATAAAACAAGCGGTTCACACAAGAATTAATGATCATGATAAAAGTAAACACAGGTTCTAACACTTCCACAACATATAGCATCATCATATAGCACAGATTTAATTCAGTTTAAACAGAGCATGATTCATCCCAAAAACAGTAGTAAAAAGGGGGACACTAGAACTCATCTTAGGGTTTCAAGCAACGAGTTCTTCGTGTACCAGGAAGGTTTCAAGTCAAGCACCCTACCAACAAGATTAAGTGTTAAGCCACTAATTCTAGGGTCATACGAGGTAGGCAAAATGTGTTAAGAGGTTAAATGTTCAACTAGCTTAGATTTGCCAAGGCTTGCATTAGAAAGTTTCCTTTTATAGAAAGTCATGGTTTCTTATGGATAAATATAGATTTTTACACTATTAGGTCATTGATACCAGTTAAATTAAGTTTACCAAGTGATTACATGTCCATTGGGTCGTTTTATAGAGTTTTGGCAGAATTTACAGTTTAGCCCCTCAAGTTTCAGAATTTACAATTTCTACCCTAAAGTTTTGTTTCTTTACATTTAGTGGCCTTTATGATCAAATAAAAGATATTTGGAGTTAAGTAATACATCTTAATCAAGTTAAGTTTCCAATTTTCCAAACTTTAGAATTGAGTTGGTAAACATATGTTTTTAAGTTACCTGTTACGGTAAAACCGAAGGTTTTTAACGGTTAAGTATTAAACCTTATAATTTTATGTCTTAAAAATTTAAATATTATATTAAGGAATTTTAATAAGTTTTATAATCTGTTGAGAATGTATTCTTAAGCCCTTTTTGTTGAAAGACTCGTTTTTAAGTTAAACCCGTTTAAACGCGTTTTTACCCGAAATCGACCGTTCGAAGTCATGTTTGACCAATTTTTCACCATATTTAAGTATTAAAGTTCCCAACTTACTGAAATAACAAGTCTCCCATAGATTTTAGGTTTATTCTTGCATTTCCATGATTTTCTTCCAAAAATCACTCGGTTAAGACCCGTTATTAACTAAAAATTTCATTTAAATTGTTCTTAGTCCCATTTATCCACAAATACAACCAATTTCACATTGTTAAAATTTTTAGAGCCTAGAATTATTTTTAACATGGTTATACTCTATGTCCTATTATTTTTTTTAAAGTCAATTTACCACCTTTCGGGTCATCGAATGTGTTCAAAATGCCTATAATCCCTACTATTACCATTTTTCAGCCTTTGAAAACATTTCATACACCCAATAACATCCAAAAACTACTGAAAAACAGCTCTAACACATGGATCTAACATGTAACCATGAAATAAGCTTGTAGTTGAGAGATTTCACCATTTTAGTCCTTTACACATGTGTAAAACATCATAGATTGCACCCATTCATCACCAAACATTTTGTAACTTTCAAAACAAGTTATTAAGAGGTTTAAAAACTATTTTTAAGCAGATCCCAAGCTTGGGTTTCGGAGGGTTACAAGACAAAGGTTTCAATGATGCCAAACTCACCCAAAAGAGGGTTTTCAAGGTGTAACTTGTGTTCCACCCTTAGTATGACCAATATATCATGTGAGATACCTCTAGTGAAGTTAAAAGATCCTCAAGAACGAGATGATAGCAGTGGACTTCCGTTAGAACAAAGAAAGCAAGGGTTTTAGTGGATAAAAGAAAGAGTAACACATGACATAGTTTGTTTCGGGTAAGATGAAGCTTACTCTTTGTATGGTTCACGATTTGGAGAGGGTAGAGAGACAAAATTGTTGGGTTTTTACAAGTTTTAACAAAGATGTTTAACCATTTAAACAACAAAACGCAGCGGATATAAGGGGTTTAAAACTTGTTTTATATTCTGAAAATTAACATTTATATGTTCAAGAAAACAAACCCAAGAACAAGGATCATATATATGTGAAAAGAAGTGCTATCAAAACCAACCATAGGATGTACATGAATACTACCTTTCTTGAACAAGGAAGTTAGATACGGATGAGAGGAGGGAGATGATGTTTCTTGAATGTCTAGTCTTCAAAAGAGAAGACCTCAAGCTTGTATACCCACAAGCTCTTGCAAAGCACCAAACTAGTTAGGAAGTTAACACCCAAAACCTTCTTTATCAAGCTCTAGATCCGTGGATGTGAGGAGAGCAAAATTGGAGAAGAAAGAGTTCTTGCATGTATGAGAGAGAGAGAGTGTGGTTGAGTGTTACTTCCAAGTGATTAAAGTCTTGTATTAAAACAAGACAAGGAATCCCAAGACACCAAAGAGGGCGGCCGAGATTTTGAAAATAGTTTCCCATCATTTTAAAACTTTCACTTTTAATTAGAAGTTACAAGTTTATAAAATTAAACCCCTTTTAATTTTATAACCTAATCACACTTTTACTTATTGTTATTTAACTAATTTAAATAACAATATAAGTGATATCTCATGAACAAAACATCAATATAGTTTGTTCTATCTCAAATGCAATAATTTTAGAAAACCCATTTTCTAAATTGGTGTCAATATTTATTTGCTTGATCATATCAGCAAATAAATATTTATCGGTGTTTGCCTAGCTTGTTATTGGGTATGACCCAACTTGGATCATGACGTACTAACCACATCAATCTTGTATGTGTCTTGGGCATATAAGATCCAACAAAAATGGTCTGGAAATCTTCGAACAAGGGCAGGAGAAGTCGATCTTGCAAGAACCGTGTATCAAAAGCTCTCAAAATGCCACTTTCTTGCTTGCTTGGGCTTGGCCGATGGTTGTTTGTGGTTGTACTTCGATTAGGAGGCTGAAATGGAGAGGGATTGTGGTGTGTTGGGTGTGTTTTTCTGCTGGAGAATCCGAGAGGGAGGGAAGAGAGTGAGAGGAGTATGTGTGGGTTTGAATGAGATTGCATGAAAGAAGAGTGGAGGAGGGTTGTGGTGGTGTGTAGTGGAGAATATGGGAGGGGATTGGTGGTCAAGGGGGCGGCCGAAATTGGAGTCTTGTGGAGGTGTAATTGTTTTAAATTTTAAATGTAAATTGTTATTATGTGGTATTGTTTTGTTGTGTAGTATTTTAAGTGGGTAATTTCTAGTTAGTTGATTAAGTATTAAGTATTTATATGTATATTTCACCCGTGAATTATGTGTATATACACACATTTTAATTGTTTCAATTAAGATTAAATTTTTGCAAGGGTGACTAATTGACTTTCCCAGAACATGAAGTTACTCTATGCTAAGGCTAGATTTGACTAAATCATGCAAAATGGCACATGAAATAACAAAAACGACACTAATAGCAATAACAATAATAACACTAATAATGATAATAATAATGATATTACATTAATATTAATTGTATGGATAATGATTCAGGAGGTTAAAGGTTAGAATTATGACCTAGAGGTCGGTTGTTACAATCAGACCTCAAACAAGATACTTAATATGTGATTGATGAAAGAGAAGTCAACTCAAGGTAACATGAGCAATTAAATAAGATTTACTTGTATTATAATCAAAACTGTCGAACTATAGATAGGTGCATCAGTGCATTGGCAAAAGCTTAACTAAATACATGGGAAAGGATCTAGTTACACTTAAATTAAACAACAATAGTTCTCGAATGGATACTTTATGCTTCTCTTAACAACCTCAAATGCTATGGAGTTTTAATTCTCAAGCCCTATATACACACTCCCGAACCAATATAATCAAATCTGATTATAATCTTCATTGGAGTCACACTAAGCGATCACACTTGGAATGTAGCATCTATTGATTAAATTGAAACCAAAACAGGACACTACACCACACGAATGACCCTTAAAATCAATCAACTCCTACCCAAAACTTATCCGGAACACACCACAACCAACTTCAAACACTATTGCCTCAAAAATCCATTAAATCAATCCAAATGACCACTTCGATACGCAGAATCCTTTTTCGACCATCAAGAGAAGGAAACGAGGTGCGAAGAACCAATAAAGTACTCTTATTTCACTAGAGAAGAATAGATAATCAAATTACAGTTGAAATGAAACTAATCAGAACTCTAAAAAGATACTTTATATGTGATTGTTGAAAGAGAAGTCAACTCAAGGTAACACGAGCAATTAAATAAGATTTATTGTATTATAATCAAAACTGTGCAACTATTGATTGGTGCATCTATGCATTCACAAAATGTTAAGAAAATACATGGGAAAGGAACTAGCTACACAAAACACTAAATAACAATAGTTCTCGAATGGATAGTTTATGCTTCTCTTAACAACCTTAAATACTGTGGAGTTTTGATTCTCAAGCACTATAAACACACTCCCGAACCAATCTAATCAAATCTGATTATAATCTTCATTGGAGTCACACTAACGATCACACTTGGAATGTAGCATATATTGATTAAATTGAAGCCAAAACCGGACACGACGCCACACGAATGACCCTTAAAATCAATTCACTCCTACCCAAAAATTATCCGCAACACACCACAACCAACTTTAAACTCTATTGTCTCAAAAATCCATTGAATCAATCTAAATGACCACTATCGTTCCACAAAATCCTTTTTCAACCATCAATGGAAGGGAACGAGGTGCAAATAACCAATAAGCTACTCATATTTCACAAGAGAAGAATAGATAATCAAGTCACAGTTGAAGTAAAACTATAAGACGTCAAACGAGAAACTTAATATGTGATTGATAAAAGGGAGGTCAACTTAAGGTAAAACGAGCAATTAAATACGATTTGAATGTATTATAATCAAAATTGTGCAACTATAGATTGGTGCATCAATGCATTCATAAAATCTTAACTAAATACATGGGAAAGGAACTAGTTACACAAAAACATTAAACACCAATAGTTTTCGAATGGATACTTTTTGCTTCTCTAAACAACCTCAAATATTATGGAGTTTTGATTCTCAAGCTCTATAAACACACTCCCGAACCAATCCAATCAAATCTGATTATAATCTTCATTGGTGTCACACTAATTGATCACACATGGAACGTAGCATCTATTGACTAAATGGAAACCAAATTCGAACACGACACCACACGAATGACCCTTAAAATCAATCCACTCCTACCCAAAACTTATCATCAACACTCCACAACCAACTTCGAACACTACTGCCTCAAAAGTCCATTGAATCAATCCAAATGACCACTTCGATCAACAACATCCTTTTTGGACCATCAAGGGAAGGAAACGAGGTGCAAAGAACCAAAAACCACTCGTATTTCACTAGAGAATATTAGATAATCAAATTATAGTTGAAATGAAGTTAATCAGATGTCAAACAAGATACTTAATATATGATTGATGAAAGAGTAGTCAACTCAAGGTCACATGAGCAATTAAGTAAGATTTACATGTATTATAATCAACACTGTTCAACTATAGATTGGTACATCGATACAATCACAAAAGCTTAACTAAATACATGGAAAAGGAACTAGTTACACTTAAATTAAACAACAATAGTTCTCAAATGGATACTTTATGCTTCTCTTAACAACCTCAAATGCTATAGAGTTTTGATTCTCAAGCCCTATATACACACTCCCGAACCAATCTAATCAAATCTGATTATAATCTTCATTGGAGTCACACTAAGCGATCACACTTGGAATGTAGCATCTATTGATTAAATTGAAACCAAAACAGGACACTACACCACACGAATGACCCTTAAAATCAATCAACTCCTACCCAAAACTTATCGGCAACACACCACAACCAACTTCAAACACTATTGCCTCAAAAATCCATTAAATCAATCCAAATGACCACTTCGATACACAGAATCCTTTTTCGACCATCAAGAGAAGGAAACGAGGTGCGAAGAACCAATAAAGTACTCGTATTTCACTAGAGAAGAATAGATAATCAATTTACAGTTGAAATGAAACTAATCAGAACTCTAAAAAGATACTTTATATGTGATTGTTGAAAGAGAAGTCAACTCAAGGTAACACGAGCAATTAAATAAGATTTATTTGTATTATAATCAAAACTGTGCAACTATAGATTGGTGCATCTATGCATTTACAAAATGTTAAGAAAATACATGGGAAAGGAACTAGCTACACAAAACACTAAATAACAATAGTTCTCGAATGGATAGTTTATGCTTCTCTTAACAACCTTAAATGCTGTGGAGTTTTGATTCTCAAGCACTATAAACACACTCCCGAACCAATCTAATTTAAATCTGATAATAATCTTCATTGGAGTCACACTAACGATCACATATGGAACGTAGCATCAATTGAGTAAAATTGAAACCAAAACCGGACACGACACCACACGAATGACCCTTAAAATCAATCCACTCCTACCCAAAACTTATCCGCAACACACCACAACCAACTTAGAACTCTATTACCTCAAAAATCCATTGAATCAATCTAAATGACCACTATCGATCCACAAAATCCTTTTTCAACCATCAATGGAAGGAAACAAGGTGCAAATAACCAATAAACTACTCGTATTTCCCTAGAGAAGAATTGATTATCAAATCATAGTTGAAGTAAAACTAATAAGACGTCAAACGAGAAACTTAATTTCTAATTGATGAAAGGGAGGTCAACTTAAGGTAACACGAGCAATTAAATACGTTTTAAATGTATTATAATCAAAATTGTGCAACTATAGATTGCTGCATCAATGCATTCACAAAAGCTTAACTAAATACATGGGAAAGGAACTAGTTACACAAAAATATTAAACAACAATAGTTCTCGAGTGGATGCTTTTTGCTTCTCTTAACAACCTCAAATGCTATGAAGTTTTGATTCTTAAGCCCAATAAACACACTCCCGAACCAATCTAATCAAATCTGATTATAATCTGCATTGGAGTCACACTAATCGATCACACATAGAACGTAGCATCTATTGATTAAATTGAAACCAAAACCGGACACGACAACACACGAATGACCCAAAAAATCAATCCACTCCTACCTAAAACTTATCCGCATCACACCATGTCACACCCCGGGCCCAAAGAGGGTGGGACATCACAGATTAGTAAAATACATGGCAGCTGAAACTAACCACTCAAGAGCACACAAGGAGGGAAATCACATGGCATTAGATTAAAACAACATATTCAGGCTATGAAAGTCTTGCCCAAACATCAAATCCACACCTATTGTAAATTATCCAAATTTATTACCCAATAGTTCTGAATGTCTAATAATGTTTTCAAAATTAAGTAATACCATTTATAGTCATGGTACTAAGTCATCCATTAAGAGTCCATTACAATCCATGCTTCATTAAGGGTTACCTGAAACATGCTCAAAGAGATTTGTGTCAACTAAAAAGTTGGTGAGTTCAAGTGCTTAAAGTTCAAAAACAAAAGTACTCTTTAGAATCCATAAGTTAATTTTAAAAAGAAAACATAAGTGTCACTATTGTGGGGTTACAATCAACCCTACACTCAGCCCCGGCTAGCCTCTTCTAAACTTATGTTGTAGCGGTTATCCCATAGGGGAAACTGAGCCTCAAAGAGTGTACCATACCTGCTGAGTGGTACACCATAGTATCTTATAAAACCTATTACATGACACAAACGACCCCGCAAGATCTCAGTGGGGTACCCTTCCTATTATGTCGGAAGGCACTGTTCGTGGGGGATTCCCCAAGTAGATCTACCCATATAAAACAAGCGGTTCACACAAGAATTAATGATTGTGATACAAGTAGGTGCAGGTTCTAACATTAGCCACAACATATAATAGCATCACATAATAGTACACAAATAACCTTTAGTTCAAACATAGCATGCTTCATCCTAAAATAGTTGTAAAAAGGGAACACTAAAACTCACCTTAGGTAACTCAACAGTTCTTCAGTCACAGAAAAGATTCAAGTCCTAGCACCCTATGATCAAGATACAAGTAGTAAGCTAATGCTCTTAGGATATTGGAAGTGTATCTAAATGTATTTTATGGTCATTCGTTCTCGTGGCTTCGTTTCTTAGGAGTTTGTGTCAAAAAGTTTCCATTTTAGGAAAGTTAGGGTTTTTTATATGTATGACAAGTTATATGACTTTTATAAGTTTTTTTATATTATAATAAGTTTAATAAGAGTTTTCTAGTCATAAGATTACTGAAATTTAGTTATATTTACGAAATTTACACTTTGGTCCCTCAAGTTTCAAAATTTACAATTTTGACCCAAAAGTTTGCTTTCTTTCATTACTTGACCCAATATGGCCCTTATTAGTTCCTAGGGGTTTTTATATTACTTTTAGGCCTGTTTTAACTTAATATTTCCAGATTTTAATTTGAGAGGTTTAAAACACAAAATTCAGGTTACCGTTACGGTAAAACCGTTAATTTAAGCATCTTGTTTAAGATCTATTAATTTCAACCTATGACCTTAAGTATCATAATCTGTTTTAAAATTAGTTTTGAGGTTATTTGAGCAAAATGTCCATTTTTTTAAACTAACCCGTTAAAACCCGTTTTTACCCGAAACCGAACACTTTAACCCACTTTCTTTCAATTTTCCACCAAGATTTCACTTTGAGGTCTTCTAAATTACTGAAATAATATTTATTTAGTGGTCTTAGGCTTGTTACACTATTTTTAATATTTTATCCAAAATCTCCCGGTTTATGCTTACTTTTATTAAATAAATTCATAGAAATTACATATTAACCCAAAAATTCAACAAATTCGGTTTTTTATACTAAAATACTTATTTTAGGGCCTGTAGGTTTTAAAAGTTGTAACTTATTAAGTTTTAGCCATTTTGAAAATTTCACCACCTTTTCGGGTCACTAAAATACACCCATTTAGTCCATAATACCACTCCAATATACCCATTCAACAACTATCACGAATTTTATAAGATTATTATCACCAAACTCCTGGAACAAACATAAACTCATGGATTTGAGCATAACTAGCATCATTGTTGCATTTTAGAGGGTGTTTTACAACATTTGCACATGTCTAATCATCATAGTTTGAGCATAAACATTACCAACCCTTTTTGTAAATTTTAATCCAGATTATAATGATGTTAATAAATGGTTTGGGAGCAGGTTTTAACGTTGGTTGAAGGGTCTTTCAAAACAAGTGGGTTATTGGTGGTAAAACACATGAAAAAGAGGGTTTTCGGGTTGAAATCATATGCACCAACCCATGGTTCATGAACACTCATTAAAATATACCTTCTTGAAGTAGTGAGTCTCACAAAACAGTGATGTGGCCACACGTTTCTGCTGTGAACAAGAAAAGTGAGATTTCATGGTAGAAAAGTAAAGAAAACTCAAGAAATAGCTTTGTTTCGGGTATATAGATGCTTACACTCAAGGTGTTTCATGATTTTGGATTGATTTGAGGAGTATGAGGGCTGTAGAATCATGAGCTTGAGCAGAAACTTCCTGGATTTTGCAAGAACTCGTAAGAAACTCAACCTTTTGGTCACCTCTTAGCTTGAGCTTGTATTTTGATGTTGTGCTTGAAGGGGGCTCTCGATCTTGGCTGGAAATGAAGAAAACTTGCAGGGATGTTGAGATTCTTGGCTGAATTTCAAGAGAGAGAGTGAGGGAGAAAAGGTTGGGGGTTGGATTGCATGTATGGGGAAAGGGATGGTGTGTTGAAGTGTTTTTGTGAGGTTTGAGGGGGATGGTGAGTGGGGGAGAGGGGAGGCGGCCGAATGGTAGTGTGTGGGGAGAGTTTTCTTTTAATTTTTTTGTTATAAAGTTTAAATTGTAGTGTAAGTTGATTGTGTAGTGTAGTTGTTGGTAGTATTAGTTTTATAAGTTTTTAAGTGTAAGATTACATATATATATGTGTGCCGTGAATATGTATATGTACACACATATTATTTGTCTTAATTAAAATTTTAATTTCTAGCATAGATTTACTATTTTTCTAGGATCGCTTAATAATTTCTAGACTAAGGCAAGATATAACGAAATCTTATAAGGCAACTAAACATGAATCAATTATCACATAAGAAGAGAATAATATTAATAATACGAATGAAAATAATGTCAGAAAAATATTAAAGTTAAAGTTGGACCTAGGAGTCGGTTGTTACATTCTCCCACTATTTGGGAAATTTTGTCTCGAAATTTTAGCTTCGATTAGATTCTGAATGGGTGGGCTTAAAGAGGTGCGGATACTCCTTTCTCATCTTATCTTCTCGTTCCCATGTGAACTCTGGTCCTCACCTAGAGTTCCATCTCACTTTAACCTTGGGTATATGACATCGTCTAAGTTTCTTGACTATTGGAGGATATTGAAGTGGATGAATGGCTCAATTATATGGAGCAACCAATGGCAATCATCGAACGGAAGGAGAAAAGGTTAAGGAATAAAGTGGTTCCACTTGTGCGGGTGCAGTGGAAACACCAAAGGGGTTCGGAGTCTACGTGGGAGACCGAAGAAGAGATGAGATAGCATTACCCACAGTTATTCGAAGAGTGACAAGTTTCGGGGACGAAACCTCTTTAAGGGGGGTTGACTTGTAACACCTGAAAACTTGGTCAAATAAATAAAAAGAAAAGTATCTATAAGAAAATAAAAGAAGGGGCAAAGATGAGGGGTGTAAAGTGTAAATAGTACACCAAAAAGTCAAAAGTTTCACTTTTAAGGCATGGTCGCCCATGCCAAGCTTGTTCAGCTGCTATGTTCGACCAAGAAAATAAGGAAGAGCTGAAAGCTCTTGATTCTCTCGGTTTTTTGAGGAAGAAGGCTGCATTCTTCGAAGGTTAGTGTGTTTATATGTTAATTGGTTCGGTTTCTTTGTGGTTTCACCCTTAGAAACCGATTATTAAGTGTTTTTGGTGTTTTGGTGCTTGTTTGTGCTTGTTTTAGGTGTTTGAACTCGTGTACAAGCAGGTTCGGAGGAGTTTTGCTTGTTTGCTACACTAGGTGAGTTCTAGACCCCGGTTTCCATGTGTTTTAAACTGTTTTGGATCTAAACATGCATGATTAAAATGTTTTACAACTGGTTTATGTATACCCGTATGTTGTGTATGTTTCTGCTTATGTTTATGCTTATTTTTGTGTTAGGTATGCTTAGAAATGTATGTTTAAGCTTAGAACAGGTGATGGAACAGGTCTGGGTTGATTCTAAAATTTAGAAATGCATAACTGGTAGTCATGCGCCCAAACAGGGCCCATGCGCCTAGGATTATAGCGTGAAACTGCCTAAGTTCAGCCCATGCGCCCAAATAGGGCCCATGCGCCTAGGAATTTCCTTAGAAAATCCTGTGGGGGTTCGTGCGCCCCAATAGTACCCATGCACCCAAAATTTTTGCCTAATAAGCTAAGTATAACCTCATACGCCTGAACAGTTCATGCACCCAGAATGTAAGCTGAAATGCCTAAGTGTAGGATTCATGCGCCTGAATAGTGTTAATACGCCTAAGCAGGGCTCGTGCGCCTGCATAGTGCCCATGCGCCTAAACACTTAGTAAATTTTCTAGAACTTTGGGAAAATCAGAATTTTAGGGTTTGACCCTGGTTTGACTCGATGCTCTTATCTGATTATTTTATTCCTGTTTGGGCTTTTCTTGTGTTCCTATTTATTATTATATTACGTGACTTTACGTGGTGTGATTTTACCCTTATCCGTAAAGTATTATCTTTAATAAAGTTGAAAGACTAATGAAAGTAGAACATAAAGAACGTAAGAGAGTCTTGCAAGCAAATTCAGATGAGGTTCACAACCACTAGGTTGTTAGCTCAACTGTGTGCGGTTTAGCTAACCCGTTGGATGCACATAGGGTCAATCGTTGAGATTGAGGGGACCATTGTCATTGCCCCGGTACTGGAGTCAGCTTTGTGCACCATGGATGGGGTCTATTATTAGACCTCAGGCCTAGTACCAGGTTTATGTGCATTATATGGGGGGTATAGCGCTTTGGTCCATATCGAAGTGAAAGATTAAAAGTAAAGGTTCAAGTGAACGACCATGGAAATGGTGAAGAAAGATATTAATGTTGATAATGAATAATATTTGAATGTATGTATGACGTATGATCACATACAAAAGAGTAAACAGTATTTTAAGGAGTATTTTCCTATACAAAACTCATAAAGTATTTTCACTGTTTTAAAACTAGAACTCACTCAGCAATGCTGACTTTTATGCACTTTTAGTTGGCAGGTAATTTTGCTGAGGATGGCACAAGGGGAGGCTACTTGTCAGGGCAGGACTGGCATCCATTCATGATTAATAACATTGTTGTTTTGTAATGTGTTCTAATGATCTTTTGTAACTGATAACAAACACACATGTATTACTTAGAAACAAAATCTATTAATTAATGAATGGCTTTTGATGTTAATTCTGTTGCCATGCTTTACGAATTATGTAATGTTTTTATTTAATTATGCTGCGATTGACCAACTGTGAGGTCTCCGGGAACGGGTCCTTATAGCTGTGGAATGTTCATCCGCTGTGGATGAACATCCGCTGTGGACAGTTCATCAGCTATGGACTTAGGCGTCTGCTGTATGTGTTGTAGACTCTTAGAAGATTAACATTTTGTCTTTGTATGTTTTTTTGTCATAGTATAGGGACTTATTTGTAAATATATGAACCTTTGTTTTGTTGATAGTATAAATAGGATACTTTATGTAGTGTAAAAAAACAGGAGAACAAATAGAGAATAGAAGATAGGTCTAAAAAGCAGTTAGAAAATCAGTTGAACGAACTAAATCCTTACACTTTTTATCCTGTGCATTTGCTATTAATGAAATCTATGAATTTTTTGATGTATTTGCATGTGTTGATTACTTTGTGTTTGATTTGATCATTGTATTATCATATAATCATAGATTCGATCCTTTTGAACCGATCAATTGGTATCAGAGACTTCGGTTCAGTGATCAGAGCTTATCGGCATTTTGAGCTCTTTGAATCACTTGAAATCTGTGATTGATTGAAATTGGTTCAGTTAATTGTTGTTTTCAGTTGTGTTTCAACAATAGAAACATGATTTGAATCACAATTTTGTGTTCAATTCGTTCAAATCTTTGAAATTGATCGAATTAGTGTTCGAACTTTGTTCTTCATATTTGGACTGAAATTCTATTAGAATACTGATTTGTTGTTGTTGTTTGAGCAAATTGAGGATTAAGGATTGTTAATAGATCTAATTACTACCTAATTGGCAGTTTTTAGATCAATTAATCAAGTTTTGAAGATTTTCATAAGATCTGAGTTCGTTGAAGCTGATGAATTAGGCGCATTATGGTTGAAAACTACTGAAAATTGTCTAAGTATCTAGGCGCATCACCACTATTTGAGCGTTTAAGTACTGTTTCAGATCAGGCGTTGACCACTGTTGAGAGGTTTTGAGACTGTTTGGACACTTGGTGACTTTGCAGAAACAAAGTAATTCTAGGAACATTTCAACTGTTTAGGCGCTTTAGAACTGTTTGGGCGTTTTATACCCCAGGCGCTTGATAACTAATTGGTCGTTTTACAACTGTTCAGGCGCATTACAAGTTGGGCGTTTTTCAGAATTCTACTAAGGCATTCCCTTGAGCGTTTCTACTTCAAAGTCAGGTGTTTGAGAACTGTGTAGGCGTTTCGCTACTGTGCAGGCGCTTGTCAACTATTCAAGCGCATCAACTTTCAGACTTATCAGTTTACACTTAGAAGTTTTTTCAAAAACTAAAATCCAAAAATATTTTCATTTCATAGTTTTTAATTCAAAACTTAAAAACAACAAAAACAAGTCTTTTTCTTAAATTCAAAAATACAAAATGGTTAAGTCTGAAGATTCTGAGAACAGGGTTCCAAAGCTAAAGAACAAAGCTGATTTCAAGAACTGGTCTTTAAGACTGAAGCATCTTCTAAATTCTATTGACACTGACTTGTGGAAGTCAATAGAGAAAGGACCTCATATCTCGATTACATCTAATGGTCCTGATAGAGGATTTGTTTACACAAAAGACTCTCAAGAACCTTATCCTGAGGATGGTCTGCTACGTCATGACTTAAGGAAAGTGAAGAATGATATCAAAGCTTATTCATTGATGTGTAAAGGATTACCATTGGAAGTCTTGACTAGATTTGATGGTTATCAAACTGGGTACACTATGTACAAAGCTTTGAAAATCATATGTGAAGGAGGTAAAGAGATACATGATCTTAAAAAGCAAAAACTTAAGAGGCAGTTAGAGTTGTTTAAGCATATTTCTGGGGAAACAATAAATCAAATGATGAACTGATTTGTGCATCTAACTACTGAGATGTCAACGGCTGGTATCAAAAATGAACTCAAAGATCTAAATTTCAGACTTCTCAATGCTCTTACATCTTCATGGAAACAAACAGTAACATTGTTGAAGCATATTGAAAAGTATCCCTATGGATTTTGATCTTTTGATTACCAAGATAGAATCAGTTGATATTGATGAAAGCTCAAGAAATAATGACAGAGCAGCATCAATGTCTCAGTATAAGTATGTTGCATCTCCAGCTAATACAGTGGAAAATGCTTTTCTGGCCAAAGAAGATAAGTCTCCAGAAGAAGAGGGTGATTTGTTTGTCGGAGCTGGTTTCTTTACAGATTCTTCTTACACAAGTGCTCCTGTTTATGCAACTCAACCTCAACCTCAGTCTCCTCCTAAAAATCAAACTCCTAAAAATCAAACTGAGACTCCATCTTCTAACTCTGCTAAAACTAGCAAAGTTAAAGATGTTATTAACATTCTCTTACAGGATGATGAGTTTAAATATGCTTTTACTGCTTTTATAGCAAGTTTTCAAGCTTATCAAGGTAGTCATCTAACTCAATTAGATCTTGTTTTACAGGACTTGTTCAAGATGGATCCAGATGATGTAGAAGAGATGGACTTAAACTAGCAAATGATGATGATTGCATATAGAACCTAGAAACACTCCTATGTCAACAGGAACTACAAGCCAAGTGCTAACAAAACTGTTGGCTTCAACAAATCAAAGTCAAGGTGTTTCAACTGTAACAGCTATGGTCATTTCTCGAAGGAATGTAAAGCTCCCAGAAATCAAGGAGGAAATGGTCAAGCAGGTTCTAGCAGTCAAATATATCATCAGCAGTCTCAGAAGAAATTTCAAAAGCCTTATCAGAGTTTTCCTATGCCAAAACTTAAGAATGAATCAAAAGCATCTGAAGAGCCAAAGAAAGCTCTAGTTGTTAGCATTAAAGATGGATATGACTGGAGTGCTTATGCTGAATAATTTATAACTGATCTAACCTTTAGTTTATCTCTTATTGCAGAAATTCAAACTGAAGACTAGTCAGAAGACAGTGATCCTAAGGCTGAAGATGACTCTGAAAATAAGGAAAAAAGTATGACTTGAGTGATAAATCTGATCTTAAAGAGGATTCAGAAGAAGTTGCACTAATGGCACAGTCAGATCAACCAAAGGTTGAAAATTCATCTTCTGACTCTGAGACTTCCTTTTCAAAATGTCCTGAAATTCCAGTTGAAGTAAGAGAAAAAATGTGCACTAAAGCTTGCTTTGAACAAGTAGAGTACTATAGAACTTATTCATATAAAATATATGACAAGCTAAAACAAGAAGAAGTATTTCATAACAAACTTAAAAACGATCACAAAATATCTGATGAAAAAATCATCTCTCTACAAACATCATGGAATAAAACTTTGAAAGAACTAGAAATTGTTACAAAACAACTTGAAGAAATGACAATGAATTTAGAAGAAGAGAAAATAGCACATCCTACAACACAGGTTGATCTTGTAAAAGTTAAAAGTTCAAAAACAATTGTAGAACAACTGGTAAGTGAGAGAAAAGACAAACAAAAAGCATGTTTAGGTGTTACACATGAACAAATGCCTGAATCCATCACAAACATGTTACTAGAAAACTTCAACATGTATGATCACTCACCTGAAAACAAAGCTAAGCTAAGAGCATTCCAAAACAAGAAAATGAATTCTGAGAGTGATGCAGAGAAAATGAATGTTGAGATATTTGAGGAACATGATTCTGAAAAGATTAAAAATAGTCATCCGGTGAAAGTTAAATCATATGAACCACGACCAAAAACTAAGAAAATGTTTGTTCCAAAAGAGTCAATTGTTGAGGAAGTGAGTGAAAAGAATGACAGCCAAAACTTTAAAAATAAAGAGAAAGCAAAACAAGATGAAGAAACATCCGAAGCTCAATTTCTTATGGATTAAATAATCCAAAGTTTATTAAATGGCAGAAAGAACAGAAAGAAAAAGAAACTAAAAAAGAATCTTCACCTGAAGATGTTCAAACTGAAAGCAAACAAAGATCATCGAGATCTAGAAACCAAAGACAAAGAAAGAAAAATACTAAAGCTAAATCAACATAGAATGCAATTCAAAACAGTCAAATCAAAAGAACAAATCAATCAAATCAGCGTAAACCTATAAAATTTGCATCTGCCGGTATTTTTGACATGAACAAAATTCCTGAAATCAAATCTAATTAAAAGAACAAATCCACTCTAATCTGAAAATAGGAGAACAAATAGAGAATAGAGGATAGGTCTAAAAAACAGTTAGAAAATCAGTTGAGCGAACTGAATCCTTACACTTTGTATCCTGTGCATTTGCCATTAATGAAATCAATGAATTTTTTGATGTATTTGCATGTGTTGATTACTTTGTGTTTGATTTGATCATTGTATTATCATATAATCACAGATTCGATCCTTTTGAACCGATTCTAAGTCTTCCGTTGTCAATAAATAATTTGTATCTAGGACTCGAAGAATGATGTTAATGTTAAAAACTCTAAACTTAAATTTTAAAAGAAAAAATTCACAAATAAAAAACAACAGATTAACTTTTCAACTCCTAAATCCAATCAAGGATCAAATGTGGCATCCACATCTAAAGTTAATCAAAAATTGTTTAAAATTCAAAGGTACTGTGAAATTTGTGATATGTACAATCATAAGACCGAAGAATGTTTCTTTAACAGGTACTGTCATATACGTGATATGAAAATCATTCAACAAATTATTGTTATTTCAACAAATATTGTACCTATTATGATGTAAGAACTCACAAAACTAAGAATTGCTACTTTAGAAAGAACTCGCCAAGGAATGGATATGTAAATTCTCAATTAAGAAATGGATATGTCAATCTACAATTTCAAATAAATCAAAGTGTTGGTTTTCAAAGATTGACAAAACAACCCTCCTTAGGCTTGAGATCTTTTCGAAGAAATAATTCAGTTTATGATGATTCTTAAGCTGCAAAACCAAGGCAGTATAATCAAGGAAAATTCGTTCCACGGTCTGTGAGAATGAATGGTGGGAACCTTGGTAAACAAAACTTTTTGTCTGATGCTTTGAAATATCTTGATAATGATCTTGAAAAACGTTACAATGCTTTAAGGACAAAACAAATCAAAGATAATCAAAAATTTTTAAGAAACGGAATTGATAAATTTGTCAAAAATAAGCTTGATTTGAACTCACTTTAAATAGTTTACCATTATTGATAAATTTGTCAAGCCCAAGACCATCTTGGCTTGGGTTGATAACTCAACTTAATTCTTTCTGAAATGCAGGTACGCCCGAGAAGACCTATTAACACATGGTATGTTGATAGTGGGTGTAGCTGGCATATGACAGGCAACCATGTCTTGCTTCAAGAATTTAAGTTAATAGATGGTACACATGTTGCTTTTGGAGGTGATGCAGGAGGAAAAATAACAGGAGAAGGAACTACATCCAATCGGATTATCAGCTTTGATAAAGTCAACTATTGCTCACAGTTGAACTTTAATCTTTTAAGCGTTTCCTAAATTTGTGACAAATCTTATTCTGTTTTATTTGATGATTCATTTTGTTACATTTTGAAGCCAGGTTTTCAGATTAACAAAGAATGGGTAGTTGTTAAAGCTATTCGAGATCGAGATGTATACAAGTAAGATATGTCTCAAGTTGATCCTTCCATAGATACAACATGCCTAATTGCTCAAGCATCAAATGATGAAAGTCGGTTATGGCATAGACGTCTCGGGCATTCCAATTTCAAGAACATGAACAAGCTTGTATCAGGAAATTATGTTGTAGGTCTTCCAACAAAGAAGTTTGCCACAACTGATCTCTGCTCAGCATGTTTAAAAGGAAAGAAACACAGAGCATCTTATAAGCCCAAGCAGATAAACTCAAATTCCAAACCACTCCAGATGTTGCATATGGACCTATTCGGACCAAAAATGTTCGGAGTATTGGAAAGAAATCTTATTGTTTAGTTATCATTGATGACTTTACAAGATTTTCTTGGGTTTTCTTTTTGCATGCTAAATCTGAAACGGCTGAATTATTAAAAGAATTCATCATTAAACTAGAAAATTAACTAGATCAAAAGGTCAAAATAATTGAAGTGATAATGGAATGGAATTTAAAAATGCTAATATTGACATGTTTTGTGCAGAAAAAGGTATTGCTCGTCAGTTCAGTGCTTATAGAACTACATAACAAAATGGAGTTGTTGAAAGGAAAAAAAGAACTTTGATTGAAGCAGCATGGTCTATGTTAGCAGATGCCAAAATTCCAATCACTTTCTGGGATGAAGCGATATCCACAGCATGTTTTGTGCAGAATCGTTCATTGATTGTGAAAGATAAGCAGAAAACTCCTTATGAGTTGATGTTTGGCAGGAAACCTAATATAGAGTTTTTTAAATCTTTTGGTTGTCCAGTTTGAATTTAAATTCAAGTGATCAGCTAGGAAAATATGATTCAAAATCTGATGAAGGATTTTTTGTTGGATATTCGTCGGTTTCAAAAGCCTAGGACAATTGTTATCCTTGAAACATTCAACGTTAAATTTCTTGAAAATTTTTTTCCATCAGTTGCAAATGTTCTAGCTTGGTTATTTGATTTAGATTCATTGTCAAACTCTTTTCATTCTAACTTGTTTGAATTTACAGGTGAGAAGAAAAATTAAGCAGGAGATCTCGGTTCTTTTAGCGAAGATTCTGATTCTGATGATATGGATGACTCAAGCCCAGATTATCCATTTTTATCATTTGTTAGAGATCCTATATTTCGGCCTCAACAAGCTCAAGAGCATCCCGTTTTAGAAAATTCAAATGTTTAACAACCTTTTCCTAATGATGGTCCTGAAATTATACAACCTGAGTCTGGAACGTCATCGATTTCTGGTGATGTAGTTGGTACTGATAATCTTGATTATTTTATCAACTCACCAGCTCAAGTTCCAAATTTCAATCCACATTCTTTGAATTTATTGCATCAGTTTTCCGACTTGAACCAATCTAATCTGGATGTTCATGTTCAAAGGAATGAGATTCCAACATCTCATGTTCAAAAGAACCTTCTTACATCTCAGATAATAGGTCCATTGAATGAGAGAACTACGAGAAGTCAATCTGAACAAGAAAATCTTTGCTTATACTCGTGTTTTCTATCTCAAATTGTTCCCAAAAATGTCACCAAAGTGTTAAAGGAAAATAGTTGGATTCAAGCAATGCAAGAAGAATTATTGCAATTCCACAAACAGGAAGTATGGAAGCTTGTGGATTTACCTGAAGGAGAAAATGCCATAGGCACAAAATGGTTGTTTAGAAACAAAACAGACGGTTGGGGAATTGTTGTTTGCAACAAAGTGAGACTCGTTGCACAAGGCTACACCCAAGAAGAAGGAATAGATTATAATGAAGTATTTGCTCCAGTTGTAAGACTTGAATCAATACGTGTCTTCCTGGCTTATGCATCTTTCATGAAATTCAAGGTGTACCAAATGGATGTTAAAGGTGCTTTCTTTTATGGACCAATCACTGATGATGTGTATGTCAAGCAACCTCCGGGTTTTGATGACTCAGAATTTCCTCATCATGTGTACAAGCATAGCAAAGCTTTGTGTGGTCTACATAAAGCTCCTAGAATCTGGTATGATACATTATCACAACACTTAATCCAACATGGATACACGCGAGGGAAAATCGATCCTACTTTGTTTATAAAGAATGATGCTGATGATCTCTTATGTGTTCAAGTGTATGTTGATGATATCATATTTGGTTCTACAAGTCCAAAGTTGTTCAATGAATTTGAAGAAATAATGTAGTCTCGTTTCCAAATAAGTTCTATGGGGGAAATTAATTTTTTCCTTGGACTTCAAGTGAAACAGTCTGTAGATGGAATTTTTATCAACCAAGAGAAATTCGTTGATAAACTCTTGAAGAAATTTAAACTGCAATATTGTCAATCCATAAGAACTCCAGCTGACGTAAACTCCAAGATTGAACCTGATCCGAAAGGAAAATCTGTCCACCAAACTTTATATAGATCCATGATTGGTTCTTTGATGTATCTTACTGCATCTAGACCTGATACAATGTATGTTGTTTGTGTCTGTGCCAGGTACCAATCTGACCCGAAGGAATCTCACTTAAATGCTGTTAAACGAATATTCAGGTATCTCAAAGGAAAACCGGCTTTAGGGCTATGGTATCCTTATCAAGGAAACTTCGAGTTACATGGATATACAGATAGTGATTATGGAGGATGTTGTCAAGATCGTAAATCTACTATGGGTGGTTGTCAGTTTTTAGGTCCCAGATTAGTTTCATGGCAATGTAAGAAACAAACAAATGTCTCTGTTTCAACCACAGAAGCTGAGTACATAGCTGCATCAGCAGGATGTTCTCAAATCCTTTGGTTACAAAACCAACTGCTAGATTGTAGGTTCAAGTTTCTTAAAACTCTTATTTATATTGATAACACTGTTGCTATGTTTATTACAGCTAATCTTGTCCAACACTCAAAAACAAAACATATCAAGATTTGATATCATTTTCTCAGAGATAACTCTGAAAAAGGTTTAATCATTTTGATTCAAATCATAACTGAAAAATAGTTAGCTGACCTATTTACAAAAGCCTTTTTATCGGGTCGATTTGAATATTTGGTCTAGTTAATTGGACTTATTAACCATGCATAAAAATTGGTTTTGGGTTTTTAGTTATTGAGTCATAAAATGGTAAGAACCCTCCCTTATTTGATTGAGAAAACCAAAAGAGAAACTGTCAAAGTTAACTGCCTGATTGTATATATTGTGTGTGCATGCTTATTTGAAAAATGAAAAAGCAAATACAAAAATAGAAAATTGCAAACAAAAATATATTAACAAAAACACAAAAATAGAGTTTTTCTTGTTAGTTTATTATTTAGGACTGAATCTGTCTTTGCAATTTGTGAGAAATGATAGATACATTAGTTCTGATCAGTTGTATAATTCACTTGTTACTAATGTCTGACGTGATCAGATATGATGTGCAGGTAAGCTCATGCAATTATACTGAAAAAGTAAATTCTTATGATTTAACTAAATCAATCATGCATTCATGTTTGTCTATTTTAGTACTAATGAGTGGTGTTGCCTTCTCAAATTGATTGCTTGTTAAGTCATAATCTCACACCTGGTGGCGATATGAATAACCATTGAGTTGTAAGTAATTTAAAGCATCTAATCACTTCTCTGTTACGAGTCATCATAGACCTGAGGTGACGAGATATCATTTGTTGTAAGTAATTACAGACCTGGATATTCTTACTTGATGCAAAAAGATGCCAATGTGCACAATATCAACATGAGATCTTGTTATAAGTATATGTCAGGTTAACAAGTTAAGAAAGGTGATTTCTTGCAGATCTTTATGAGAGTTGAATGTTGTGCAAAATGTAGTTCAATTAAAACAATTAAAAACTGACTCTAACAGACACTAAGTTAAACTCTAGACTCTCTAAACTAAACTACTAACAGGCCAGTGAACCTGTCGACTCTAGTAAAGCTTAAGTAAGTCCGGATATTGAACCCACAAGACTCTAAATGAATGACGTAACTAGACTTTAGGACTCCTCTACTAAACTGATTTTTTATTTTGTTTTTATGTTTAAGAGGGGGGGGGGGTTTCTGTAATAACTAATAAAATTAATTAACTGAAATCAGAGAATGGGAAGATACTACCTAGGTGAGAATCATATAATTAGGTAACTAGTCTTCTATAGGTTATGGAACTAAATGCTGAAACTGGGATCTTAAGATACTAACCTATAAGCAACCTAGAGAACCGTTAACCCTTCTTAACGGTGTCAACCGCTAGACCCTATAGGATGTTAAATTACCAGTTTATGGACTTCTCTTACCATGCCTCCATCTCAATAAAGTACCCGCTAGACATTCTACATTACAGCGTAAAGATCTCAATACACTTAAGTGCAAGGGGTAACTATGGAGTTTTTGACAAGACTCGGTTAACAAGAAAGTTTAAGGGAAACTAGACAAACCCTTTTTACAAAGATACTAAACCTAGCAATCAAACACGCAAGACTAACCGATAACCTCTCACCTTACAGCTTTTAAGATTAGTAGAATATCTAGATTACCAAATTCATTCAAGTTACTCCTATGGGATACTACGATCCTTTAGCAAACCACCTAATAAATGAGAACACAAAGTAAACAGTCTAGCAATGCACCTATTCCGTGAAAGACATTCACCAAGACACACAAGGAATTAACAAGTAATTAAAAGGTATAAAAGATATTCATCCACACCGAGTCAGAAAAAAAACCAAGTTTATTACTTTATTGATAAATCCACATGAACGAGTTCCAAACTGACAAGAAAACTAGTCAAACAAGAATAATCATCATGGACTAAGTAGTATTACTAGATTAGCCAATAATCATATCCGAATCACTAGAAAAAATCATGTATTTAAAGTGTTTAAACATGAACAAGAAGGTGAATAAACTCGGGAATGATAAACCAAATGATTCCGGATGATTGTGTGATCCTGTAGCGTAAAACCTTTGATTGTTTGCTCCCAAACTCCAAGATTTCTCCCAAGAAGCTCTCTAGTTCGTGCTGTGGCCGAATACCCCTTCCCCCTTCGTCATTAGGGTTAAAAACGACTTAATTGGGATTAAACAATAATTTTCTCGAATTTATACCCGTCGTGCCACGCGATGGGGTAAGGGGTTCCCGTCGCGTGGCGCCACAAACCCAATCTTCCAGAAAGTTTTCTTTTTGATCCGTCTTTTGCCCGCAACGCGTCCGGAAGCTTGGTTTTCTCCTGTTTTGATCATTTTCACTTCCTTTAGCTCCAGAGCCTATGGAAACACAAAAATATAAAGTAACTAATAAAAACGAGACAAAATCTAAAATAAACGACCTGAAAATGTAAAAAAATATACCGGAAATCAACGTATTTTGCAATACATCAAATATCCCCACACCCTTGCCTCTTTTTCGTCCCTGAAAAAGGATTATGCTATGGAATCATAGTTAAGTTTAAATCCGGATTTCAACATTTAGATTACTTGATTTTCAAACCTAATAACGTGTCAACCGTGATTGCTAGTTGCTGGACCGGGTAAGGGTACTTAACACTTAGTTTCACACTGAGGAGAGATCTTAGATCACTTAACAAATTAAATAGGGAACTGTAAACTTTTACAGAAGATACAAGACAAACACAAGTAAAATTGTTTAACAACAAGAACAAGAACAAGTACAAGAACACAAGATTAAGTTTTTAAGGAAGTTGTATATTGCTCTCTAGTTCTATTACAAGTGTTGTACAAGTATATTTTGAGTGCAAGAACCGGAGACTATTTATACTACATCCTACAACTGTCAATATGCAAAAAGATAGTTGGAAGTGACTAATCTAGACAACAACATCAATCTAAAGTCAAAAAGGTAGATTGCCTTTTTGACTAGTGACTATGACATGCCATAGCTCACTGACTTTTCCTATTACAAAAAGCTAGAAGGAACAAAACGAGAAACTTGCATGCGAGGACCTTATCTACTTTATCATAAAGCATGGAAGTTTCACCAACTAGTGATAGCAGGTGAACCACCAAAGCATGCAGCGGAAAGTAGGTTGCTTTATGATAAAGTTGATGGAAAAGGAATCTTTCTCTCTCTTCAGAAGAAATCAGTCCTGTCTTGTAAACAGCTTCGGAAGACTTTGTCTTTGAAGCTTCAAAAGACTTCATCTTTAACTACGGAAGAGTTGAGTCTTTGGCTTCGGAAGACTTTATACTTAGAATATTTTCCAAGTTAAGTGTAAAGCTTCCGCAACAGTTTCTTCTGAACTTTGGCTTCGGAAGATTTTACACTTAGCATATTTCTGAGTGTGTAAAAGCTTCCGAAGCTAGTTCACCTTTGTTCCGAAGTACATGTTGGAAGACTTGGTTGTTTTGGTATCCTTTGGTTGCATCAGCCTTTTAACTTCAAAGGTTCCCACAAACTCCCCCTAGGCTGATGCTACCAAAACAGAAAAGTTCTTCAGATCTTGATAGTCCACATTAGGATCCTCAGCATACCTTTCTTCATCATAGGATCTGGATCCTTCAGACTAACATAGATCCTTCTCATGTTAAAGAGATCATGCAGAGGAAGATTGAGCATGTCTGTAGAGGAATAGACATGCATGCCTTCCTGATCTCTTATGACATACCATTTGTCTGAGTCTTCATCATAACTCCAAGACAAAATAGGTCTTCCAATGGCAAGAGGCTCTACTACGATAGGAGTTTGTAGATGCTTCTTAAAGATTAACATTTAGTCTTTATTTGTCTTGTATAGTTTTTGTCATAGTATAGGGACTATTTTGTAAATATTTGTTCCTTTTGTATTGATAGTATAAATAACATAGATAAGGTATGTGGAGGTAGTATAGAGATACATCTTAGAAGCACATAAGAACGAATTGTAACTGATTTCTTTCGATACTTGTACTTTCTATGTATTCTATCAATGAAACTATGAATTTTTGTGATATGTTTGCATTGAATTGATTACTTGTGTTTGTATGATTGAATTGTATCATGATATCATCACAGATCGATCCATTTTGATCATATCAAATGGTATCAGAGCTGTTGGTTCAGTGATTTGAGTTCTTAAAACTGTCAAACTTTTGAATCACTTAAATCTGTGATTGATAAGCAATTCAATCTAACAATTGTTGATTTCAGTTGTGTTTCATCATTAGAAACATGAATTGAATCACATTTTGCAGCTCAATTCGTTCAAATTCAGTGAATTGTTCAAAATTAGTGTTCGAACTTGTTCTTCACAGTTGAACTGATTTTTGAATCAAAGATCATTTGTTGTTGTTGTTGTTTGACGAAATTGAAGCTAGAGGACTGTTAAATTGATCGAATTCCTACCTAATTGGAGGAGTTTGGGTCAATTCATCAAGTTTTGAAGGATTTCAGTTAATCTAAGTTCGTTGAAATCTGTTGAAGTTGGAGCATGGTCAAAACACTACTGAAAATTGCCTAAGTGTTTGGGTGCTTGACAACTGTTCAGGCGTTTCACAACTGTTAAGGCATTTTTAGTCTAGGCGTTTTACCACTATGGGAGCGCATTACAACTATGTGGACACTTTGAAACTTCCCAGAAACTAAGTATTTTCAGGCGCATTACCACTGTTGAGGCGCATCTGAACTGTTTGGGCGTTTTTGACACCCATGCGTCTGACAACTGTTTGGGCGTTTCATAATTGTTCAGGCGCATTTCAACTTGGGCGTTTTTGAGAATTCTTCTAAGGCAATCCCTTGGGCGTTTCTAAGTCAAGTCAGAAGTATCTCAACTGTTTGGGCACTTTATCACTGTTTAGCCGCATCAACATCAACACTTAGAAATTTTTCAGAAAGTTTTCAAAAACTTAAAAAAAAATCTAAAAATATTTTCAAATTGTTTTAATTCAAAAACTTAAAAACAACGAAAACAATTTTTTTTTTCTAAAATTAAAAATTAAAAATGGTGAAATCAGAAGATTCAGAGGACAGTGTTTCTAAACTGAAGAACAGAGCTGATTTTAAGAATTGGTCACTTAGATTGAAACATCACCTTAATTCTATTGACACTGACTTATGGAAGTCCATAGAAAGAGGACCTCACATTCCTATCACTTCAGATGGTCTGATAGAGGGTTTTTCTATACTAAAGACACTCTAGAACCATACGCTGAAGATGGATTGCAGGGTGATTATTTAAAGAACGTTAAGAATGATATAAAAGCATATTCTCTGATGTGTAAAGGATTACCACTTGAAGTCCTAACTAGACTAGATGGATGTCAAACGGGATATACCATGTATAAAGCTTTGAAGATAATTTGTGAAGGTGGTAAGGAGATTCAAGATCTCAAGAAGCAAAAACTGAAGAGGCGATTAGAGTTGTTTGAGCATTTATCTGGTGAAACTATAAACCAAATGATGAATAGATTTGCACAATTTACTACTGAGATGTCAACTGCTGGCATCAAAAATGATCTAAAAGATCTAAACTTTAGGCTTCTCAATGCTCTTCCATCTTCATGGAAGCAAACAGTTACACCGTTAAAGCATACTAAGAAATTTCCTATAATTTCCTATGGATCTTGATCTGTTGATAGCCAAAATTGAGTCTATTGAAGTTGATGAAAGCTCAAGGAATAATCACAAAGCAGCTTTAATGTCTCAGTACAAATATGTTGCATCTCCAGCTAGTACTGTGGAGAATGTCTTTATGGCTAAAAATGAGAGTTTACCAGAAGAAGAAGGTGATCTGTTTGTAGGAGCAGGGTTCTTTACTGATTCTTCCTATACAAGAGCACCTGCATATACATCTCAGCCTCAACCTCAGTCTCCTCCTATGCCTCAAAGCTCTAAACCTCAAAATGAGACTCCATCTATTAACTCTGTTAAATCTAGCAACATTGGACTTGGAGGGACTATCCCTTGACTCACTTGTAGCCAAGGTTGAAGCACTGGAAATGGATTAAAAATCCAGGAACAACAACCAAATCAGACATGTCGAGGCTACAAGTTTAAAGAACCACAACACACAGACAGTGCTTTCCTTACAAGCACTGGAGAAGATGAAGAAGAAGAATTTATGGATTCTCATGATACATCATTCTTCTCAGCACCAGAATCATCCAACAACAAAAACTAGTCTAAGAAGACTGGAGTTCATGCTTCACATGAAGTCACACCTCAAAGCAAGCATCACCCTCATAACTCCACCTCAAACAAACAGTCAAAACCTCAAACATCAAACATACACAGGCTTGAAAAACCTATGGATGCTCTTACTATTATTATACAAAGTGAAGAGCAAAAGGCAGCTTATGCAGCCTTTTCAACAAGCTTTGAAGCTTTCTTAGGAGCAAGTCTGACTCCATCTCAGATCATCCAATAGGATTTGGATGAACTTCCACCAGATATGGTAGAAGATATGGATCTTCAATGGTCAATGGCCATGATAGCATACAGGTCCAAAAGGTTTCTGTAAAGAAATAGAGGTTTAACCATGGACAAGAAAACAAGAATTGGTTTTGATAAAACCAAAGTTAGGTGCTACAACTGTCAACTTTATGGGCACTTCTCCAGAGAATGTCAACAGCCCTGAGTTGATAGAAACACTCATCAGGCATAACACTCAAGTGGAATTAATTCAAACAGACAAGTGCCTCCACCAATCAGTATTTCAAATGCACCAACTCAACCTCAGATCACACAATTAAGTCCAACTCAACGTCCAACATCTTCTGCAATGATAATCAAAAAGGATGGAAAATATGACTAGAGCCTTTATGAGTCTGAAATACTATCACCTTCAGATCATGCCCTCATGGCTGATATTGAAGACAAATTAACAGACATCCCAAAAGAGGTAAAAGAAAACCTCTACAGTCAAGCATGTATTGATGAGGTAAACAGGTATAGAGAGCATGCTGAGAAGCTGTCAAAGAAAGTAATTAAAACAAACATTCTTAATGAAAGTCTAAAATCAGAACAAAAGCAGTATGCTACAAAAATACATTCATTACAATCAGACATAGACAAACTTCTTTCTGAAAAATTAACATTGACAGCTCAGGTTGAGCAGCTCTCCATCTCATTAACTGAGTCAAAATCATTACAAGCTGAAACTGAAGTGAAACTTCAGAAGTTTCAGGTGAGCAATAAGAAGTTCAAAGAACTTCTTGCTCAACAAAGGGCTTTTAAGGACCCTTTAGGTTTAGGATATAATAAGGTAAGTCCACCTTATAATGGTAATTATATTCCTTTACCTGACTCCATGATCAGCAAATAGGATGAATCTCATGATTCTCAAGAAAAGGCTGATGACTCTAAACAATCATCATCATCATCATCAAAATCACTTTTAAAATCAAAATCACCCTTGATAAAGTTTGTTAAAAGTTCAACACCATCATCAATCAAATCAACTAACTTTTATCAAGGAGAAAATAATGAATTTGATAATCAAACAACAGATGATGATGAGGACGATTTATTAGATGATGAATCTGATCAGCCAATTACTGAAACTCAAAAGGTTTCAAGTGTGGCTGATACATCAAACAAATAATCTAAACAGATTCAAGGACTTGATATCTGTTTAGGTGGAAGGAAAGCTGTAACTTCCATTGCCCCTCCTAAACAGGTAAATAAAGGGAAAGGCAAAGCCACAATTCAGCCAAAACAACAGTCAGTAACTTTTGAAATTCCATCAAAATCTAATTTGAAATCAAAAGTTTTCATCAAAAAAACAAAAACAGAATTGCCATACTGTGAATGGTGTGATCAATTCACACATTCAACTAAAAAATGCAGATATGGCAAGTACTGCAAGTACTGTAAGATGAATAATCACAGTACAAAAACATGACATTTTCACAATTATTGCTCCATTTGTGAAATAAACAATCACAGCACGGCAAATTGTTTTTTCAACAAGAAAAACAAGCAACAAAACAAACAAGCTCAGGTTGAGAAAACTACTGAAAAACAACCTGTTGCTCAAAATAAGAGAAGAGTAGGAGTTCCTAAACATACTCCTAATTAGAAAATTGTTTTAGATAATGATAAAATGTTTTATGACAATTTTCAACACACATCAAGGAGACATAAGTCTCAGAACAGACAAACCACTGACACTAGCTAACAAAAGAGAAGAGCACAAAGCACTTCTCCAAATAGAGCTAAATCAAACCAAAGGAAATCTAGTGTGTCTAGAGCTCCAAAACCTTCAGACAATGCTCTCTTAGAAGAAATTTGCATTGTTGGAAAAGACGGAAAACCCAAGACCATCTTGGCTTGGGTTGCTCCAACTAACTGATTTCTTTTGTTTTTCAGGGACATCTTAGAAGGACTGACAACATCTGGTATGTTGACAGTGGATGCTCCCATCATATGACAGGCAACTGTTCCCTCCTTCAGGATTTTAAGAACAAACATGGAGGCAATGTAGCCTTTGGATGAGATAAAACAGGTGGGAAGATAACTGGTGAAGGAACAGTAACAAATGATGTCTCCGGGTGGCTTATGCTTATTTATGATATGATGGCTTGTGATGATGTTTATGATGTGATTGTTGTGGTTGTTTGTATGTGTTATCTTTCTTCGTTAAAAGGTTTTCAAAACGTATGTATTATGTTATAATACCTGTTGTGTATTATGCTATGACTTTACGTTGTATGATGTATGAGCAAACGTAAAGTATTATGTAATGAAGTGAAAGATAATGTTAATGAAAAGTGGAAAGTAAATGAATAAATGAAAGACTTGCAAGCAGATGAAGAGAGGTGCACAAGCGTTAGGTTGGTAGCTCAACTGTGTGCGGTTTAGCTAACCTGAAGTATGCACACAGGGAGTCTATCCTTGAGATAGGCTTGAAGGGAGTCTTTATGGCTCGAAGGGAGTCTTTGTGACTCAAAGGGAGTCTTTGTGACTCGAAGGGAGCCTTATGGCTCGAAGGGAGTTCAATCCTTGAGATTGACTCGAAGGGGATCCTTGTCGCGTACCCTGGTCTGTCTTCGGTAGGAGACGAGGGTATTGCATGTGACGGGATCCATATGAAGGTATATGATAATAATGAATGAAAGAAGGAATGAATGAATGATGATGAAGATAATAATTATTATCAATGTGTATGTATGATGTATGACCGCGAACGAATATAAGTTTTGGTTATAAAGAAAGTAAAGTATTTTTATTATGAAAACTAGAACTCACTCAGCGTCGCTGACTTTTTGGCATGATAGTTGGCAGGTATATTGTTGATGCTGAGGAGTTGTAGGCATGGATGCATACGCTACTAGGAGTGATTTGAAGGCTGGCATCCACGTTTTGACATGTTAATGTAATTTAAAATATAAAAGAGTGTTGTAATGAGATGAATTAACATGTTTTTGATTATTAATGAAAGTTTTAAATTCCGCTGCAAAGGTATTGTATGCTTTAAATGTTTTTTGCGATGACGGTCCTGTTTGTAAGCGTTCCGAAAACAGGGCCTTACACTTGAAACGGGTCAAAACAGACATGAAGGCATATAGCATTCTTGCTATGACACTGCCTTTTGAAAATTTGACTCGTGTTGAAAATTTCAAAATAGCACACGAATTATGGAAGGTTCTTCACACTATGTGTGAAGGTAGTGAAGAAATACGGGAAATCAAGAAAGAAAAAATGAGGACCCAGTACGAGACCTTTCATCACATACATGGGGAATCCATCCCTCAACAGTTGCATAGATACATCCAATTGGTCAATGAAATGATAGTTTATGGACTAAAATATGACACTATTGAAATAAACAAGAAAATGTTGCACATATTGCCTGAGAGTTGGACTCAGTTAGTATCTCTCATGAAAGCAACATTGGACTTAGAAGCCCTATCCCATGACTCACTAGTAGTCAAGGTTGAAGCATTGGAAGTGGATGAAAAATACAGGAACAATAACCAAATCAGGCACGTAGAGGCTTATAAGTTCAAGGAAACCCAACGTACAGACAGTGCTTTCCTTACAAGCACTGGGGAAGATGAAGAAGAAGAATTCTTGGATTCTAATGACACTTCATTCTTCTCATCTTCAGAAACATCCAGTACCAAACAGAAGTCTAAGAAGACTGGTGTGCATGCTTCTCATGAAGCCACTCCCCAAAGCAAGCACCACCCTCACTCTTTAGCAACAAACAAACAATCACAGTCATAACCAAACATTCACAGACTTGAAAAACCCATAGATGCTCTCACCATCATTCCTAGGAGCAAGTCTGACTCCTTCAAAAGGCAGCATATGCAACCTTTTCAACCAGTTTTGAAGCATTCCTAGGAACAAGTCTGACTCCTTCACAGATCATCCAACAAGATAGGGATGAACTTCCACCTGATATGGTAGAAGAGATGGATCTGCAATGGTCCATGGCCATGATAGCATACAGGTCCAAAAGGTTTCTACAAAGAAATCAGGGGTTAAACATGGACAAAAAGACAAAAATTGGTTTTGATAAAATCAAAGTTAGGTGCTACAACTATCAACTTTATCGGCACTTTTCAAGAGAATGTCAACAGCCCAGAGTTGACAAAAACACACATCAGGCACAACCATCCAGTGGATATCATTCAAACAGACAAGTGCTACCTCCAATCAGCATTCTAGCTACACCAACCCGACCACAAATCACACAGCACAGTCCAAATCAACATTCAAAATCTTCCGCAATGATTATCAAACAAGATGGAGAGTATGATTGGAGCCTTTATGAGGCTGATATACCATCATCTTCAGATCATTCCCTTATGGCAGATGTTGAAGACTAACTAAAAAAAATCCCGAAAGAGGTAAAAGAAAACCTCTGTAGCCAAGCATGCATTGATGAGGTAAATAGGTATAGAGAGCATGCTGATAAACTGTCAAAGAAAGTTATAGAAACAAACATTTTGGAAGTTTAAAATCTGAACAGAAATAATATGAAACTAAAATACTTTCATTACAAATAGATTTAGACAAATTAATGTCTGAAAAACTAACTTTGGCAGCTCAGGTTGAGCAACTCTCTATCTCATTAACTGAGTCAACATCACTACAAGCTGAAACTGAAGTGAAGCTTCAGAAGTTTCAGGTGAGCAATAAGAAGTTTGAAGAACTTCTTGCTCGGCAACGGACTTTTAAGGACCCATCAGGACTTGGATATCATAAGGTTAATCAACCTTATAATGACAACTATATTCCTCTTCCTGATTCAATGACCAACAAACAAGGTGAATCTCTTGATCCTCATGAAAAGGCTGAGGATTCCAAACAATCATCATCATCATCAAAATCACCTTTGATAAAGTTTGTTAAAACTTCAACACTTCAACCAATCAAATCAACTGACTTTTATCAAGGGGAAAATAATGAATTTGATGAACAAATAATAGATGATGATGAGGATGATTTATTAGATGATGAGCCTGATCAGCCAATTACTGAAACTCAAAAGGTTTCAAGTGTGGCAGATACATCAAACAAACAAACGAAACAGAGTCAAGGATTTGATATCTATTCTGGTGGAAGGAAGGCTATATCTTCCACTACCTCTCCCAAACAGGCAAACAAAGGGAAAGGCAAAGCAACCTTTTAGCCAAAACAACAATCAGTAACTATTGAAATCCCATCAAAATCAAATTTGAAAAATAAAGTTATCAATAAATAATCAAAATAAGAGTTGCCATATTATGAGTGGTGTGATCAATTCACACACACCACTAAAAAATATAGATATGGTAAGTACTGAAAATACTATAAGATGAATAATCACAGTACAAAATCATGTCATTTTCACAATTACTGTTCAATTTTTAAAGAAATAACCATAGCACTGCAAACTGTTTTTTCAATAAGAAAAACAAAAAGCAAAACAAACAGCCTCAAGTTGAGAAATCAATTGAGAAACAGACAGTTGTTCCTAACAAGAACAAAGGAGGAGCACCAAGACAAACTCCTCACCAAAAAGTTGTTTTAAACAGTGACAAAACATTTTATGACAACTTTAAACAACCAACAAGGAAACATAAGTCTCAAAACAGACAGTCACCTAACATTAACTCACAAAAGAGAAGAGCACAAAGCACTTCTCCCAATAGAGCTAAAACAAATCAAAGGAAATCTAGTGTTTCTAGAGTTCTAAAACCAGCAGACAATGCCGTTTTGGAAGAAATTTGCATTGTCAGAAAAGACGGAAAACCCAAGACCATCTTGGCTTGGGTTGCTTTAACTAACTGATTTCTTCTATTTTATATGGACATCAAAGAAGGCTTGACAACATATGGTATGTTGACAGTGGATGCTCCTGACATATGACCGGCAACTGTTCCCTCCTTCGGGATTTTAAGAACAAACATGGAGGCAATGTAGCCTTTGGAGGAGATAAAACAGGTGGGAAGATAACTGGGAAAGGAACTGTAACAAATGGGTTGATTAGTTTTGAGAATGTCAACTACTGCTCCAATCTTCAGTTCAATCTTCTGAGCGTATCCCAAATCTATGACAAGAGATATGCCACCTTATTCGACTCCAACAACTGCTACATCCTTAAGACGGGTTTTCAGATTCTAGAAGAACATATCCTTTTGAAAACTCCCCGTCTAAATAACACATACATTGTTGATATGAACAATGTTTTAGCATCAACCCCTGAAACTTGTTTATTATCAAAAGCAATAGAAGATGTTTCCAAATTATGGCATAGACGATTGGGTCACTCTAATTTAACAGAATGAACAAACTTGTTAAAGGTGATCTAGTCATAGGTCTACCACAAAAAGAATTCTTATGTACAGATCACTGCACAACATGTCTGAAAGGCAAACAACACAGAGTGTCCCATAAGTCTAAATTGGTAAACTCTAATCAAACATCACTCAAATTGCTTCATATGGACCTTTTTGGCCCAACAAACATCCTAAGTATAGGAAAGAAGCAATACTGCCTTGTCATAGTAAATGATTATTCCAGATTCACATGGGTTTTCTTTCTACTACACAAGACAGAAACAACACAAATCATTACATCCTTTATCACAAAGATTGAGAATCAACTTGATCTTAAATTCAAATCTTTAAGAAGTGATAATGGCACTGAATTTAAGAATGACTACATTTCTTCTTTTTATGCAGAAAAAGGAATAAGTCATCAATTCAGCGTAGCAAGAACTCCTCAGCAGAATGGAGTAGCTGAACGGAGGAACAGAACATTAATAGAAGCAGCTAGAACCATGCTAGCTGACTCTATATTGCCCATATCCTTTTGGGCTGAAGCCATAAACACAACATGCTACATACAAAATAGAACATTAATCATCAAAGAACACTCCAAAATGCCTTATGAATTAGTGTTTAAAAGAAAACCATATATAGGATTTCTTAAGGCCTTTGGATGTTCTGTTTCAATATTAAATACCAAAGAACAATTATCCAAATTTGCTCCAAAAGCAGATGATGGATTCTTTGTTGGATATTTTGGAAGCTCAAAAGCTTATAGAGTATTCAATCCAAGGCTAAATATAGTAGAAGAAACAACAGATGTTGTTTTCAATGAACATTCTTTCACTAAGAGAGTCATTGGATCTAACTGGCTGTTTGATATTGATGCATTAACCAAATTATTTGACACAACATATTTTGATGTTTCAGGTTCAAAGGAGAACAAAGAGTATCCAATGGTTCCTCCATCAACCATTGATGTTCCATTGACTGCTGATCCTCCAAGGATAATCACTAACACATAATCAAGCACAACTGTGTCAACACCTCCTGATCAACCAAACACCTCAAGAGAAACATTAGCAGACACTCCAATATCTTCATCTCCTATACCCACTCAATCACAAGATACCAACAAAACAAAACAACCTGAAGATGATGATGACTACCATTCTCTACCCGACACACATCATGAAGATGAAATCCTAGATTTCTTTCATGATTCCCCTCAAACATTCACTGAACCTCCTTAATCAGACAATCACACATCACCCAATACTCTTGCTCATCCCTTATCACATGATCAGACAATCACCAATCTTGATTCAACAATCCATGTTGATCAGATAACCACAACAAGAATTCACAAAGATCATCCCATCGAAAACATCATTGGTGATCTCAATACCAGATTGACTCGTAGTCAATATGATACAACAAATATTTGTTTGTATTCCTGTTTCTTATCCTTAACTATACCCAAAAACATCAATGAAGCCTTAAAGGTCAACAGTTGGAAAGAAGCCATGCAAGAGGAACTACAGCAATTCAAGAAGCAAGAAGTTTGGAAGCTGGTAGATCTGCCTGAAGGTTAATATGCAATTGGCATAAGGTGGCTATTCAGAAACAAAGCAGATGATAGAGGGATTGTCATAAGAAACAAAGCAAGGCTTATAGCTCAAGGCTATACTCAAGAGGAAAGCATTGATTATGATGATGTCTTTGCTCCTGTAGCTAGATTGGAAGCCATCTGAGTATTCCTTGCTTATGCCTCATCACAGAAGTTCGCTATCTACCAAATGGATGTCAAATGTTCATTTCTTTATGGTAAGATAGATGAAAAGGTGTATGTTGCTCAACCTCTAGGGTTTGAAGATCCAGATTTCCCTCACAGAGTATACAAGTTAGACAAAGCTCTGTATGGTCTTCACCAGGCACCAAGAAAGTGGTATGAAACTCTATCAAAGTTTCTACTACAAAATGGTTACACCAGAGGTAAAATTGATCAGACATTGTTCTTAAAAAGAAAAGAACAAGACTTGTTAGTAGTGCAAGTCTATGTGGATGACATTATATTTGGCTCCACAAACACACAACTTTGCAAAGTGTTTGAAACTCTTATGCAGTCAAAATTCCAGATGAGCTCAATAGGAGAACTCACATTTTTCCTAGGTCTACAAGTCCAACAATTAACAGATGGAATTTTCATCAATCAAAGCAAATATGTGCATCAGATCCTCAAGAAGTATAACATGACTGGTTGCAATTCAAGCAAGACAGCATTTGCAACTGGATTGAAGTTTGGACCAGATCCAGAAGGAACATCAGTTGACCAGAAACTTTACAGATCTATGATAGGTTCTCTGATGTACCTAACAGTAAGCAGACCAGATATCATGTATGCAGAATGCTTGTATGCAAGATACCAAGCAGATCCCAAGGAATCACACATAAATGCTGTAAAAAGAATCTTCCAATACTTGAAAGGCAAACCAACTCTTGGTTTATGGTATCCTAAAGATGGAGACTTCTCATTATGTGCATACACAGACAGTGATTTTGGGGGATGCAATAACAACAAAAAATCAACCAGTGGAGGCTGCCAGTTTCGTGGATCAAGATTGATCTCTTGGCAATGCAAGAAGTAGACAAATGTCTCTGTGTCAACAGCTGAAGCAGAATACATAGCTGCTTTTGCATGCTGTTCTCAAGTGTTATGGTTTCAAAACCAAATGCTTGATTATGGCTTTAATTTTCTTAAAACACCCATACACATTGACAATTCTGCAGCCATGCTTATAACAGGCAATCCTGTTCAACATTAAAAAACCAAACACATAGAGATCAGATATCACTTTCTGAAAGATTGCTTAGAAAAGGGTCTGATCAAGTTGATCAAGGTCCACACAGACAATCAATTGGCTAACCTCTTGACAAAACCATTTGATTCAACACGATTTGAATTTTTGGTTCAGTCTCTTGGTATGATCAACTATGAGACAACAAATTAATATTTTCAAAACATTCAAATCATACATACTTGATTTTGTCAATGTCCATGATTACCATAAGCTTTCCTTTTTTCAAAATCAAGATATCATGCAAATCATTCATTTTGATAATATTGAATCACACATTTATTACATGAGAAATGATAGCACACTAGCATAATTCTTCACTTTAGTCTTTTTCCACTAATAAATACTGACAAATTCTTTGTTTGATATATGAATAGTCTCAGCATGGGACGCATAAAATCAGATACAATAGTGAAGAACTAAATTCTCATGACTGTGTGGTTAACAACACATCTTGGTTTATGGTGAGTATTGATCTATCCAATATAGGTTGCTTTCAAAGTAACTACAATACACCAAGTGAAACAGATTATAAATTGCTTAATCATTGAAGTGTCTCCTTTGTTATGATAATCATAGACCTGGAGTACACCTAGGCATTCTTTGTTGTGCTAAGCACAGACCTGAATGACCTAAATCATGATCCAAAAAGATTCCTAAAGAGGAACACATCCATCTTGGATGTATAACCAATAAAGTCTTTATGACTACATTCCTTGTGAATGAATCAAAAGAATCCTAAAGAGGATCACCTTCCAAAGTGAAATGAAAAAGGATCCCAATGCGGATCAACCATCATGGATCAAATTGAGCATTTATATTCCTAAGTAGCTAGGTTTTAATTATTGAAAGTGCTTTCTAGCATATCTTGATGAGGGTTGTACCAATCATACAATCAGATGTGGGGTACATACTTCTCATGTCAATCAATTCAAAACATGATAATCACTCACTATTTTAAATCAATCATTAATACCATGCATGAGTTTAAGTGGATCACAATATCTGCAATCAACATTGTACTTGTCTATGTCTATTCTCAAAACCATACAAACAACTCAGTGAGAAATGTAGACTAGTTTGATCTCATGGTATGTGCAAAAGATTCATGTTCAAACATGAAAATCATTCATTTATTAGTTAGATAAGGCAGTATCTTTCTAACTTTTATCAAGCTAGCAATTAATTGGACTTTGATAATTTCCACTAAAATACATACAAATTTTTGTCATTTTGTAAAAGATTTTTATAACTATGCAAAAATTTAGGGGGAGAAATTGAACATGGAATTATCAAAGGCAGCAGAATTATGCATTATCATACATTTCAAATTTTGAAAGATAAACAAAGCCAAGTCAAGCCAACACTAACAAACAGTAGGTTGACACATATACATTTGCTTATTTTATTGCATAATATTTCTTATGAGTGATATCAAAACATCCATATATTGAATATGTTAAAATTCAAATATTTTAACATATAATTTAATACAAATTTTTAAACAAATATTAGTGTTTAAAGAAAATTTAACATTCAAAATCTTCTTTTGAAAGAAAAACAAACAAATTTGTTTTTAAAAGAAAACAAAATTTCCTTTGGAAGCAAAATATTTGCTTCGGAAGAAATGACTTCAAAGCATACAAAAATTTTTAATTTTTTAAAATTTTGTCAACTGTTCACATAACGAATGAACAAGTATAACATCCGCTATGGCAACAGTGCCACACAAAACATTACAAGTTTCCACAGCGCATGAACACTGTTCATCCACAGTGAACATCCTCTCAATAACAGTAAAGTATCCACAGAGCATGAACAAGGTTCATCCGCTGTGAATATTCAGTTATAAATTACCAAGTGTTCCACAGCGCATGAACATTGTTCATCCGCTATGAACAAAGCATTCAATCCATTCAGTGTCCACAGCGCATGAATAAGGTTCATCCACTGTGTATATTCATTCAAACATCAGGTGTTCCACAACGCATGACAGTTGTTCATCCGCTGTGAACATATCAAACATATGATCCAAGGATCTACAGCGCATGAACAAATGTTCATCATCTATGAACAATCAGTACAATGGACAAAGGGTATACAGCATATGAACAAATTGTTCATCAGCTGTGAAAACAGTGTCAAGTAGCATACAAGTTATGTGCACAGCGCATGAACAAATTGTTCATCCACTGTGTGCACTGTTCATACAGCGGATGACCTAAATTTATTTTAAGTCATTTTTGCACAACGCATGACCACTATTCATACAGCGGATAGTTTGCGCATATCCACTGTATCCACAACGGATATTTCATTGTCCGCTATATATTTAAACAACTATCTTTCATAATAAACACACACACACACATTATTAAACAAAACATTTATCAAAAAAACAGAAAACTGTGGCAACATCATACTTAGGGGGAGTATTGTTGGACTCAACAATTGCATTAAGAATTAATGCATGAAAAAGTATGATGCTTACCAAAGCATATATCAAACAAAATGTGTTTTAACGTACAAAACAATCATTTATAACACATTAACATTATTAACATTCATAACAATCACTAACATTTGTTTAAATTTCTTTTTTAGATTTGTAGATAAAAGAAATTTTGACCAAGTGTTCGCAGCGGATGAAGAGTCTCCACAGCGGATGAAGATCATCAGCAGCGAATGAAGAAAATTCATCTAAGTGTGTGCAGCAGATGAAAGAATCCCACAGCGGATGAAGAACATACAGCAGACAACATACAAGAAAACTCACAACTGTCCACAGCGGATGTTCAATCCACAGCGGATGAACATTCCATAGCGGACAACATTCAAGCAAACACAACATTCCACAGCGGATGTTCATCCACAGCGGATGAACATCCACAGCGGATGAACATCCACAGCGGATGAACAACCAAGTATGCATAGCCGATGAATAGTCTTTTCCACAGCGGATGAGAAACCTCGATGACTTAATTCCACAACGGATATCTTAGATACTTAGGATTATTTTTGTAATATTTGTTAACATAAGGGTAGTTCAGTAATTGTATATAGCTTTTGTGTATAGGCTATAAATAGCACACTACCCTAATCCTTTGTAAGCTTTTGAACAATCAATCAAACAATCAGCTATTATCATTTTCGAGCATTCAAACACACACAAACACACACACACACTGATTTTATACACTTGAATCATGGGTTTCCGCTCCATGGTTCTTGTTTGTTGATTATTGAGAGATATTAAAAAGGTCCTTGGGGGAATCAACTTATTCATGTTGAATATTGTTCTAATATGTTCACGATCAATATGTTGTTGTAAAAGTTGATTTCATCACAATCCTTCCGACTACTCCCCACGGTTTTCTCAAGGATTCTCTTAACTCCTCGGTTGGCATTCTCCACTTGACCACTAGTTTGTGGATGGTAGCGGTGGATAAACGATGAGTGACACCATAGCGTTGGAATGTTTTTTCCATAATAGCGTTACAGAAATGCGTGCCACGGTCAATTATAAGAGCTTTAGGAGTGCCAAACCTAGTAAACAGCTTCATTAAGAATCTCACCACCACTCGGGCATCGTTAGTAGGCAAGGCTTGAGCCTCCACCCACTTTGAGACATAATATATGGCCACAAGGATGTACCGATTCCCTTTTGACAAAGAAAATGGTCCCATGAAATCGATGCCCCACACATCAGAAACCTCAACAACCTGAATGGGATTTTGGGGCATCTCATATCTGGATGAGATATTACCTGTCCGCTGACAAGCATCACAAGTTTTAACGAAATCAAGGGCATCCTTCACAACAGAAGGCCAATAAAAACCGCAATCAAAAACTTTTTGTGCGGTGGCATGATGACTATAATGACCTCCGGTTAGACCCGCAAGACAACGTTTAAGAATCTCTATTCCCTCCTCTCGAGGGACACATCTCCTTAACACTCTATCTCCTCCTACACGGTACAAGAATGGGTGATCCCACACATATATACCCGCATCTCTTAAGAACTTCTATCTTTGCTGAGCAGTCAACCCCTCTACCAACACTCCATGAGCAAGGTAATTTGCCAGATCACTAAACCATGGCATACCTTGCTTCTCCGCCTCCACAAAATCAACCGATTCATGAGGGAATCTATATCCAATCGCCTCCTCATGAATCTCCTCTATCCTCGGGTCCTCTAACCTTAAAGATTATCGGCCGCGACGTTCTCCGCTCCCTTCTTGTCCTTAATTTCAATGTCAAACTCAGAAAGCAAAAGAATCCATCGAATTAAGCGAGGTTTGGCATCTTTCTTGGCGAATAAATATCATAATGCCGAGTGATCGGTGAACACGGTCGTTTTAGAAAACACGAGGTGTGAACAGAATTTATCAAAGGCGAAAACCACCGCTAGAAGTTCTTTTTCTGTTGTAGTGTCGTTCTCTTGTGCATCATTTAAAGTCTTACTAGCATAGTAAATGGGATGAAAGTGTTTATCCCGCCTTTGACCAAGGACTGCCCCAACTGTGTAATCGTTTGCATCACACATGAGTTCAAAGGGCAAACTCCAGTCAGGGGAAAGAAGAATAGGAGCACTCACCAATTGCTCCTTTAAAACTCGAACTCTTTAAGACATTCCTCATCAAATACAGCAGGAACGTCCTTCTCAAGAAGGTGAGTCATGGGGCGTGTGATCTTTAAAAAATCCTTGATGAAATGCCTATAGAAACCCGCATGGTCTAGAAAACTCCGAATGGATTTGACACTAATGGGTGGTGGGAGTCTACTAATGGTGTCTATCTTAGCCCTATCAACCTCTATCCCATTTCTTGAAACCTTGTGCCCTAGCATAATCCCCTCAGTCACCATGAAGTGACACTTCTCCTAATTAAGCATCAACTTCGTCTCGGTGCATCTCTTCAGCATCCTCTCCAAATTAAGCAAACACTGATCAAATTAGCTACCTTAGACTAAAAAGTCATCCATGAAGACCTCCATGGATGATTCAATCATATCCTGAAAGATAGCTACCATGCAACGCTGAAAAGTGGCAGGAGCGTTACACAAACCGAATGGCATCCGACAATACGCATAAGTGCCGTAGGGGCATGTGAAAGTGGTCTTTTCCTGATCCTCAAGTGCAATGGGAATCTGGAAGTAACCTGAGAAGCCATCTAAGAAGCAGTAAAACTGCTGACCCGCTAAGCGCTCGAGCATCTAATCAATGAAAGGAAGAGGAAAATGGTCTTTTCTGGTGGCATCATTCAGTCTCCTGTAATCAATGCAAACTCGCCAACCAGTGACCGTATGAGTGGGTATGAGCTCGTTTTTCTCATTTGTGATAACTGTCATCCCTCCTTTTTTGGGGACAACCTGAGTTGGGCTCACCCAAGTGGAATCAGAAATAGGATAGATTAAGCCGGCATCCATCAACTTCAACACTTCTTTCTTCACAACCTCTTGCATATTTGGATTTAAATGTCTCTGAGGCTGGACCACAGGCTTATACTCATCCTCCATGAGTATCCTATCGGTGCAATAAGCTGGGCTAATGCCCTGGATGTCCTGCAACCTCCAAGCAATGGCTTGTTTATGTGTCCTCAACACCTTAAGCAGCCTATTCTTCTCCCCCTCCGTCAATTTGGATGAGATAATGATGGGCAATGTGGCATCCTATCCAAGGTAAGCATACTCTAGATGGGAAGGTAAGACCTTAAGCTCTAAGGTGGGTGGTGTTTCTAAGGAAGATTTCTTACTCTCCTCACGAATCTCACTAATCTCCATCAGTTCGGGGAAAAGTGGCGCCTCCTCTACCTCAAAACTCAGCTCCTCTACTTGATCCTCAACAACCAAATCAGCCCCACAAATGTAGTCAAGACAACGGTCTACACAAGAGATAAATGAATTTATGAAGTAAACAGAATCGGTGGGACCACTAAAGTCGTCTTGACTATCAGGATGTCGCATGGATTTTAAGATCTCGAAGGTGACGTTTTCATCCCCGACCCTAAGAGTGATTTTACCATCAAAGACATCAATGATGGCCTTTGCGGTATTAAGAAACGCTCGACCAAGAATAATAGGGACTTTTTCATCAACCTCCATGTCAAGGACAACAAAATCCACGGGGAACAAGAATGTATCTACCTTCTCCAACAAATTCTCAATTATGCCCCTTGGATAATTGACCGATCGGTCAGCAAGTGAGAGTGTCATGCGTGTAGGTGTCAGATCGCCCGCATCCAGCTTCTCATAAAGAGAGTATTACATCAGGTTGATGCTAGCCCCTAGATCAGCCAATGCGTAGCTCTGAGTGTTACTACCAAACAGACATGGGATAGTGAAAATACCCGGGTCCGTCAGCTTCTCTGGTAGCTTATTTAGAACTACCGTAGAACACCCTCCTATCAAAGGGACGTTAGGCAGTTCACCCAACCTGTCCTTATGTTTCAGAAGGTCTTTTAGGAATTTTGCATATTTAGGCATATGCTGAAGGGCCTCAATAAATGGAAGATTTATCTTCAGCTGCTTAAATATGTTTAGAAAGTGCCTATACTCCTTGGCACATTTCTGATTAGCAAGGCGAGCGGGGTATGGGACATGAAAACGATCAATATCGTGAGAAGCTCTAAAGGAAGACGGTTTCTTAGTTTCCAATTTCTCTAACTGAGGCCAACTGGTTGTTGTGGTACTTGCTGGGACTCGCCTTAGGTGCACCCCTCTAGGAGCCTTCATCTCAATCTCCTCGTCAACCGGTTCCTCTTCATCTACGACAACCGGTGACTTAACTACCTCTCCTCCTCTACCACTACGAGTGGTGACTACTTTTAGTTGGGCATTTGGATTAGGTTGAGTGCTACCCAAAAACTAGCCCTGGGGCCTCTCGTCCAAACGCCTGGCAATATCACCAATAGAACGTTGAAGATCAAGGAAAGCTGACCGTTGATTTTTAAGTAGAATGTCATGCTCAGCAAGTGTTTTTTGTGTTGTAGCATCCTTAACAACTAATTATGACAGCATCTCCTCTATCTTATCCAACTTATCCCCACTACCCCTTACAGTATTTTTCCCCGAATTCCCACTAGAAGACTAACCCTGCCCTTGGTTCTAATTAAAATTTGAGTGGAAACCAGGGGGATTACCGGAGGAACACCAATTAGAATTTGAATTATTTTGCCAACCAGAGTTATATGGGGTATTGAATGGATTCATAGGATCTCTATTAGGACCTCCTATGAAATCTACCTGCTCTTGACCTATCAAAGGACACTCAAAAGTATCATGCCCCCCTCTACACAACTCACACTTGTCTACCTTCATCTTCAACTCCTTAACCTCCTTCACTAAACTCTCAAGAGACTCTAGGACTCCTCTACTAAAATGATTTTTTATTTTGTTTTTATGTTTAAGAGGGGGGGGGGGTTTCTACAGTAACTAATTAAATTAATTAATTAAAAAGTGGTTAAGACAAGGAACTAAACACGAATGAGAACTTTAACTGAAATCAAAGAATGGGAAGATACTACCTAGGCGAGAATCATATAATTGGGTAACTAGTCTTCTATAGGTTATGGAACTAAATGTGAAAACTGGGAACTTAAGATACTAACCTATGAGCAACCTAGAGACCTGTCAACCCCTCTCAACGGTGTCAACCGCGAGACCCTATAGGATGTTAAATTACCAGTTTATGGACTTCTCTTACGATGCATCCATCTCAATAAAGTACCCGCTAGACATTATACCCTACAACGTAAAGATCTCAATACACTTAAGTGCAAGGGGTAGCTATGGAGTTTCTGACAAGACTCGGTTAACAAGAAAGTGTAAGGGAAACTAGACAAAGCCTTTTTACAAAGATACTGAACCTAGACTAACCGATAACCTCTCGCCTTACAGCTTTTAAGATTAGTAGAATATCTAGATTACCAAATTCATTCAAGTTACTCCTATGGGATACTACGATCGTTTAGCAAACCACCTAATAACAGAGAACACAAAGTAAACAATCTAGCAATGCACCTATTCGGTGAAAGACATTCACCAAGACACACGAGGAATTAACAAGTAATCATAAGTTATAAAAGATATTCATCCACACCAAGTCAAAAAAAAAACGAAGTTTATTACTTTATTGGTAAAACCATATGAATGAGTTCCAAAACCGACAAGAAAACTAGTCAAACAAGAATAATCATCATGGCCTAGGTAGTATTAATAGATTAGCCAATAATCATATCCGAATCACTTGCAAAAATCATGTATTTAAAGTGTTTAAACATGAACAAGAAGGTGAATAAACTCGGGAATGATAAACCAAATGATTCCGGATGATTGTGCCATCCCGTAGCATAAAAGCTTTGAATGTTTGCTCCCAAACTCCAAGATTTCTCCCAAGAAGCTCTCTAGTTCTGTCACACCCCAACCTTAACGGCGGAAACGTCGAGATGTGAGGGTTATGATTGTTCACAACCACATAACACTACCATAAATTGTAAATATAAAAATTCATAAGTTGAAATAAACATTACAACCAAATGTCTCAACAAACAAAAATAAACATATAAATTTTGAATTCTTTATGGTATATTTCTTTCATTGGGTTAAAATATATATATGATTTCAATAGATAACCTTATTTATTTATAAAAACCCCAAATTCCTATTGAAACCCTAGTTCGCGTTTAATCGGTAATATTACCTTTAAACTTAACCTTGAAATATATACGTTAGGTATCTTGTAAAAGGAATCGTTGGAGCACCGTTTAATTTCTTGTTATCATCTTATGTATATAAGGTGAGTTTTCATGCCCCTCTTTTACTTTATTTCACACCTTTGGGGTGAAACATGTTATCTTTATAAACTTGCACTTGTAAACATCTTGCTACTTGTAAATGCACGAGCAATTCATTTATAAACTTTGTCATGGTTATTTGTAATATTGTGAGTCTTATATGATGGGCATTATATGTTGACAATCACTAACTACTGCTAGCCTGGCGACGTCATAGATCTATGGGCCTGACAAGCCTATTTGGTGCTAAAGCCGAGGTTATTGCCGGCTCCTGATGACGTATGCTTGTTCATCATGGGAACCAAGTACACTTAGCTAATCGTTAAACTTGTAAATGATATTCTTGGTCAAGGTTTGATTGTAGCTATATGTTATCTATAAACTTGCTTTATTCGTAACCATTGACATGAATTGCTACTTGTAAACTTTTATATATTTATATGTATGCTTAACCCATGGGAACTCACCAACTTTTAAAGTTGACCCTTTATTTATATGTAGCTATATTTTTAACTTTTAAAGTTTGAATTCTTATATTCTTATTTTTGTTTGTTGAGACATTTGGTTGTAATGTTTATTTCAACTTATGAATTTTTATATTTATAATTTATGGTAGTGTTATGTGGCTGTGAACAATCTTAACCCTCACATCTCGACGTTTCCGCCGTTATGGTTGGGGTGTGACAGATTGGTATCAGAGCCCATAACTATAGGGATTTAGGTTATTAGAAAAGGTGACCTAGACTATAGTTGATGCATGAACCTCATAAGAAAAATCTTTATGATCTTGTAATATATCTTGTTGCATGCTACATAATGCTACTTGTTAAGGAGGGCCTCTTGATGTGCAACTTGATGCCTTTAGTTAGGATTGTCTTATAATTGAGAAACTTGGTTGCCTTGTCCTGTCTAAAACTTATTCTTAATCCTTTATTCTCTCGACGATGAAATATCTTAAACTTATTCTTGACGACACGGGGGAACGTAAGCTTTATATCAAAAGGTTCAAATCTTTAGACTTTATGACTAATTTATGAAAATCTCATCAAGGTTTTAATTCCATGAACCTAAAGAAATATTGTGTGACACATAGACACCTGTATTCTGGATTTCCTGGCAAAAAGCCTTCGGGCTAAGGTAAGCATTTCGCATAAATCCCGTGGGACTAGTTATGCTTACCTGGGGATTTCTGGGATGAGTGATACACTATGGTCAATATACACAAGTTTCTAAGGCAATTGGAGTTAACTCACCTTGACGTGTCAATGTTTCCAAATGGTAATGCGTACCAAATGGAATCATTCCATGTGTGTTTTACAAGTCTTGAAAAATCTTTGTTGATTTATTATCTTTTACCCCCAAATTTCTGTGACTAACTTATTTTATATCCAGCATGTCTCGTCATCATGGAAAGCGTGGTAGCTCCGACCGCAAATTAGCCGCCATGATTGCCCGTCAAATGGCTGCAGTCATTCCGACCATGGTTGCCGAACTGAGTAGCACCTTGATGACCAACGCTAGTAACAACACCAATGGCAATGGGCAAGGAGAGAATAGTGCAAATCAAGGAAGAAACAACCAACCCTGCACGTTTAAGCACTTCAACTCGTGCAAACCTATTAGCTTTAGTGGGAAGGAAGGAGCCACTGGACTTCTCGAGTGGTTTGAAAGCATGGAGAACACCTTCATCAACTGTGAGTGTCCCGAGGCACTCAAAGTCCGTTATGCCACAAGTGTTCTTCAACAAAGAGCACTTACGTGGTGGAATAGTGAGAAGAGGAATCGTGGTGCTGATGCTGTGTTGGCACTCACTTGGGAAGAATTCAAGAACATTGCCATCCAAAAGTTCTGCCCGAGAAGTGAGTTGCAAAAGCTGGAGGAGGAGTTTTGGAATCTCAAGCAAGATGGTGGAGATCATTTGGCCTATTCAACTAGGCATCACGAGTTGAGCATCCTGTTGCCTCACATGGTTGACACTATTCCTAGGAACATTGAGAAGTTCATCAAGGGGGTGCCACCTCAAATCCAAGATGCCGTGGTGGGAAGTAGACCCACAACTTTGGAAGATGCCATTACCATCACCGCTCAACTCACTGAAAACCATATTCGAGCGGGCACCTTGTCTGTTAAAGGGGCTAAAAAGACTGAAAAGGCGGTCCCTGAAGCAGCTAAGGAGAGTAAGAATGAACCGTCTTACAACAACAAGAAACGCAAGTTCACACCGGCGCGTAATTTCGCTGTGGCTACACCCAAGGTACCTGAAAGACAACCCGCTCCTGTTACACAAGCACCTGCTGCTAGAACCTATGCTAGTCCTCTACCATTGTGCAATGTCTGTAAGTATCATCATGCGGGTAATACCCCGTGCCGTATCTGCACCCTGTGCGGTAAGTATGGACACTTGGTGGCTACTTGTCACCGTGCACCAAATAATGCCGCGTTAGTTGCTAATCGTGCTTGCTACAACTGTGGGGAACCTGGTCATTTTCACCCACAATGCCCTCGTCTTGCGGGTAACGTACCACAAGCCCGAGGACGTGCCTTCAACATCAATGCAAACCAAGCACAAGCAAACAACGATGTGGTGAACGGTATGTCAAATCCAACCCCAACTTTATGATCCAAGTTCTTTTGTTGCTTTACCTGTATCGTTAAACGTCTTTAAAACTGAACAGGTATGTTCCTTATTAATAATTCTTATGTCTACGTTCTGTTTGACTCTGGAGCCGATAAGAGTTTTGTCTCGATAGAATTTGAGCCTATACTTGCTAAGCCACATACGAAACTAGAAAGACCTCTTACTGTCAAAGTCGCCGATGGAGAACCCATCACCGTTGATGTCGTTATTCGTGATTGCATTTTGAGCCTAAACGAGCATGATTTCTTTATCAACCTTATTCCTATGAAACTTGGAAGCTTTGACGTTATCATTGGCATGGATTGGCTAGCCAAACATCATGCGGAAATTGTTTGTTTCGAGAAGTGCATTCAAATTCCTTTGCCTTCGGGGGATACATTGAAAGTATTCGGCGAAAAATCATCCAAAGGACTCAAACTCATATCGTGTACTCAAGCCCAAAAATGTCTAAGCAAGAATTACATGGCTTTCTTGGCTTACGTGGTCAACACAAAAGTCAAAGGGAACGATCTTAAGGATGTCCCGATTGTACGAGACTTTCCTGGAGTGTTTCCCGATGACCTTAGCGGTTTACCTCCCGTGCGTGAAGTCGAGTTTAAGATCGATTTAATTCCGTGAGCGAACCCTGTGGCTAAATCACCATATCGACTTGCACCGTCAGAAATGCAAGAGCTAGCGAGTCAACTCCAAGAACTGTCCGACAAGGGCTTTATCCGTCCTAGCTCATCGCCTTGGGGTGCACCTGTTCTGTTCGTGAAGAAGAAAGATGGATCATTTCGTATGTGCATCGATTATCGTGAGCTTAACAAACTTACCATCAAGAACCGCTACCCTCTTCCTCGCATCGATGATCTTTTTGACCAACTTCAAGGAGCTGCTATTTTCTCAAAGATTGACTTACGTTCTGGCTATCATCAATTACGAGTTCATGATGATGATATCCCAAAAACTACGTTCCGTACCTGATATGGACACTATGAGTTCATGGTGATGCCCTTTGGTTTAACGAATGCTCCTGCTGTCTTTATGGATCTCATGAATCGAGTATGCAAGCCGTATCTAGACAAGTTCGTGATTGTCTTTATTGACGACATACTTATCTACTCCAAGTCCAAAACCGATCACGAACATCACCTGCGACAAGTTCTTGAGCTATTGAAGAAAGAACAACTATACGCAAAGTTCTCAAAGTGCGAATTTTGGCTTGAGGAGGTCCAATTTCTGGGACACGTGGTGAATAGTCAAGAAATTCACGTTGACCCTGCAAAGGTGGAAGCTGTGAAAAATTGGTGTGTTCCCACAACTCCAACCGAGGTTCGTTCTTTCCTTGGTCTTGCTGGGTATTATCGACGTTTCATTGCCAACTTCTCTCGAATTGCGAAACCGCTTACTTCCTTGACCCAAAAGAATAAACCATTCGAATGGGGGTCTGAACAAGAGGAAGCCTTTGAATCCTTAAAGCACAAGTTGTGTAATGCTCCTATCTTGACATTTCCCGATGGAAACGATGATTTCACCGTATATTGTGATGCATCTAAACAAGGCCTTGGTTGTGTTCTCATGCAACGAGGAAAGGTCATAGCATATGTATCGAGACAATTGAAGGTCCATGAGGTGAATTATACGACACATGATCTTGAACTTGGTGCTGTGGTTTTTGCCTTAAAGATTTGGAGGCATTACCTTTATGGGACGCAATGTATAGTCTACACCGATCACAAAAGCCTACAACACGTCTTCAATCAAAAGGATCTCAACATGAGACAACGACGTTGGGTTGAGTTGATTAGTGATTATGATTGTGACATTCGTTATTACCCTGGAAAGGCAAATGTCGTAGCCGATGCACTAAGTCGTAAGATTCATAATAAGAAGGTCTCGTTTCAAGAAATTCGCGATCGACGACAATGGTTTGATACCTTGGGAGAATTTGATACTGAGATTCGTCTGGATGTTAACGAGACTACGGTGCTGCTACAAAATTTGAGGATTGAGAATGACATCGAGACTTGTATCATGGAGGCTCAACAAGCAGTTCAAGAAGGAGGAAAAATGGGAGAGGAATTGGAGTACAACCTTCGAGCTCAACTAGAAATGAAAGCCAATGGGTTGATGTATTTTTTTGAATCGAATTTGGGTTCCAAACCGTGATAATCTTCGTACCTTTGTCATGAATGAAGCTCGTCAAACTCGTTACTCAATTCATCCTGGTTTCGATAAGATGTATATGGATCTGCGTGGTCAATACTGGTGGCCTGGAATGAAGAAAGACATAGCAACTTACGTAGCTAAGTGTCTTACGTGTACAAAGGTTAAAGCTGAACATCAACGTCCTAGTGGATTGCTTGAACAACCCGAGATTCCCATGTGGAAATGGGAACACATATCCATGGACTTCATAACCAAATTACCTCGCACCTCTCGTGGTCATGGTAGCATATGGGTGATCGTTGACCAATTGACCAAGTCGGCACATTTCATACCCATACGTGACACTTACAAAACGTCAAGGTTAGCTCGTATATACATTGATGAGATTGTGAGTCGTCATGGCGTACCTTTGCACATCATATCCGACCGAGACGCTCGTTTCACTTCGCACTTTTGGTCGTCTATGCAAGAACTTTTGGGTACTCAACTGGATTTAAGCACGGCTTACCATCCTCAAACGGACAGTCAAACCGAGCGAACCATTCAAACCCTAGAGGATTTGCTACGTCTTTGTGTCCTTGACTTTGGTGGTGACTGGGATACGCATTTACCTCTCGCGGAATTTTCGTATAATAATAGTTACCACTCGAGTATCAAAATGGCACCTTTTGAAGCGCTTTATGGTCGTAAATGTCGTTCCCCGATCTGCTGGACTGACATTGGTGAAAATTTCATCACTGGTCCTGAGCTCATACAAGAAACAACCGATAAAGTTTCCATTATTCGCAAGAACCTTGAAGTGGCTAGAAGTCGACAAAAAAGTTATGCCGATAAACGACGCAAGCCGTTGGAATTCCAAGTTGGGGATATGGTTCTTCTTAAAGTCTCACCATGGAAGGGAGTCGTTCGCTTTGGGAAGAAGGGTAAATTAGCTCCACGATTTGTAGGACCTTTCAAGATCCTGAAAAGGATTGGAAAAGTGGCTTATAAACTGGAACTACCTTCCGATCATAGCGGGGTTCATCCTGTTTTCCATGTCTCAAATTTGAGAAAATGTTTGTGTAATGAAAGTCTGTATGTCCCATTAGATGACATCCAGATCGACGAGTCATTACATTTTGTTGAGAAACCCGTTGAAGTCATGGACCGCATTATGAAGAAGAAATACCCGTATCTGTTCATTTAGTTCATTCTTAATTTCGGGACGAAATTCTTAAAAGTTGGGGAGACTGTAACCTTTCGTGTTTTCGTTAATTAATAGTTAACCCTGTTATGCCCTTGTAAGGACCATTTATGTCAATTAAGAAACTATATGGGTTGTTTATGAATGTTTCTTTTATTGTGCATTAATTCATTAATTTAAGAGTTAATAATTTGTTTTTAATATAATAAAATAATAATAATGGTCAAAATAAATAAAAATAATAATAATAATAGAAATCATAAGTTATAAAAGTTAAATAATTAATAAGTTATAAAATGGTTAAAACTAAAAGTTTAATTAAGTTCAGGGGGCTTTATTGTCAATTTAGAAACTTTAAAAAATAAAGTTGTACTTAAAATAACAAGAATTGAAACTACAGGGACCAATTGTGTAAAATTCAAAAAAAACCAAACCGGATTTCCCCCCCCCCCAACCCCGTGATTCCGGCGAGGGGCTCCGGCCAACTCCGGCGAGACCCCAAAACCATCGAAACCCTTCGAATCTTGATCCCAAACCGTTCCAAATCGATTCGTGAACATGGTTCGAACTTAAACACACACTTTAATTACGTTTAAACGCCGGTTACGAACACCATCGGCTTGAATAACCTAAGCTTTAATCATAGAACTGTTTGATCATTGAAACCTAATAATAATCTAATTAATTGCATCAAAATTGATCGTTAAACTATTCCTAAACTTTCAATAAACATAATTCTATCTGAAACACACAAAATCGTCTTATTCGATTCCTTCTTCATCGCGAACCTGCAACCCAATCGAAACCCACCTTCCAAGCAACTTAAACTAAAATTGACAAAGGGCTTAGGGTCGTGAACATTCCCAGAAACTTCACACGAATTTAATTCGATTATCATCGCCAATTGCATTTCAAACGGATTCACCACAGTCGAGATTGTTCTTCGTCTCGTTCTCATCGATTTAAACTTCCACCCAGGTAATTAGATATGCGGTTACACTCGAAATCACTTGGGGATTAAAAGCCCCAACGTTGATTTCATTATCTTAAACGAATGGATGTTCAATTTGATCAAAATTTGGTTCTAGGGTTTATGTGATTTGGGGGTTTCATCTGTAAGCGCGTCTTTTAAAATAAGGAAACCGGATTCCAGCAGGCATAGGCTACCCAGCCTACTGGTTAAGCGCGTGTTACCCCATCATTGAGGTCCCGGGTTCGAACCCGGGCACCCTCAACCTATATTTTTAAAGGGTTTTCTGTAATTATTTTAATTACAGAAATTTTTAATAATTATAAAAATCATTTTTGTAAACTTTAATTATTTTTAAAGTCACATGATTAATTTCTGTAAATTTCTTCATTTAAATACTTTAATATTTTTTTTATAAAACGTTTTTTTTTACAAATGTCATACTTAGATTATTTTTACAAAATAGACTTTAAATAATAGTTTAAATTAATAAATTATTATTGGCCAATACGTTAGTTATTGTTTAATCATGTTTATTTCAAATAATTATAAAAATTTATTTGCATCTTATATTTAAATTTTACGAATTATCATAAAGAATTCAATTTCTTTTCTCCATATTAAATTATCTAAATGGTATATTTCTTTCATTGGGTTAAAATATATATATGATTTCAATAGATAACCTTATTTATTTATAAAAACCCCAAATTCCTATTGAAACCCTAGTTCGCGTTTAATCGGTAATATTACCTTTAAATTTAACCTTGAAATATATACGTTAGGTATCTTGTAAAAAAAATCGTTGGAGCACCGTTTAATTTCTTGTTATCATCTTATATATATAAGGTGAGTTTTCATGCCCCTCTTTTACTTTATTTCACACCTTTGGGGTGAAACATGTTATCTTTATAAACTTGCACTTGTAAACATCTTGCTACTTGTAAATGCACGAGCAATTCATTTATAAACTTTGTCATGGTTATTTGTAATATTGTGAGTCTTATATGATGGGCATTATATGTTGACAATCATTAACTACTGCTAGCCTGGTGACGTCATAGATCTATGGGCCTGACAAGCCTATTTGGTGCTAAACCCGAGGTTATTGCCAGCTCCTGATGACGTGTGCTTGTTCATCATGGGAACCAAGTACACTTAGCTAATCGTTAAACTTTTAAATGATATTCTTGGTCAAGGTTTGATTGTAGCTATATGTTATCTATAAACTTGCTTTATTCGTAACCATTGACATGAATTGCTACTTGTAAACTTTTATATATTTATATGTATGCTTAACCCATGGAAACTCACCAACTTTTAAAGTTGACCCTTTATTTTTAACATGTTTCAGGAAATGCACAAGGTTGATGATTATCTTTTGAAGCATGCTTACACCTAGGATTTGGACCTAGGAAAATAAATAAAATAACTTGAAACTTGAAAGTTGAACTTTGTTTATTTTTGTTTGTTGAGACATTTGGTTGTAATGTTTATTTCAACTTATGAATTTTTATATTTACAATTTATGGTAGTGTTATGTGGCTGTGAACAAGGATGGGGTAACACGCGCTTAACCAGTAGGCTGGGTAGCCTATGCCTGCTGGAATCCGGTTCCCTTATTTTAAAAGACGCGCTTACAGATGAAACCCCAAATCACATAAACCCTAGAACCAAATTTTGATCAAATTGAACATCCATTCGTTTAAGATAATGAAATCAACGTTGGGGCTTTTAATCCCCAAGTGATTTCGAGTGTAACCGCATATCTAATTACCTGGGTGGAAGTTTAAATCGATGAGAACGAGACGAAGAACAATCTCGACTGTGGTGAATCCGTTTGAAATGCAATTGGCGATGATAATCGAATTAAATTCGTGTGAAGTTTCTGGGAATGTTCACGACCCTAAGCCCTTTGTCAATTTTAGTTTAAGTTGCTTGGAAGGTGGGTTTCGATTAGGTTGCAGGTTCGCGATGAAGAAGGAATCGAATGAGACGATTTTGTGTGTTTCAGATAAAATTATGTTTATTGAAAGTTTAGGAATAGTTTAACGATCAATTTTTGTGCAATTAATTAGATTATTATTAGGTTTCAATGATCAAACGGTTCTATGATTAAAGCTTCGGTTATTCAAGCTGATGGTGTTCGTAACCGGCGTTTAAACGTAATTAAAGTGTGTGTTTAAGTTCGAACCATGTTCACGAATCGATTTGGAACGGTTTGGGATCAAGATTCGAAGGGTTTCGATGGTTTTGGGGTCTCGCAGGAGTTGGCCGGAGCCCCTCGCCGGAATCACTGGGTTGGGGGGGGAAAATCCGGTTTGGTTTTTTTGAATTTTACACAATTGGTCCCTGTAGTTTCAATTCTTGTTATTTTAAGTACAACTTTATTTTTTAAAGTTTCTAAATTGACAATAAAGCCCCCTGAACTTAATTAAACTTTTAGTTTTAACTATTTTATAACTTATTAATTATTTAACTTTTATAACTTATGATTTCTATTATTATTATTATTTTTATTTTATTTTGACCATTATTATTATGTTTATTATATTAAAAACAAATTATTAACTCTTAAATTAATGAATTAATGCACAATAAAAGAAACATTCATAAACAACCCATATAGTTTCTTAATTGACATAAATGGTCCTTACAAGGGCATAACAGGGTTAACTATTAATTAACGAAAACACGAAAGGTTACAAGTTCATGCTGTGGATGAATACCCCTTCCCCCTTCGTCATTAGGGTTAAAAACGACTTAATTGGGCTTAAACAATAATTTCCTCGAATTTATAACCGTCGCGCCACGTGGTGGGGTAAGGGGTTCCCGTTGCGTGGCACCACGGACCCAATCTTCCAGAAAGTTTTCTTTTTGATCCGTCTTTTGCCCGCAACGCGTCCGGAAGCATGGTTTTCTCTATTTTTGATCATTTTCACTTCCTTTAGCTCCAGAGCCTGTGGAAACACAAAAATATAAAGTAACTAATAAAAACGAGACAAAAACTAAAATAAACAACCTAAAAATTGTACAAAAAATATACCGGAAATCAACTTATTTTGCAATACATCATTGAACTCTCTAAGTCTAAGTGTGACTTACATAATGTCATATCTAATCGTACATTAATCAATCCAAGAATTGAAAAAGTAAATGTGTTGAGTATCTTGCCAAGAGAACTCATTTTCTGTCCTTAGATCTCGTGTTTCCTTTGCTACAGAAATGCTGACCTGGAACACACTTGATCAGGATTTAATCACTGTCTACGACTATCCATCATTTTTTTTCTTTTAATGTGTTGATCTAAACTGATGTGATCTCACTGCAGGAATGTGATTCAATTGTATATAGTAGATTTTTTATTCTGCTTTAGTTTTGATTTTTGCATGATTTTCTGTGTGCAGGCATTTTAATAATGATTAGTTGCTCTTCTTGCAATGAAAAAGAAACTTCTAAGTTTATAAAACTTAAAAGTTTAGGGGGAGTAAAAATGAAAAAGAAAAAATAATTGATTTCCAAAAATGTGAAAAATAAGAAACAAAGAGCGTTTTTGATAAAAAGGATAAAGCTGAAATTACAAGTATGTGTGTGTTTGATATGATATAAAAATAAACCTGAAAATAATTCAAATTCAGTGGAAAAGCTTATTGTAAACAAAATGAGATCATTTGTATTTGTAAAAAATTAAATAGAGACTAAAATGAAGGGAAATTACTTTTTAAAAATTTGAAATAAAAATAATGGTTAAAAACAAAAAATAAAAATTTTGAATGCCAAAAATGTTAAAATTGAAGGAAATTATTGAAAATTTGAGTGATAGTCAAAGAATTTTGATTATGTGTTGAAAATTGAGTGTGAATAGTTTTAATGTGTTTGTATAGTGTTCAGATGAATGATGAGAAAAGTTCAAGTGTCAAGACTAATGGAAGGATCCCATGTGCCTAAATAGTTCTCACAAGTCCAAATTAGGAGTATGGTGATTTATCAGAAATTTGTACAAGTGTTGGGCGTTTCAGACAAGCTCATGCGCCTAAACAGTTGTCATATGTCTGAATTTTGGTTAAGTGTTGGGCGTATCATCTTATGCTCATGCGCCTAAATAGTACCAGGCTACTAAGGGTTAGACGTTTGAAGTGAAAAATTTCCAAGTGTTAGGCGTTTCATCTAGTCGCATGCGCCTAAAAAGTGCCCAAGCACCTAAATAGTGCCCAAGCGCCTAAACAGTGATTATGCGTCTGAACAGTGCCCATGCGTCTAAATCTTATGTGCCCAAACAGTGCTCATGCGCCTGAAAAACTTAGTGAAATTTAGTCTCATGCGACTGAATAGTGCTAATGCGCCTGACCTCATGTGCATAAACAGTGCTCATGCACCTAAATTTTCACTTATATATATATATATGTATATATATATATATATATATATATATATATATATACACACACACAACACTTGTGATTTATTCATTCATTCACTCAAAATCCCATGAAACACTCTCGACACTCATACACTCATATCATTCAATTCATCATTTCTGATTGTTTGGTGTTAATTCTTGTGATTCATAGGTAGATACACTAAATCTAACTTCATTTCGAGATCATATTCATCAGATTTCAAGTTTACATCACAAATTTAATTGGGCATTTACGAACAATCAACTGAAATTCGACATTATATGATATACACATGTTTTCGAACATATTAGTGTGATTAAATCATTATTTCACAGAATTTGTTCTAGATGTTCATGATCCTCAGTCGGGTTTTGAATATGAACAGTCAAATTCATGAAATTGTTAATAAAATGTCAAATTTATAACAAAATTTCATTCAGTAATCTGATTTTGAGAAAATTTTTAATGATTTGGTGTGTTTAAATCATTCAAATATTAACTTGAATGCAATCTGCTCTTGACAGAGTATGTTGAACACTTAGAAATTTTTTTTGTGTGAAAGTTAAGTTTGAAAGTTTAAAAAAATGCTAATTCAATTGAAATCTAATCAAAGTTCAAGACACTTAATGCATTACTTGACTATTATGAATTGTGTAAATCAAAATTGTAACCAATATACTCTTGTTCATTTAATGAGATATATATAAACAATTAGAAAAATTTTAAGTGTTTTGGTTCAAAATTGATAAATCATAATTTGTTTGTTTTGCAAATTCAAATGTGACTAAATTTCTTTGTTTTATGCATACAGATGGATGAGCTTAAGTTTGAACCAAAGCATAATGTAGCTGCTTTTCTTAACGAAGATGTTCGAGATGCCATTGGCTATGAAGAAATGATCAGATTTCTGTTAAGGACAAAGTATGTGTATGCTATGTGTTACCAATCAGTCATCTATGCTAGACTGATTAAGAAGTTTTGGAACACTGCTTCTGTTGAAAGAGATGAGGAAGGTAGAAAAGTTGTTTGAGGTTTTATTACTAATGAAAGGATGATAGAAGTATCTGAACAAGCCAATCGAGAAGCTCTAAGGCAGGGAATAAATGACCCACAAGATTTGGCTGAATTAACTTTTGATGAGTGCAGAGAAACTTTTATTGCCATGGGTCATCCGGATAACTTTTTTAGGAAATAATTTTTCCGAGTAAGAGTGTATAATCACTGGAAATTATTATGTTATATATTTCAACACGGTATGTCCAAACAAAGTGCGGGTTGGAACTCTTTTTCTGTTGATATAGCATCTCCAATTGTTGCCATTGCAACAAACAAAATATTCAACATGGCTTGTTGGATTATGAATGGATTTGTCTTTAACTTGGAGAAAGGAATCAGAAATAAGTATCCGATGTATCCCAGATTCCTGCAGATGATCATAAATGAAGCCATTCCTGATTATCATGCTTATGGAGTTGGTGGTGGAAGATTGATTCTTGAGCATATGACAAAAACTTCATACAAATGACTAGCAATGAATACTGATGCTCCTAATGTACCAATGTTTGAGTATATGAGGGGTGTGGCTCAAGATGAGGTAAACATAAATGAAGATCATTTTCATTTACTTGAGGATGAACCGGTTGATCCAAACGACCTGATTGAAGTAGATCCTCAAGAGTTATTGGATGAAGATGAAGATGAAGATGGTGATAATGATGAGAATATTGATGATGATAGTTCTAGTTCCACATCTGATGATGATGATGATGGTAATGATGGTGGAAATGAGGTTAATGAAATCATTAATGAAGTAATTGAAGAAGTTATGGAAGAAGTTGATCATGTAGATGAACAACAAGAAGAGATTCAAAATGTTGATGATTCTAATAATGACACTAATCAGCATTTAGATTTTGATGTTCAAAACACAGAGGTTATTGAACCTGTTGTGCATGTAGATGAGGAACAAGAGAAAGATGATCAAATTTTGATAGACTTGAAAGAAGAAAACTCAAACAAGGATAAGATCATTGAGAATCTAAAAGAAGAAAATAAGAAGTTAAAAGAAGAACTATTAAAGAAAGATGTTATGATTGTTGACTTGGAAAGAGAAAAAGAAGAGAATATTTAGAATTTTGAAGTAATGATGACAGATTATGAGCTAATGGAAGAAAGGTTCAAAGAGTTAAAAGAAAGTCATGAGGCATTGAAAGAAGAATTTGAAAAGATGAAGGAAAGCTTGAAATCTCCATCTTCTGATGTTATGATTGTATCTGAAATCACTCCTATTGATGTTGAAAAGATAGCTGAAGTAGATAAAGGGAAGAGAAAGATTGATAGAGTTGATGTATCAGCTCGTGCTGAATCTTCATCAAAAGCACAAAAGATGGCATCTGAAGCTGAAATGCAAGAAAGTCAAGAGTTTGAAGCACAAGAGAAGATTGAAGCTCTTGATGATTTAGATTCAGAATTTGAAGATGCATGGTATAATGAAGTGTTAGAAGATGAAGATATAGTAGAAGTCAATTATTCTCCTGTTGAGACTATAACAGATGATATTCCTGTTGATGTTGAGGACAAGTATAACTACTTGGTTAACATGAATTATAACAGAGTTTTTCTGTATGGGTTGACTGTATCCCAAATCAATGAAGAATATGCAAAGTGCATAACTACTGAATCCATTGCACCAGTGGATCCGAATGAGATTGTTGTAGAACACGGTGAATGGAACCCGATCAGTGAAAGTATAAATGTTGAAGAACTTTCTTCTTCAGAATTACATCACCCAGATCTAGAAAATATGAATGTTATTGTAATGAGATTATGGTTGCAATCGAGGAATTATCCAAGGAAAAAGCTGAACAGACTTCAAGCAGAATCACTAAGAAATTTAGTAAGAAGTTTTCAAGAAACTGAAAAGCAGACAAATAGAATGATAGTGCTTGACATGGATAGTCCACAATACCTTGAGATTACTAAAAGAACAAGGATTTTGAAGCCTCAGGAGATTAAAAATATGGAATTGATAAGGAGTGGTCATGAAAGAAAAAAAGGAATTAATGAAGATGTTTCCTTAAAATGAAAAACAAGCTTATCAGGTGTCAGTTGAACAAAAACAACTTTGGAATAAAGCTCGAACTGTAGGTGATTTGGTTCGAAATGTTTTACAAAAAGGACAATCGATTTCTGAATTGCTTAATGCAATGATTGTTCTTGATACAACTAAAGAAGTGAAGATAGTCGCGTGGAAGTATGACGAAATCTATGATGCATTTTTGATTAAACGGGTAAATGCTATATGTGATGTCTATCACTTTTACTCGAGCATCATTGAACTTCCAGTTCAAGACTTGAAAGAATTGAATAGATTGCCTTTGATTAACCCAACCAAAGCAATTCGCTGTGAAAATTTGTACAACTGTTAAATCGAGGCATATCTAGAATGAGTTCATTTTTGAAGACTCGCTGTGATCAAGAAGACAAGAGAAGAAAAGATGCTCATACAGCTGAAGAACAAGAGAAATTTTTGGAAGCATACAGTGATAAATTCTTTGAGAAAGTAACTAATCCAGGACTTAAAGTGATTGATGGAACTCAAACTACAAAGCCAATTTAAGATGGTTTTATAATGTTGATACTTTTGAGTTAAAACTTGTCCGAAATCTCGACGATTGGGATAAAGACATGATCTCACTTTTTGGAGTGTTTGAACTTAAATTGCTACATCCAAGTTACATATCAATTTTGTCTATACAAAAGTTTGAACGTGTTTCTTTGGAAGTTGCTGAAAACGATAAGAAGTACTTTATGACGATCATCAAAGTTATGAACACTGCAATGGAACGAATTGCATTACGAAAAGCGTTGGCGTATGCAAACATTGTAAACAAGGATATCAAATCAATTGAGTTTATGAGGATATCAAGTAAAGGAGTACTAGAAGTTCATTCTCAAGAGTATCCTAAACCATTGGAATTCTATGCGAACATTGACATTGCAGGTTTATCCAAGGAGATGCCGGAGAAAATGAACCAGATGGAAATCAAGACTAATGCTTCAAAGCCTGAGCAAGGTATTCTTGCAGGTAAATTCAAGTCCGTGATCACAAAAGCATTAAAGGAACCCGAGCTTTACAAAGAGAAGCCGATGTTTAAGCTTAATGAAAAGCTAGAAGATTATTTTGAAGATTGAAGATTGAAGAATTGAAAATTGAAGATTGAAGACTGAAGATTGAAGATTCAAGATCATGAAGACTAAAGATTTTAAAGACAGAAGACAAATGTAATCTTAGGGGGAGTATTGTAGACTCTTAGAAGATTAACATTTTGTCTTTGTATGTTTTTTTGTCATAGTATAGGGACTTATTTGTAAATATATGTTCCTTTGTTTTGTTGATAGTATAAATAGGATACTTTATGTAGTGTAAAAAAAAGCTGGAGAACAAATAGAGAATAGAAGATAGGTCTAAAAAACAGTTAGAAAATCAGTTGAACGAACTGAATCCGTACACTTTGTATCCTGTGCATTTGCTATTAGTGAAATCTATGAATTTTTTGTTGTATTTGCATGTGTTGATCACTTTGTGTTTGATTTGATCATTGTATTATCATACAATAACAGATTCGATCCTTTTGAACAGATCAGTTGTTCATCCGCTGTGGGCACTTGGACTTGATCTTCATCCACTACATCTTCTTAGTCAATCACTGTGGAAAACTCTTTATCCGCTGCCGACACTTAGCAAAAATTCCTTTTTATCTACAAACCTGAAAAAGAAATTTAAGCTATATTAGTGTATGATATGATTGTTAATGATGCTAATGTGTTAGTTTATGATTGTTTGAATGTTAGAACACATTATGTTTGTTATATGTCTGATATGGCAAGCATCATACTTTTTTGCATTAATTCTTAATGCACTTTGTGAGTCCAACAATACTCCCCCTAAGTATGATGTTGCCAACTCTTTATGTTTGCTTTTACTGTTTTGTTTGTTAGAAACAATGTGTGTGTGTTGGATATGAAAGATTGTACTGATTGTGTCTTATCTCTTAAAGTGTTTGATTGCATGATTTTATGTTATTAAAATGGTTTGTTTGTTCACAGCGGATGAACATTTGTTCATGCTTTGTGGACACTAATGATTTGTGTTAATTCACAGCGGATGAATATTGTTCATGCGCTGTTGATACTAGAAACATTTGATTGTTTGTTCACAGCGGATGAACATTTGTTCATGCGCTGTGGATACTTGAAACATTTGATTGTTTGTTCACAGCGGATGAAGATTTGTTCATGCGCTGTGGACACATGAAATGTTTTGATGATTGTTCACAGCGGATGAACATTTGTTCATGCTCTGTGGACACTTGGATGTGATGTGTGAATGTTTACAGCGTATGATTACCTGTGTGCATACGCTGTATACACTTGCACTGTTTCTACAACGGATGACTTGTGTTAGTCATGCGCTGTGGAATGGTACTGTATTCACAGTGGATGCCTTACCAACATCATGCGCTGTGAACAGTTGTATGTTCACAAGTGCATAACGGATGTTTGTTTGTTTTGTCGGCAATATACACTTGGTGAATTTTGCATGTTATGATGGTTACTGTTGCTACAGCGGATGTATGTTTGTGTGTCCACTGTGACAATAGTTTTTCAAAAATTTCAGATTTTTGTTTGTTTTGAACTAATGTCTTCTAAAGCATATGTTTGATAAAATTTTCTTCTGAAAGAACATTTGTTTGAAAAATGATTCTGAATTATTTCAAAAATTGAATGTTTGTTAAAATTTTAGAATTTTAACATTTTCAATCTATGGATGTTAAAATATCACTCACAAGCAATATTATGTAATAAAATAAACAAATGTATGTGTGTCAACCTGCTGTTTGTTAGTGTTGGCTTGACTTTGGGTTTGTTTATTACTCAAAATTTGAAAATTTTATGTTTTGAAATGTATGAATATGCATAATTCTGATGCCTTTGATATTTCCATGTTCAATTTCTCTCCCTAAATTTTTGCATAGTTATAAAAATCTTTTACAAAATGACAAAAAATTGTATGTACTTGAGTAGAAATTATCAAAGTCCAATTGATTGCTTGCTTGATAAAAGTTAGAAAGATAATGCCTTATCTAACTAATAAATGAATGATTTTCATGTTTGAACATGTATCTTTTGTACATACCATGAGATGATACTAGTCTACATTTCTCACTGAGTTGTTTGTATGGTTTTGAGAATAGACATAGACAAGTACAATGTTGATTGTAGATATTGTGATCCACTTAAACTCATGCATGGTATTAATGATTGATTGAAACAGTAAGTGATTATCATGTTTTGAGTTGATTGACATGAGTTGTATATACCCCATATCTGATTGTATGATTGGTACAACCCTCCTCAAGATATGCTAGAAAGCACTTTCAATACTTAGAACCTAGCTACTTAGGAGTATAAATGCTCAATTTGATCCATGTTGTTTGATCCTCATTGGGATTCTTTTTAACTTCACTTTAGAAGGTGATCCTCTTTGGGATTCTTTTGATTCATTCACAAGGAATGTAGTCTAAAGACTTTATTGATTTTTCATCCAAACTGGATGTGTTCCTCTTTAGGAATCTTTTTGGATCATGATGTAGGTCATTCAGGTCTGTGCTTAGCACAACAAAGAATGCCTAGGTGTACTCCAGGTCTATGATTATCATAACAGAGGATACACTTGTATGATTGAGCAATTTATAAACTGTTTCACTTGCTGTATTGTAGTTACTTTAAAAGCAACCTATATTGGATAGATTAATACTCACCATAAACCAAGATGTGTTGTTGACCACACAATCATGAGAATTTAGTTCTTCACTATTGTATGTGATGTTAGGTGTCCCATGCTGAACCTATCCACATATCAAACAAAGAATTGTCAGTCTTTATTAGTGGAAAAAGACTCAAGTGAAGAATTAAGCTAGTTTACTATCATTTCTCATGAGTTGTATGTGTGATTCAATATTTAAAATGAATGATTTGCATGATTTCTTGATTTTGAAAAAGGTAAGTTTGGTGTTAATCTTGGACTTTGACAAAATCAAGCATGTTTGATTTTAATGTTTTGAAAAACATTAATTTGTTGACTCATAGTTGATCATACCAAGTGGCTGAACCAAAAATTCAAATCTTGTTGAGTCAAATGGTTTTGTAAAGAGGCCAGCCAATTGATTCTCTGTATTGACCTTGATCAACTTGATTAGACCCTTTTCTGAGCAATCTCTCAAAAAGTGATATATGATCTCTATGTGTTTTGTTTTTGAATGTTAAACAAGATTGTCAGTGATAAACATGGCTACAAATTTGTCAATGTGTATGGGTGTTTTAAGAAAATTAAAGCCATAGTCAAGCATTTGGTTTTGAATCCATAACACTTGAGAATAGCATGCAGAAGCAGCTATGTATTCTGCTTCGGCTATTGACACAGAGACATTGCTTTGTTTCTTGCAATGCCAAGAGATCAATCTTGATCCATGAAATTGACAGCCTCTACTGGTGGATTTCCTGTTGTTGTTGCATCCCCCATAATCACTGTCCGTGTATGCATATAAAGAGAAATCTCTATCTTTGGGATACCACAAACCAAGTGCTGGTTTGCCTTTCAAGTATCTAAAGATTCTCTTCACTGCATTAATGTGTGATTCTTTGGGATCTACTTGATATCTTGCACACATGCATACTGCATACATGATATCTGGTCTGCTTGCTGTAAGGTACATCAGTGAACCTATCATAGATTTGTAAAGTTTCTGGTCAACTGATGTTCCTTCTGGATCTGGCCCAAACTTCAATCCAGTTGCGAATGGTGATTTGCTTGATGTGCAGTCAGACATGTTATACTTTTTCAAGATCTGATTCACATATTTGCTTTGATTGATGAAAAATCCTTCTGTTGATTAATGAACTTGTAGACCTAGAAAGAATGTAAGTTCTCCCATTGAGCTCATTTGGAATTTGGATTGCATAAGAGTTTCAAACTCTTTACAAAGCTGTGTGTTTGTGGAGCCAAATATTATGTCATCCACATAGACTTGCACTACTAACAAGTCTTGTTCTTTTCTTTTTAAGAACAATGTTTGGTCAATTTTCCCACAGGAGTATCCATTCTGTAGTAGAAACATTGATAAAGTTTCATACCACTTCCTGGGTGCTTGATGAAGACCATACAGAGCTTTATCTAACTTGTAGACTCTGTGAGGAAATTCTGGGTCTTTAAACCCTAGTGGTTGAGCAACATATACCTTTTCATGTATCTGACCATAAAGGAATGCACATTTGACATCCATTTGGTAGACATTGAACTTCTGTGATGAGGAATAAGCAAGGAATACGCGGATGGCTTCTAGTCTTGCTACGGGAGCAAAGATATCATCATAGTCAATGTCTTCCTCTTGAGTATAACCCTGGGCTATAATCCATGCTTTGTTTCTTATGACAATCCCTCTGTCATCTACTTTGTTTCTAAAGAGCCATCTTGTGCCAATTGAATATTGACCTTCAGGTAGATCTACCAGCTTCCATACTTCTTGCTTCTTGAATTGTTGTAGTTCCTCTTGCATGGCTTCTATCCAACTATTATCTTCGAGTGCCTCAGTAATGTTTTTTGGTATAGTTAAGGATAAGAAACAAGAATACAAGCAAATGTTTGTTGTATCAGATTGACTACGAGTCAATCTGGTGTTGAGGTCACCTATGATGTTTTCTATTAGATGATCTTTGTGAACTCTTGTTTTGGTGATCTGATCAACATGAATTGTTGAATCAAAATTAGTGATTGTCTGATCGTGTGATGATTGTTGAGCAAGAGTATTGGGTAATGTGTGATTGTTTGGTTGAGGGATCTTAGTGAATGTTTGTGGGGAATCATGAAGGAAATCTAAGATTTCATCTTCATGATGTGTGTCTGGTAGTGAATGGTAATCTTCATCCTCATCAATAGTGTGAGGTTGATGTTGTTTTGGTTTGTTAGTTTCTTGTGGCCGGTTGGGTGCAGGAGATGAAGATACTGGTGAGGTTGATGATGTTCCTCTTGATGTGTTTGGTTGGTCGGGTGGAGTTGAAACTATTGTACTTGAAGGAGCGTTAGTAGATCTACTTGGAGGATCAACAGTCAACGAAACATCAATGGGTGCCAGTGGAACCATTGGATACTCATTGTTATCATTGGTACCTGAAACATCAAAATAAGATGTGTCAAATGAGTTGGTTAAAGCATCAATATCAAACAACCAGCTTGAACCAATGACTTTCTTAGTGAAAGAATGTTCATTAAAAACAACATCTGTTGTTTCTTCCACTATATTCAGTCTTGGATTATATACTCTGTAAGCTTTTGAGGTTCTAGAATATCCAACAAAGAATCCATCATCTGCTTTTGGAGCAAATTTGGATAATTGTTCTCTGGTTTTTAATATTTATACGGAACATCCAAAGGCCTTAAGAAATCCGATATATGGTTTTCTTTTAAATAATAATTTATAAGGTGTTTTAGAATGTTCTTTAATGATTAATGTTCTATTTTGTATATAGCAAGCTGTGTTTATGGCTTCAGCCCAAAAGGATATGGGCAATAGAGAGTCGGCTAGCATGGTTCTAGCTACTTCTATTAATGTTCTGTATCTCCGTTTAGCTACTCTATTCTGCTGCAGAGTTCTTGCTATGCTGAATTGATGACTTATTCCTTTTTCTACTCAAAAAGAAGAAATGTAGTCATTTTTAAATTCAGTACCGTTATCACTTCTTAAAGATTTAACTTTAAGGTCAAGTTGATTCTCAATCTTTGTGATAAAGGATGTAATGATTTGTGTTGTTTCTGTCTTGTGTAGTAGAAAGAAAACCCATGTGAATCTGGAATAATCATTTACTATGACAAGGCAGTATTGCTTCTTTCCTATACTTAGGATGTTTGTTGGGCCAAAAAGGTCCATATGAAGCAATTTGAGTGATGTTTGATTAGAGTTTACCAATTTAGACTTATGGGACACTCTGTGTTGTTTGCCTTTCAGACATGCTGTGCAGTGATCTGTACATAAGAATTCTTTTTGTGGTAGACCTATGACTAGATCACCTTTAACAAGTTTGTTCATTCTGTTAAATTAGAGTGACCCAATCGTCTATGCCATAATTTGGAAACATCTTCTATTGCTTTTGATAATAAACAAGTTTCAGGGGTTGATGCTAAAACATTGTTCATATCAACAATGTATGTGTTATTTAGACGGGGAGTTTTCAAAAGGATATGTTCTTCTAGAATCTGAAAACCCGTCTTAAGGATGTAGCAGTTGTTGGAGTCGAATAAGGTGGCATATCTCTTGTCATAGATTTGGGATACGCTCAGAAGATTGAACTGAAGATTGGAGCAGTAGTTGACATTCTCAAAACTAATCAACCCATTTGTTACAGTTCCTTTTCCAGTTATCTTCCCACCTGTTTTATCTCCTCCAAAGGCTACATTGCCTCCATGTTTGTTCTTAAAATCCCGAAGGAGGGAACAGTTTCCGGTCATATGTCAGGAGCATCCACTGTCAACATACCATATGTTGTCAAGCCTTCTTTGATGTCCATATAAAATAGAAGAAATCAGTTAGTTAAAGCAACCCAAGCCAAGATGGTCTTGGGTTTTCCGTCTTTTCTGACAATGCAAATTTCTTCCAAAACGGCATTGTCTGCTGGTTTACAACTCTAGAAACACTAGATTTCCTTTGATTTGTTTTAGCTCTATTGGGAGAAGTGCTTTGTGCTCTTCTCTTTTGTGAGTTAATGTTAGGTGACTGTCTGTTTTGAGACTTATGTCTCCTTGTTGGTTGTTTAAAGTTGTCATAAAATGTTTTGTCACTGTTTAAAACAACTTTTTGGTGAGGAGTTTGTCTTGGTGCTCCTCCTTTGTTCTTGTTAGGAACAACTGTCTGTTTCTCAATTGATTTCTCAACTTGAGGCTGTTTGTTTTGCTTTTTGTTTTTCTTATTGAAAAAACAGTTTGCAGTGCTATGGTTATTTCTTTAACAAATTGAGCAGTAATTGTGAAAATGACATGATTTTGTACTGTGATTATTCATCTTATAGTATTTTCAGTACTTACCATATCTATATTTTTTAGTGGTGTGTGTGAATTGATCACACCACTCATAATATGGCAACTCTGATTTTGATTGTTTATTGATAACTTTATTTTTCAAATTTGATTTTGATGGGATTTCAATAGTTACTGATTGTTGTTTTGGCTAAAAGGTTGCTTTGCCTTTCCCTTTGTTTGCCTGTTTGGGAGAGGTAGTGGAAGATATAGCCTTCCTTCCACCGAAACAGATATCAAATCCTTGACTCTGTTTTGTTTGTTTGTTTGATGTATCTGCCACACTTGAAACCTTTTGAGTTTCAGTAATTGGCTGATCAGGCTCATCATCTAATAAATCATCCTCATCATCATCTGTTATTTGTTCATCAAATTCATTATTTTCTCCTTGATAAAAGTCAGTTGATTTGATTGGTTGAAGTGTTGAAGTTTTAACAAACTTTATCAAAGGTGATTTTGATGATGATGATGATGATTGTTTGGAATCCTCAGCCTTTTCATGAGGATCAAGAGATTCACCTTGTTTGTTGGTCATTGAATCAGGAAGAGGAATATAGTTGTCATTATAAGGTTGATTAACCTTATGATATCCAAGTCCTGATGGGTCCTTAAAAGTCCGTTGCCGAGCAAGAAGTTCTTCAAACTTCTTATTGCTCACCTGAAACTTCTGAAGCTTCACTTCAGTTTCAGCTTGTAGTGATGTTGACTCAGTTAATGAGATAGAGAGTTGCTCAACCTGAGCTGCCAAAGTCAGTTTTTCAGACATTAATTTGTCTAAATCTATTTGTAATGAAAGTATTTTAGTTTCATATTATTTCTGTTCAGATTTTAAACTTCCAAAATGTTTGTTTCTATAACTTTCTTTGACAGTTTATCAGCATGCTCTCTATACCTATTTACCTCATCAATGCATGCTTGGCTACAGAGGTTTTCTTTTACCTCTTTCGGGATTTTTTTAGTTTGTCTTCAACATCTGCCATAAGGGAATGATCTGAAGATGATGGCATATCAGCCTCATAAAGGCTCCAATCATACTCTCCATCTTGTTTGATAATCATTGCAGAAGATTTTGAATGTTGATTTGGACTGTGCTGTGTGATTTGTGGTGGGGTTGGTGCTGCTAGAATGCTGATTGGAGGTAGCACTTGTCTGTTTGAATGATATCCACTGGATGGTTGTGCCTGATGTGTGTTTTTGTCAACTCTGGGCTGTTGACATTCTCTTGAAAAGTGCCCATAAAGTTGATAGTTGTAGCACCTAACTTTGATTTTATCAAAACCAATTTTTGTCTTTTTGTCCATGTTTAACCCCTGATTTCTTTGTAGAAACCTTTTGGACCTGTATGCTATCATGGCCATGGACCATTGCAGATCCATCTCTTCTACCATATCAGGTGGAAGTTCATCCCTATCTTGTTGGATGATCTGTGAAGGAGTCAGACTTGCTCCTAGGAATGATGGTGAGAGCATCTATGGGTTTTTCAAGTCTGTGAATGTTTGGTTGTGACTGTGATTGTTTGTTTGTTGCTAAAGAGTGAGGGTGGTGCTTGCTTTGGGGAGTGGCTTCATGAGAAGCATGCACACCAGTCTTCTTAGACTTCTGTTTGGTACTGGATGTTTCTGAAGATGAGAAGAATGAAGTGTCATTAGAATCCAAGAATTCTTCTTCTTCATCTTCCCCAGTGCTTGTGAGGAAAGCACTGTCTGTACGTTGGGTTTCCTTGAACTTATAAGCCTCTACGTGCCTGATTTGGTTATTGTTCCTGTATTTTTCATCCACTTCCAATGCTTCAACCTTGACTACTAGTGAGTCATGGGATAGGGCTTCTAAGTCCAATGTTGCTTTCATGAGAGATACTAACTGAGTCCAACTCTCAGGCAATATGTGCAACATTTTCTTGTTTATTTCAATAGTGTCATATTTTAGTCCATAAACTATCATTTCATTGACCAATTGGATGTATCTATGCAACTGTTGAGGGATGGATTCCCCATGTATGTGATGAAAGGTCTCGTACTGGGTCCTCATTTTTTCTTTCTTGATTTCCCGTATTTCTTCACTACCTTCACACATAGTGTGAAGAACCTTCCATAATTCGTGTGCTGTTTTGAAATTTTCAACACGAGTCAAATTTTCAAAAGGCAGTGTCATAGCAAGAATGCTATATGCCTTCATGTCTGTTTTGACCCGTTTCAAGTGTAAGGCCATGTTTCCGGAACGCTTACAAACTGGACCGTCATCGCAAAAAACATTTAAAGCATACAATACCATTGCAGAGGAATTTAAAACTTTCATTAATAATCAAAAACATGTTAATTCATCTCATTACAACACTCTTTTATATTTTAAATTACATTAACATGTCAAAACGTGGATGCCAGCCTTCAAATCACTCCTAGTAGCGTATGCATCCATGCCTACAACTCCTCAACATCAACAATATACCTGCCAATCATGCCAAAAAGTCAGCGACGCTGAGTGAGTTCTAGTTTTCATAATAAAAATACTTTACTTTCTTTAAAACCAAAACTTATATTCGTTCGTGGTCATACATCATACATACACATTGATAATAATTATTATCTTCATCATCATTCATTCATTCCTTCTTTCATTCATTATTATCATATACCTTCATATGGATCCCGTCACATGCAATACCCTCGTCTCCTACCGAAGACAGACCAGGGTACGCGACAAGGATCCCCTTCGAGTCAATCTCAAGGATTGAACTCCCTTCGAGCCATAAGGCTCCCTTCGAGTCACAAAGACTCCCTTCGAGCCATAAAGACTCCCTTCAAGCCTATCTCAAGGATAGACTCCCTGTGTGCATACTTCAGGTTAGCTAAACCGCACACAGTTGAGCTACCAACCTAACGCTTGTGCACCTCTCTTCATCTGCTTGCAAGTCTTTCATTTATTCATTTACTTTCCACTTTTCATTAACATTATCTTTCACTTCATTACATAATACTTTACGTTTGCTCATACATCAGACAACGTAAAGTCATAGTATAATACACAACAGGTATTATAACATAATACATACGTTTTGAAAACCTTTTAACGAAAAAAGATAACACATACAAACAACCACAACAATCACATCATAAACATCATCACAAGCCATCATATCATAAATAAGCATAAGCCACCCGGAGACATCATTTCTTAGCACTTAAATTCTACTTCCCAAAATTCCAGAAAAAAGAAACCTAAGTCCCCAAAGAAATGCGGATGAGCAAGAACAAATGCGGGTGAACAACTTGCAAATGCGGGTGAACAACAGTAAATGCGGGTGAACAAAACTAATGTGGATGAACAACTTGCAAATGCGGATGAACAACTTGCAAATACGGATGAACACTAGCAAATACGGATGAACAACTTGCAAATGTGGGTGAACAACAGTAAATGTGGGTGAACACTGTAGCAAATGCGGATGAACACTTGGTAATTATTCTGTCTTAAAAGAAATGCCGATGGACACTGTAGCAAATGCGCATGTATAAAAAGAAATGTTGATGGACACTTAGGCTGAATTTAGGCAAATGCGGGTGAACAACTGCAAATGCGGGCAAACAAAACACTTAGGAAATTATCACATTGTAAATGCGGATGAACCATCAGACTTGTAGATGAGACTTATGCTATAACCAGTTCCCAATCACCATCCTAACACATCCATGGCTTAGATCTATCATACCACACACTTAGAACATACTAAACATCAAGTCTAACCCCTAAACAACCTCTAAACAAACATTCACGAAACATCCTTTGAACATAAAGCATAAACTCACAGTTATCTTTTTAAAATGTTTGTCTAGTATGCATAATAGCCCCAACACTTTAAAAATCAGTAAAAGAGGGGTCCTAAAACTCACCTGGAACAAATCTTCAAGCACCACACTTCCTCTTGCAAATTCAGCTCCAAAGAAACCCGAGCACAACCTCTAAACACCAAGAACTTCGGTTACACGCTGTGAATTCGATTGAAACCAAGTATAAGCACAAGAATCTAACCTTTTCAGCCTCTTCTCCTTTTTCTTTCTACTTTTTGGCCGAGAGCCAAAAAGCAGATCTCCTTTTAAGGAGATGGCCATACCCACTTTAATAATAAAATATTAAAGTTTTGTACCTTTTGCACTTTGCCCCCTCCAATTTGTGCCCATATTCTCTTTTCTCTAGATACTTTTCTTTATTCTTCATTTGAATAAAAATTCGGGGTGTGACAAGTCCACCCCCCTTATATAGGTTTCGTCCCCGAAACCTATTGCTTCTCGAACAGTTACAGGTAATGCTATCTCATCTCTTCCTTGATCTTACACGTAGGCTTAGATCCCTTATGGGCTCCACTGCACTCACACAAGTGAAACCATTCTTCTTTTAGCTCTCCTATCCTTCTATCAGAATGGCCCCCAGTTACTTCGTGTAGTTAAATCTTTCATCTATCTTAGTATCCTTTAGTGGCACGATCATGTCCTTATCGATTGAGCTCTTTCTTAGACGAGATACATGGAATGTCAGATGAATCCCACTTAACACGTCGGGTAGCTCCAGTTGGTATGCCACTTCTCCTTCCTGGGCAACAATGTAGCATGACCCTATACGCCTCAATATCCACTTTCCTTGCTTTCTGATTCAAACGATCCCTTTCCAAGGTGAGACTGTAGGAATCTTTGAGGTTATGAGGCTGATGCAACCAAAGGATACCAAAACAACCAAGTCTTCCAACATGCACTAAGGAACAAATAAGAACTAGCTTCGGAAGTTTTACACACTCAAGTAAAATGCCAAGTGTAGAATCTTCCGAAGCCAATGTTCAGAAGAAACTACTAAGGAAACTTTACACTAAGTGTCAAGTCTTCCAAAGCCAAAGACTCAACTCTTCTGAAGGTTAAAGATGAAGTCTTCCGCAGCTCTCAAGAAAAAGTCTTCCGAAGCCGAATAAAGATAAGACTGATTACTTTAGAAGAGAGAGAGAAAAGACACTTTTTCTGTCAACTTTATCATAAAGCAACATCCTGTCCGCTGCATGCTCTAGTGGTTCACCAACTATCATAAGTTGGTGAAAGTTTCATGCTTTATGATAAAGTAGATAACGCCTTTGTCTGCAAGTTACTGTATTTTTTTTCTTTTTTGGCTTTTTGTAATAGGAAACTCAGTAAGCTATGGCCTGTCATAGTCACTAGTCAAAAGGCAATCTGCCTTTTGACTTTAGGCTAATCTTGTTGTCTAGATTAGAAACACCCAACTGTCTTTTTGCATATTGACGGTTGTAGGTTTAGTATAAAGAGTCAAAGGTTCTTGCATTTCAAATATCAATGCAAACACCTGTAATAGAACCTAAGAAGCAATATACTACTTCCTTGAAAATTATTTCCTGTGTTCTTGCTCTTACTTTACTTGTGTTGTGCATTGTATCACCTGTTCAAAGTTCTAAGTTCCCCATTTGAATTGTTAAGTGATCCTAAAGATCCTCCTAAGTGTGTTAACTTAGTGCAAAGTCCCTTTTTAACGGTCCTGCATTTGGTATCAGAGCATTCCAGGCTCTTGTTTGCAAGATCTCACCATCTTCAAAACCTCTTAGTAACACACATCACTTAACTCTTCAAATGGCAGCTATCTCCAAAGCTGATATGGAAACTAGAATAATGACAAAGTCCCCATTGATCACTCCTGAGGATTTTGACACTTGGTGTCAAAGAAAGGAAGGCTTTATCAAGTCTCAAGATTCTAGGATGTGGGAGTCTGTTGTAGATGGACCTCATATACCATGCACCTCTTCAGCTGCTGCTGGTGGTGGCATGATACCAAAGGAGAGGGCTAACTTTTCTGATGAAGACTGGAAAAGAATTGACATTGATCAGAAAGCCATGACAGTCCTCCAAACTGCTCTTCCAAACTCCATCTACAGAGGTTTCAAGAAGTGCAAGACCACTAAACAACTATGGGATGCACTGAAACTGATGTATGAGGGTTCAAATGAAGCCAATGAGAACAAGAAGGATCTCCTAAAGCAACAGTTTGAAAATTTCACCTTCAAGACAGGTGAAACCATGACTCAACAATACTTCAGGTATGTTGAGATTGTGGATACTCTGGCTGATGTTGGGGTAACTATTGAGAACAGGGATATTGTTAGAAAGTTCATGTCCTCTCTTCCAAGACAATGGACACACTACTGTGTGGTTATTAAGAGGACTAAAAACCTCAAGACCCTTACTCTCACTGAGTTGTATAGGATACTCAGTGGATACCAGACGGAGATGAATATGCAAAATTCATCTGGTAGCTCCAATACTCACCAGGGTTCAACCCTTCATGTGGCGAAAGGGATAGCAGAGAACCATAGCATCATCTCATCTGCTACCCTGAGACTTCACAAAAGGGTCCTTTCATCACCTTCACGGAGACACCAAGAGAGAGCTACATCCAAGGAAGTCCCTTCCAAGAGACAAGTTATTCTCAAGCTTTTGTCTCCACTGATGAAAGTACAAGCAACTTTCTCTTTACTCTTGAAGACCTGGACTTTATCCATCCAGATGATCTGGAATATATGGAGATAGTCCAGCAGATGGCTCTTCTCACTCACAGAGCCCAGAAAATTTACAAGAGTACTGGGAGAAGGTTTCCTAGCAATGCTGCCAGTGGCAAGTTTGGGCTGGACAAGAGCAAAGTCTAGTGTTACAACTATAACCAGATGGGAAACTTTGCTAGAGAATGCAAGGCACCCAAATCAAATGGTGGCCAAGTCTCATCCAGGCCAAACTACACTGAAGGAGGGCACCAGAATGTGAAGCCAAGATAGCAAGCTGTAGTTGTTGTTGAAGAAGGAGGCTTTGACTGGAGCTTTTAAGCTGAAGATACATCTCCAAACCAAGCACTCATGGCTGACCACGATGAAGCCAAGGTACTTGAATATCTTTGCTCTCCTGATTGTATTGCTAAAGTAAAAGGATACAGGTCCTACAACTTGGAAATGAGATCTGACATTGAGTCCTTAAATATTTTAAAAGCTGATTTTAAAAGAGCTGAAAATGACTATAAACTTAAGATAGAAGATCTAGAAAAAACAGTTTCAACTCTTAAACATGAGCAAACAAATTACAGGACTCAAATTAAGGATATCATTACCTAGTTGACTGAATGCCAGGCTGAGCTTGTTTTCAGCAAAGCCAGAGCAGAAAAATGTGTTCTTGAAGAAGAAACCTTCAAGAACATGATATCCTCATCTCTGCATGCAAAAATGTGTTATCAGAACAAGCAGGGACTAGGATCTAGTGAGATAGCTCCTCCATACTCACTACTATCAGTTAGATCTCCAAGGTGTGGAACTAGTCAAGATGAGCTTCCTTCCATAGACCCCAGTGATAAAGAGGATGAAGAGGAGAAGGTTAGGGATGAATCTGAGGTGAGTGAAGAGAGTAAATCCAAAAAGGGTCACCATGCTCCTAAGGAGGAAAAAGAAGCTGGTTTGAGCAAAACCAAAAGGAAGAACTTGATCAGAAGAGCAAAGAGAAGATCAAGTAAAGCTTAAGAGGTCAAGACTACCTTTGATCCAAACAGAAACAAGTATTTGTCTCTGCAGGGTTCAAGGTGATAAAAGCTGAAGATCATGCCAAGAATTCTAGTACCAAAAGTTCTACTTCAGCTTCAACTCACTCCAGCAACAACAAGAAGATTAGTCAGCTGTGTGCCACTACTACACAGCCTGAACCATCCATTTCTAAAAGCAAGCTTCACCCTAGAAGCCTGTTGCATCATTTGAAAAGGTGAAAGAGGAAAAGGAAAGTGTTCAAGCTCAGTCTTCTTTGGAAAAGAAGGCTCTCAGAAGAAAAGATATAGACTATGTTATGTGTGGTAGTACCTCACATCTGGCTAAGGATTATCAATACAATCCAAAGGGTACTATCCACATGATCAAGAATAAAACTTATGAGAGGAAGAAGAAACAAACAGCTTCAGAAGGAAAATCTGTTTCCTTCGAAAGCTCAAAAATGAAGAAAAAGGCAAATGAACCATTGCCTTCGGAAGGAAAATTGGTCTCGGAAGAAAGGAATGCTTCCAAAGTACCGAGGCCTACTACAGTGAAAGTAAGATATTTTGAAGGATCAGTCTCCAAAGCTTCTGAAGCCACAAAAGCTTTCGAAGAATTGAAGGCCAAGCCCAATCTTTCAAAGGTGGTGTGGAAGATAAAGGAAGATCATATGGCTAAAAGTTCATCATCAGAAACAGCAAATGATCCCCAAAGCCTGAACATTGGATCTATTACTGTTTCATTGCCTTTAACTCATTTTAATAAGCCCAAGACCAATGAGGCTTGGGTTTCCAAATGTAACTAAATCATCTCTTTTGTGAAGGGACAGCTAAAGACCAACAAAAATATCTAGATTATTGATAGTGGCTGCTCCAGGCACATGATTGGCAATGAGTCCTTGCTTCAAAACTTTGAAAGGATTGATAAAGGACCAGTTGCTTTTAGGGGAGATGCAGGAGGGTACATTACTGGCAAAGGCAAGGTTACAAATGGTAAGCTCAGCATTGAGAAGGTAAACTTTGTCAAAGTGCTTGGATACAATCTTCTGAGTGTGTCCCAATTTTGTGATGAAAAACATCGTATGCTCTTTACTGAGCATGAGTGCATTGTTCTCAAGCCTGGGGTTGACATTCCTCCTGAGCATATTTTGCTTAGAGCTCCCAGGAGTGGAAACATGTACAAGATGGACTTGCAGGAAGCATCTCCATCTGGAGAGGTTTCTTGCTTTCTATCTAAAGCAAATAGTGATGAGTCTCTTCTTTGGCATAAGAGAATGTGCCATGTAAACTTTAAAAACATGAATAAACTGATTAAGAATGATTTGGTAACTGGAATACCAAAGAAAGAGTTGATAAGTGATGACCACTGTGTTGCATGCCTGAAAGGGAAGCAACACAAAGTGTCTCACAGGCCAAAGGAAATGAACTCTATCACTACTCCCCTACACTTGTTACATATGGATCTGTTTAGCCCCAACAGTGTAATGAGTCTAGGAAGGACCTCATACTATTTATTGATCACAGACGATTTCACAAGATTCACTTGGGTGTTTTTCCTTAGAACTAAGGATGAAACCTTTGAAATCTTGAAGAATTTCATTCTGAAAATTGAGAATCAATCTGATGACAAGGTCAAAATCATAAGATGTGATCAGGGAACTAAATTTAAAAACCAAATCCTAGATACATTTTGTGATGAGAAGGGTTTTCAAGACAATATAGTGCTCCCTGGACTCCTCAGCAAAATGGTGTTGCTGAGAGGAGAAACAGGACACTTATTGAAGCTGCAAGAACTATGTTGTCTGACTCTAAGCTGCCCATCACCTTCTGGGTAGAGGCTGTCAGCACAGCCTTCTATGTGCAAAACAGAGTTTTAGCTATCAACACAGCCTGCTATGTGCAGAATAGAGTCTTATGAACTATGGCACAAAAGGAGACCATTTATTGGTTTTCTCAGAACATTTGAATGTCCTTGCACCATCTTGAATACCAAAGATCAAGTAGCTAAGTTTGCTGAGAAATCAGATGATGGACATTTTTATGGATACTCTTCTCAAGCCAAGGCTTATAGAGTATACAATCTCAAAACTAGAATCATTGAGGAGTCAGCCAATGTGACTTTAAATGAACACACACCCTGTGTGAAAGGTTCTGGTCCGGATTGGGTATTTGATCTTGATTTAGTTACCAACTGTTTTAACAAATCTTGTGAGAATGTTTCAGGATCTATGGATAATAGGTCAACAGAGGATCCTGACCCAAGATTTGAGCTGAGAAGACCAAACAAGAAGACTACTTCATCTCCAATGGTGACTAACCCTGTCATTGAGGCTCCAATCAGCACAAGCATGACAAATACTGCTGATTCAACTGAATTACCCTCAAAGTCCAGTTCAGAGGCTCAGAATTTAGGTGAAGGAACCTCCAATGCAGGAAGATTGAATGGTGATGATAGTGATCAAGAATTTCTTGATACTGATAACCACTCCACTGAAGACAACATCAATGATGTCACACACTCATTGGATCAAGTTTCTCTTGATAAGTGTGCTGATGTGGTGGGTATTCTTCTTTGCCAGATCAAAATTTCTCTAATCTTGATCTGTCCAACCAACTTGCTGTGATTCCTCAACTCAGGATCCACAAGTCACATCCCACCACAAACATCATTAGAAATGTTGACTCAGGGGTGAGAATAAGAGGACAAACTCATGATAGAAATTCTTGTCTACATTCTTGTTTCTTATCCCAAATTGAGCCTAAGAAAGTTGATGAGACTCTAAAGGATGAAAGCTGGATTGAAGCAATGCAAGAAGAGTTGCTTCAAATCAAAAGACAGAAGGTGTGGAACTTATGCCCTCTTCCTCAAGGGAAGACTGTCATAGGTACCAAGTGGGTATTTAGGAACAAGAAGGATGATAGAGGGATCATCATCAAAAATAAGGCTAGACTGGTTGTCCAAGAATACACACAAGAAGAAGGAATTGATTATACTGATGTCTTTGCTCCTGTAGCAATACTTGAAGCTGTAAGGATATTCCTGGCTTATGCTGCATTCAAGGATTTCAAGGTCTACCAGCTTGATGTGAAGTGTGCCTTTCTTTATGGGGTGATTGATGAAGAAGTTTATATTAAACAACCACCTGGCTTTGCAGACCCAGATCATCCTGATTATGTCTGCAAGCTTGATAAAGCCCTTTTATGGACTACATCAAGCTCCAAGAAAGTGGTATGAGACACTATCAACATCCCTTTGCAATCATGGATACAAAAGAGGTACTATTGATGGGACTCTCTTCATCAAAGATACAGGGAATGACACATTTCTAGTTCAGATATATGTAGACGACATCATCTTTGGTTCAACTAATCCAAAGCTCTACAAAGACTTTGAGATGCTGATGAAGAATAGATTTGAAATGAGTGCCATGGGGGAACTCAATTTCTTTCTAGGAATTCAAGTGAAATAGGTTGAAGATGGCATCTTCATCAGTCAGTCAAAGTATGTACAGGACATACTTACAAGGTTCAAGACGACTGATTGTAAAGTTGCTAAGACACCCATAGCCAGAAACCATTCCCTTGGTCTTGACCTTGAGGGGGAGTGTGTTGATGAACATCTCTATAGGGCTATGATTGGGTCACTTATGTAACTTACTGCTATGATATCATGTACATGATATGTGCAAGATATCAAGCAAACCCCAAGATGTCACACCTAATCACTGTCAAAAGGATTCTTAGATATCTCAAAGGTGCTCCAAATCTAGGCCTTTGGTATCCAAAGAATTCAGACTTTAATCTATATGCTTATACAGATAGTGACTATGGTGGCTGCAACATCACTGCAAAGTCCACATTTGGGGGTGTTAGTTTCTTGGTGGAAGGATAGTCTCTTGGCAATGTAAGAAGCAATCCTGTGTGTCTGCATCAACTGCTGAGCTGAATACATTGTTGTTGCCAGCTGCTGTGCTCAAGTGCTATGGATTCAAAATCAGATGCTAGACTACGAATTCAATTTCAAAGAGACTCCCATCCATATAGACAACAACAGTGCCATCTCTATAACTGAGAATCCTGTGCAGCACTCAAGGACCAAACACATCAACATCAGGTATCATCTGATTAGGGATAATTTTGAAAAGGGCTTGATAAAACTAATCAAGGTTAACACAAATGAACAATATGTTGATCTGTTCACAAAAGCTTTTGATGAGCAGAGATTTAAGTATCTTGTATCAGCCATTGGGATGATTAACCTTAAATAGTTTTTTCTAAATAACTTCATTAATCTTACTACCTAAAATTATGTGTCCTAGGTTGTCTATTAGATTACTTCATAAGCCCAGTTCTCTTTGGAGGAAAAAAAATTTTCAAAATGATATTTTTTAGAGTTATGATAATTTATCTTCAGAAGAAATAAAATTGCCCTAGGAAGAAATTTGCAGCTTATCTTCCAATTATCTTCGGAAGAAATTCATGAAGCATCTTCCGAAGCTTAAGTTGAATATAAGCTCCTAAATACATTTTAGAATAAATCTCTTCCGAAAGCAATTAAGTCTCGAAAGACCTGTTTATCTCTTCCGAAGCCAAAACTTTCAAAACTCTTCGAAATACCTTCGGAAGCTTTTTCTAAAAAAGCTTCTGAAGTTAAAATAACCTTCGGAAGTTTTGCAACTTCTTAGAAAACTACCTTTTTGGGCGCCTTTTTTTTCTGAAGTTGGACCCACTTGCGGATTTCAAAGTTTATCTTTTGCTTTAACTTTGTTTCAAATCCTGAGTATATCTCCCCAAACGGTCCTATCTTCATCTCTCTACTCTCATTTTCCCTTAACCTAAAATTAACCCCAAATTCATCTTCATCTACCTTCCTTCTCTGCAAGGCTTCTGTAAATGGAAAATCTTGATCACCGAAATGACCCAGATTTCACCATGCATCTACACAGGCAACACAACCAGGTTGCTCTGTTAAACTCTGAGAAGGATCCAAGCTTCTCAAATGTTTGTAGGTATCTTTCTTCATCTCATTATCTCACCTCCCTTACGATTGATCCTCCCCTCTATGAGGATCAGTTGTTTGAGTTCTGGCGGACCTGTCAAGAGGTCACTTTGGACGGGGAGAAGGCACTGTCTGCCACAGTGCAAGGGAGGACACTGTTCATCACTTCAGCCATCATCAACACCCATCTTCAGCTGGATGATGAAAAAGGTGAAATGTCCTTCCCAAAAGCTGTTGTCAACCATTCCTTGAGCGATGGGATATGAAGGTGACTTCACAGTCAAGACCTTCAGAAGGGGAAGGTCTCATACCAGTGGAAGTACCTCCTCCATGTTGTCATCCACAGCTTGTCTAACAAACATGGAGGATAGGACCAGATTCTAGAAGACCTCTCCTTCATTGTCCATGGGATGGTTCAAGGGGTCAAATTCAGGTATTCTCAGTTTGTTTTCACAAATTTACTTGCAAATTTGGACTCCCTAGAATATTACATGTTTCCCCGATATGTTCAACACATTCTCAACTATGAAATGGGACCACAGTTGAGTGGAACAGGTAATGTTCTTAAACTTGCACATATGAGACCCGGAATTTTTAAAATATTGAAAAAGCCAACTATTGTGTTATCAGGGGTAGAAACAGCCCTTGTCCCAAAAATGTTTGAGCTCATTGCTCAGGGTGACATCCTAGCATCACTAGCTAGTGATGAACCAACACCCTGTACCTCTCTACCACCATCAAGGCCTACCATTACCCTCACTTACCAAAGAAAATCAAAACGAACCCCTGCACCTGCTATTGAGCATATGCAGGCCCCCATATCATAACCCACACAGGAGGAAGTGGACACTAGAGCTCCCACTTCCCCTGAGGAGCAAACCACTCCCATTCTTGACACAATCAGTGCTGAGGTTCCTCATGCTCAGCCTAATGAGCTCACACCTCCTCAAATAGCCTTAAGCCATCACTTTGAGTCTCAACACTCTGGTGATCAACCTTTAAGGGAAAGCTACCATCCCCAGCATCTTGATCTTAATCAACCCATGCCCAGCCTTGACTTTTACTCTGGTGAAGATTTGGTTTCAGTGAGTACCAAGAATCTCTCCTCTCCACCACACTCAAGGTGAGATGAGTACTCCTATCTCACCCACTTCTAGCCCACATCAGATCCCACAAACTGAGATGGATCTTCTTCAGATTGTCCAGGAGATCCATGTGGCAGAGGCTTTCACTGTTGGCAGTGATTACATCTCTAAGACCTCAACCACGACAACCCAGCCTCTTGAAATAGAGCAGGGAAATCTAGCAGCCAAGAAACCTATGCTGGTGATGAGGGAGAAGACTCAGATCCAATCCTCTCATCCCTCTATGACTCTTCATCTGAAGATGAGGGGAGTCTGCAACAAAGGGTGCATAAACTCTCAAACATGTGTCCAAGATAGCTCACCTGGAATCTCAGGTGACTATCTTGCAGAAAAGGGTCAATGACCAGTAACTTGAGATCACCGATCTCAAGGGTAAGCTAGCCGAGAGACCAATGAGATCAACTCATCCAGGTCCACAAGAACCTGTGGATGTCATGGATTAATCTCCCAGCTCACCTATGCAAGAGGGTGATGCTACCAAAAAGGGGGAGAAAATCCTAACAAACACAGAACCTGGGAGTTCCTCTCAGAGTATGGACATAGAAGACTCACCATCCTCTCTTGTAGTTGTCCATACTCAGCATCCTCCTCTAGACAGTTATCTACATTTCTTAATACAACAACTGTTTGAGGAGGGAATACCAAGAGCAATGTCTGCCCCTTCTGAGAACCCAATCTGGGGTTGGGGGTATGACAGTGAAAGGAAAGCTCTTGTACTCTCTAGAGCTCAGGGTTAACTAAAAATTTTAAACATTTCAAACCTGAGTTTCTATGAGGGTATAAATCTGGTAGATCTGGCACTTGTCAACCCAAGCAACAACAGACAAGCTGCCAGACTAGCCAGTAGAATTCAAGATTGGGTGCTGGAAGAATTCAAAAGGAGATCAGAACTATATAGACAGAGGCTAGCAGTTGAAGCCTTTGGTCAACTGGATGTTGAGGTGGACCCTAAGATTAGCTTCAAAGGGAAAGCCTTGACTGAAGGCCCAGAGGCTGAGACTGTGAACTTAAGACAATATCTCCTCCAACACCCATACCCTAGTGAGGCACCAGCTGGTGATGGTGCATCATAACCTCTCTCTGGCCAGAGCTTGACTGCTGAATCCAGGAATGAAGTCCAAAGCTCTCCTCAGCCTGAGTCATCAAGATCAGTACTTGATAAAGGCAAAAGAAAACTAACTGCTGAGGAGATTGAAGAAGAGAAAAGAGAGAGGAAGAGGAATCTAAGGGGAGAGAGTTCAAGTGGTTCCCCAGGATTCATGCAAGCTGCAATTCTTTCTGCCCATGTTCCAAACACTTAAGAAGATGAGTTAAGGGCAGCCAGACTTAATTATCTAGGGACCAGGAACTACAACATAGATGAACTCATCTCTCTCCCCTTAGAGGAATTAAATGAATTGGCTGACACTGAGTTGTCAAAGGAGAGGAAGGAAGCTGAAGATGCAGCCTTGACCCTCAAGCATAAAGAGGAAATGAGAAGAAAAAGAATATACAAGAATATTCTTGTCCTCTCTCCAGTTCAAGAAAGCCCTGAGTTAGAGGTTGTGGCTGCTGATCAACCTCAGGTAGTTAATGAAGAAGAAAAGACAAAGATGATCAACTACCTGAGAGCCACAGGCCTCTACCAGGCACATGCACTTCTTCTCTTGCCATATGATTACATACTATTTGAATACAACAAGCAGCTGGAAGAGCAAGCCAAAAGAAATATGCAAGCTGCTAGAAAAAGGGAAAGGGAAGAAGCTGCCAAGTTAAGAGCCATCATCAAGAAAAGTCAAAAAAAGTCTGCAGATAGGCAGAAGATGATGAGCTTCTTGAAGCTGTATGGGTTCGCCGAAAGGAGGCTTGGTCCCGTGTCTCTATCCACAATGGATGAGCACATAAGGGTGATCAAGCAGAAGATTAAAAGGGGAGAGCTTGTGGATCTCCACTCACCATCAAAACAAGCTCAACCTGAAGTTGAGGTAAAGGTTAAACCTATAGGGACTACACAACCTGCACCTAAAGCTACACAACAGCCAACTTCATCTTCTGATCCACAGCAGGGTTCTCCTCCCTCTCCTTCTGAACTTGGGAGAGAGGAGATCCTAACTGAGAGGGAATCCACTGAAGAACTTGGTACTAAAGACCAAACCTCTCAGTTAAAATCATCTGGGAGGAAGAAGAGGATGGCCAAAAGAAGATCCTCTAAGAAGAAGAAAAGAAGAAAGGCATCCACCTCCCAAACTCAGGATGAGTCAGAACATCCTGAGGAAGTGCATGAAGAGGGCTCTCAACCAACTCCTATCATAGTAGAGCCTCTCTCTGTTGGAAGACCATTTCTATCATGGACATTTGCTGAAGATCCTGATAGATGGTATGTCACTAGAGATCAGGGAGAACAACATGTCTACTTCACTAGTGACATGCTTGAACTCCCTCTGCATGATCTCTATGACATGAGAAGGTACTTCATGGGTCTAAAGAATCTTGATATGCTAATGAAGAAAGGAATTCTGAAGATTCTCATGGGACTATCCCAGTCTGAAGACCTCTCTATTATGGTAGAATCAGCCTAGGGGGAGTTTTTAGGAACCTCTGAGGTTACGAGGCTATTGTAACCAAAGGATACCAAAATAACCAAGTCTTCCAACATGCACTAAGGAACAAAAAAGAACTAGCTTCGGAAGTTTTACACACTCAAGTAAAATGCTAAGTGTAGAAGCTTTCAAAGCTAATGTTCAGAAGAAACCACTGAGGAAACTTTACACTAAGTGTCAAGTCTTCCGAAGCCAAAGACTCAACTCTTCTGAAGGTTAAAGATGAAGTCTTCCGAAGCTCTCAAGACAAAGTCTTCCAAAGCTGAATAAAGATAAGACTGATTACTTTAGATGAGAGAGAAAAGACACTTTTTCTATCAACTTTATCATAAAGCAACCTCCTGTCCGTTGCATGCTCTGGTGGTTCACCAACTATCATAAGTTGGTGAAACTTCCATGCTTTATGATAAAGTAGATAAGGTCTTTGTCTGCAAGTTTCTGTATTTGTTTATTTTTTAGCTTTTTGTAATAGGAAAGTCAGTGAGCTATGGCCTATCATAGTCACTAGTCAAAAGGCAATCTACCTTTTGACTTTAGGCTGATTTTGTTGCCTAGATTAGTCACATCCAACTGTCTTTTTGCATATTGATGGTTGTAGGTTTAGTATAAAGAGTCAAAGGTTCTTGTATTTCAAATATAAGTGCAAACACCTATAATAGAACCTAAGAAGCAATATACTACTTCCTTAAAAATTATTTCTTGTGTTCTTGCTCTTACTTTACTTGTGTTGTGCATTGTATCATATGTTTAAAGGTCTAAGTTCCCTATATGAATTGTTAAGTGATCCTAAAGATCCTCCTAAGTGTGTTAACTAAGTGCAAAGTCCCTTTTTAATGGTCCTGCAGAGACCTTCATCATTACTCAATCACCGAAGGTCAGCACCGAACTCTTGTCGGGCGTGGTTGATCAAACCACCTTCTTGCAACACTCGGTGTTTGGCTCATAGGTTCTATCCAATTCACCCGAAGGTGTACGTCTATCCACCTGCGTCTGTCCCAAACAGTCTAGCAGGGAACACACGCTTTCACAATTCTATCGCAAAATCCTCTAAGGCATCAGGTAACCTAGTGGACTTACCGATAGCAATTTCTACATCAAAGGTTCATCGATCTTCCTACTCCTAACGTGCAACTTAACACAAAGGCAGAAAGAATGAAACTACTACTAGCACCACAATTAAAGCATAGATGCATAACTTTAAATTACCAGAAACGTACCTCACGTCGCGTTGAAGTTCGCTCTAGCCTCCTCCCGGTAGGGGAAAATTCTCTAACCCTCGTGCTCTGTTCTCCTCATTCTGAACTCCTTGCCTTGTGTTGGAGCTCTCAGCCCTTGACTTCGTGTAGTCTCTACTCTTGTGCCCACTCTCACCACACCTGTAACATCCCATCGCGTGACAATCTCTCGCCAGGTGGCCCTCCTTCCCGCATTGAAAATAGAGATTCGATCCCCGCTTGCATTCTCCTGCATGCTCCTTCCCACATTTCTTGCATACCCTCGCTTCTCTTGTTAACATCCTTGGATCATCCATCCTCAACTTCTTACCACTAGCCTCAAATCCACCATTGTCATTATCCCGCCTTTCGTTCCCACTCCTAACATAGCCCCGCTCCTCCTCTTCGTCCATTATTGCCATCGCCTCTCGCTCGTCGTACAACCTCCCCGCCAAATCGACCACTGACCTAAACGTGCTTGGTCGGGCAGCGATCAGATGTCTGCGGATATCTGTTGCAGACCTTGAATATACCTTTTGATCTTTCGTGACACAGGCGTCACCTGATCTGGCACCAGCCTTGCCATCTCATTGAACTTCGTGGTGTGCTATTGGTGAGTCATCGTTCCCGCCTCTAGCTGCAGAAACTCCCTCTCAACTTTGTCGAGCTCTCCGTGAGGGCAAAACTCCTCGATTACCAACCTTTTTAGATCCTTCAACCTCATCCTCCCGATAGCTCTGGTGCCCTCAGCCTGGACAATGTTGTCCCACCAGCACAAGGCTGAATCCACAACTGAATGGGTAGCAAACTACACCTTCTGATCCTCGCAGCCCTAGCAAATCTCAAGTACAGCTTCCATCTCTCACACCCAATGTTGTGCAGCAACAACACTCCTATTTCCATCAAACACAGGAGGCCTACACCTTTGGAATGCTCCATAGCTGCATCCCTTCACAGCCTCCTCCACAGCTTCGTCCTCCTCCTCATCACCACTGGAGACAACCATGTAAGCATCGGGTTGCTCCATATCTTTAGAACCTCTGACTCCACCTCCTCGTCATGTGGTTCTCCTCTTCTCACTCTCCTTCTTCTTATCCTCTTTCATAGCTCTAATGACCTCTATCACTACAGTCGCCAGAATAATCTGCATCACCTGATGAACCTCCTCAACCACCGTCTCCTTCACTGAGGCTCTCAGATTAGCACCTCCATCCTCACCGTCTTGGTGACGAAACTCTGGCTCTTCAGGAGTCGTCTCAGCAGTCTTAGCTCTGCTCCTCATGACACGCGGTCTAACACCACATCCACCACGACCTCCCCCACGCGAAGCCTCAAAAGACCTACCGCCAGCCATCTAGAACACTACAAGATTCAAACACCAACATGGTCATTCAAGGTAATAGCTCAAGTTATGTCAAGTATAGTAAGTCCCTAATCACAGTGGCTAGTTGTGTTTAGCCACTTACTTTACTCTTCATTCCCCAAGAATTTCCTATCCTGACTATATTAGTATCTAAATCCACACAGAAGCACACAAGCCACATAACATGCGCACATAATACCAGTTAACATTTACTTACATAAAACCTTTACATAAACTTTTACCTGCAGGCACGTAGCTACTAGGACTAGCATCCCTTTCCTTTCATTCCATTCTCAGTTTAAGATTAGGTTTTTGAAAATATTTACCCAATTCCCTAAAACTTTAGCTCTGATACCAACTTGTAAGGCCCCGTTTCCGGAACGCTTACAAACTGGACTGTCATCGCATAAAACATTTAAAACATACAATACCTTTGCAGCGGAATTTAAAACTTTCATTAATAATCAAAAACATGTTAATTCATCTCATTACAACACTCGTTTATATTTCAAATTACATTAACATGTCAAAACATGGATGCCAGCCTTCAAATCACTCCCAGTAGCGTATGCATTCATGCCTGCAACTCCTCAGCATCAACAATATACCTGCCAACTATCATGCAAACAAAAAGTCAGCTACGTTGAGTGAGTTCTAGTTTTCATAATAAAAATACTTTACTTTCTTTAAAACCAAAACTTATATTCGTTCGCGGTCATACATCATACGTACACATTGATAATAATTATTATCTTCATCATCGTTCATTCATTCCTTCTTTCATTCATTATTATCATATACCTTCATATGGATCCCTTCACATGCAATACCCCCGTCTCCTACCGAAGACAGACCAGGGTACGCGACAAGGATCCCCTTCGAGTCAATCTCAAGGATTGAACTCCCTTCGAGCCATAAGGCTCCCTTCAAGTCACAAAGACTCCCTTCGAGCCATAAAGACTCCCTTCGAGCCTATCTCAAGGATAGACTCCCTGTGTGCATCCTTCGGGTTAGCTAAACCACACACAGTTGAGCTACCAACCTAACGGTTATGCACCTCTCTTCATCTGCTTGCAAGTCTTTCATTTATTCATTTACTTTCCACTTTTCATTAACGTTATCTTGTACTTCATTACATAATACTTTACGTTCGCTCATACATCATACCACGTAATGTCACAACATAATACACAACAGGTATTATAACATAATACATACGTTTTGAAAACCGTTTAATGAAGAAAGATAACACATACATACAACCACAACAATCACATCATAAACATCATCACAAGCCATCACATCACAAATAAGCATAAGCCACCTCGAGATCTCATTTCTTAGCACTTAAATTCTACTTCCCAAAATTCCAGGAAAAAGAAACCTAAGTCCCCAAAGAAATGCGGATGAGCAAGAACAAATGCGGGTGAACAACTTGTAAATGCGGGTGAACAAAACTAATGCGGATGAACAACTTGCAAATGCGGATGAACAACTTGCAAATGCGGATGAACACTTGTAAATGTGGATGAACAACTTGCAAATGCGGGGTGAACAATAGTAAATGCGAGTGAACACTGTAGCAAATACGGATGAACACCTGGTAATTATTCTGTCTTAAAAGAAATGCTGATGGACACTTTAGCAAATACGTATGTATAAAAAGAAATGCAGATGGACACTTAGGCTGAATTTAGGCAAATGCAGGTGAACAACTGCAAATGCGGGCGAACAAAACACTTAGGCAATTATCACAGTGTAAATGCGGATGAACCATCAGACCTGTAGATGAGACTTATGCTATAACCAGTTCCCAATCACCATCCTAACAAATCCATGGCTCAGATCTATCATACCACACACTTAGAACATACTAAACATCAAGTCTAACCCATAAACAACCTCTAAACAAACATTCACAAAACATCCTTCGAACATAAAGCATAAACTCACGGTTATCTTTTAAAAATGCTTGTCCGGTATGCATAATAGCCCCAACACTTTAAATATCAGTAAAAGAGGGGTCCTAAAACTCACTTGGAACACATCTTCAAGAACCACACTTCCTCTTGTAAATTTAGCTCCAAAGAAACCCGAACACAACCTCTAAACACCTAGAACTTCGGTTACACGCTGTGAATTCGGTTGAAACCAAGTATAAGCTCAGAATCTAACCTTTTCAGCCTCTTCTGCTTCTTCTTTCTACTTTTGGCCGAGAGCCAAAAAGCAGATCTCCTTCAAAGGAGATGGCCATACCCACTTTAATAATAAAGTATTAAAGTTTTGGACCTTTTGCACTTTGCTCCCTCTAATTTGTGCCCATATTCTCTTTTCTCTAGATACCTTTCTTTATTCTTCATTTGAACAAAAATTCAGGGTGTTACATCAGGTCATCACCAGCTACACTCTTCAGACTAACTGGCTTTTGGATGTTGTAATCTAGTCCTAATGTCAAGGGAATAAAAGGACCTACAGTGATAGATGTCCATAGATCAGGATCTTGAAAAATAATCCAATTTCCGAACATTATCTTTCATTGCTTAAAATCTGACATGTTCTTCAACCTGGGAGGTTTTAATCCACTGTTAGAACCAGTCATATCATCAACCATGTTTGTTTAAATTTTAACTAAATAATAATTTTTTTAAAGTGAAATTTCTTTGTTTAAATTTTAGTCCGTTGCTAAAATTTGATTAATCCTAATTGTCTCTAGGATTTGTTAAACCTTTTTAATTGTTTACCAAATAAAGGAAATAAATTAATAAATTAATTTTCCTATGTAATGTTGCTTTCAATGCCACGGTGACAAGAAAGGAATATTGTGAAAATGAATGTTTGTCCTTTTTAATTAATATCAAAAAAAAGTGTAGTTTTCTTCTTTGTTTTTTCAAATAAACAAACACAATCCCCTTGAATTGTGAATGTATTTTCAGATAAAAAACCTAGGGTTTTCTAGGGTTTTGATGTTTTGCGGTACAACTGTTCTTCAAAATTTCAACAAAACCGATTGTTGAATGAAGAACAAAAAATGTGTTTCTAGTGAGATTGTCACCGGTTTGTGATGATAATGAACAATCTGGCTGGTTCAGAATGTTCAAATACTGTTTGTTTCAAAGAAAACCAATGAAACAATGTTCAACAGTATTCAAGAAATTTTGCAAAAATGCTTTAAAACTGTTGAGATTTAAAGGTTTTGATGATGATTTTGTTGTTGAAAACCTTCTGTTGAATGATGTTAACAAGAGATAAACAATACCTGTGTATTGTTTTATCTATTAAAACAACAGAAATCTTGTGTATGTGTGATGTTTCAAGCTAGAAATTCAAAATCACTTCTTCAAAATGAACAAACCGATTCTGAAATCATGTTTGTTTGCATTTAATGAATGTTATGAGTAGAAGAAGATGAGTTTGAAGATTTTGCAGCTTGGAAATGTTTGTTTTCAAGCTAATGAAGAACTGATTTCATGTTTGTTGAATGAGAGGATTGAAATCTATAAATGATTGAGCCAAACCTCTGATACCACCTGATGAAATAAGCTTAAACTCATGATGAACATGAACATATTCAACATGAATAAAAGGTTGATTCCCCCAAGGATCTTTTCAATATCTCTCAAACATCAACACACTAGAATCATGGTGTGGAAACCCATGATGATAGAGTATGAAATCAGTGTGTGTGTGTGGTGTGTGTGCAAAAGCACAATCAAATAACTGCTTGTTTGTATTGAATTCGTTCAAAAGCTTACAAAGGATTAGGGTAGCATGCTATTTATAGCCTATACACATAGCTGTATACAATTACTGAACAACGCTTATGTAAACGAATATTACATAAATAATCCTAAGTCTATAAGATGTTCGCTGTGGATGATTAGCTGTCCGCTATGGATGTTAAGTTGTCCACTGTGGAAGTCAGATAGCATGTCCGCTATGCCGTGGATATTGTCCGCTGTGAACACTTGTGTGTTTGCTTGTATGTTGTCCGCTGTGGAATGTTCATCCGCTGTGGATGATCATCCGCTGTGAACACTTATGTGTGTTTGCTTGTATGTTGTCCGCTGTGGAATGTTCATCCGCTATGGATGAACATCCGCTGTGAACACTTGTATGTTGTCCGCTATGGAATGTTCATCTGCTGTTGATGAACATCCGCTGTGGACAGTTCATCAGCTGTGGACTTAGGCATCCGCTGTATGTGTTTTTCATCCGCTTTGGGCACTTGGACTTGATCATCATCCGCTGCATCTTCTTAGTCATCCACTGTGGAAAACTCTTCATCCGCTTCTGACACATAGCAAAAATTCCTTTTTATCTATAAACCTGAAAAAGAAATTTTAGCTATATTAGTGTATGATATGATTGTTAATGATGCTAATGTGTTAGTTAATGATTGTTTGAATGTTAGAACACATTATGTTTGTTATATGTCTGATATGGCAAGCATCATACTTTTATGCATTAATTCTTAATGCACTTGTTGAGTCCAACAAAATCACAGTTGAAATAAAACTAATAAGACGTCAAACATGAAACTTAATTTGTGATTGATGAAAGGGAGGTAAACTTAAGGTAACACGAGCAATTAAATACGTTTTAAATGTATTATAATCAAAATTGTGCAACTATAGATTGTTGCGTCAATGCATTCACAAAAGCTTAACTAAATACATGGGAAAGGAACTAGTTATACAAAAATATTAAACAACAATAGTTCTCAAGTGGATACTTTTTGCTTCTCTTAACAACCTCAAATGCTATGAAATTTTGATTCTCAAGCCCTATAAACACACTATCAAACCAATCTAATCAAATCTGATTATAATCTTCATTAGAGTCACACTAATCGATCACACATGGAACGTAGCATCTATTGATTAAATTGAACCAAAACTGGACACGACACCACACGAATGACCCTTAAAATCAATCCACTCCTACCCAAAACTTATCCTCAACACACCACAACCAACTTCGAATACTATTGCCTCAAAAATCCATTGAACTAATCCAAATGACCACTTTGAATGTAAGGCCCCGTTCCCGAAACCTCACAGTTGGTCAACCACAACATTATTTACATAAAATTACGTACATTTAATTAAAACATCGCAGCGGATTATATCATCAAAAACCATTCATTGCATTAATATTTAATGTTGCCAAATAATACATCAATGTATAATAGGAGTTACAAAAGAAACGTTTAGTTGCATTACAAAACAACATAATTATCATGCACGAATGGATGCCAGTCTTGCCCGCCAAGTAGCTTTCCCCCGCGTACCATCCTCAACGATAAGTTACCTGCCAACTGAAAATGCATAAAAGTCAGTGTTGCTGAGTGAGTTCTAGTTTTACAAAAAATTTAAAGTCCTTTAATTATATATACATTTAAAATATCATTTTCTTAAAATGCTTCCTTTTCATGAAATCCATTGCTTCCGTACGTGATCACACATCATACGTACAACAAGATGATATTCATTATTATCTTTCATCATTCTTCTCATTCATTTGTATTTTCATTATTATCTTTCACTTTCTACAGGACCGGTGTGCAATACCCCAAACATTGTGCACGAAGCGGGTACTGGGCCGAAGTCTATAAATTGACCCCTAACATTACACACGAAGCCTAACCCAGTACCTAGGGCATGCCACAAGGGTCCCATCAATCTCAAAGATTGACCATGTATGCATCCTTCGGGTTAGCTAAACCGCACACAGTTGAGCTAACTACAATATGGTCGTGCACCTCTATTCAATTTGCTTGCAAGACTTTCATTCATTCGTTATGTTCCACTTTCATTATCATTAATCTTTTGCTTCATTTGTGATAATACTTTATGCATACGAGCGTAAACACACACGTAAAGTCAGGTAATAATACTTAATATTGAACATAAAAACAGGCCACAAACATGCATAACACCAACAAACATAATCACCAAAACAACCCAGGGTTAAACCCTAAAATTTCTATTTCCTAAAATTTCAGAAATTTTTCTAAGTCTTTTAGGCGCATGAGCACTATATAGGAGCAGGAGTACTATGCAGGCACACCAACACTTAGGCGCATGAGAAAACTTAGGCCCATGAGCACTGCTTGGGCGCATAAGCCTTACTTTGGCACATGAGCACTTAGGCGTCTGAGCAGTGGGCATATGAGCTGGTACTATTTGGGCGCATGAACAACACTTAGACTACTGGGCAAAATTTCTAGGCGCATGAGGTACTGTTTGGGAGCATAAGAATTGACTTAGGCGTCTGAGCTAAATTTCAGGCGCATGAGCCCTATTTGGGCGCATGGGCAGCAAACATACGTGTTTCTAAAGTATTTCCAGTCCCAAACATCATTCTAACATGCTCATAACTTAAATCTATCATTCTAAGCACTTAAAACAAGCATAAATCCAAGAAATACAACCAACCAAACACAACACACATACAAGTTGTAAAACATTTTTACATGCTTTTTCTGCCCCAAAGAAGTTTAAAAACACAAAACTGGGGATCTAGATCTCACCAATTGCAGCCTTCAGGAAAAAATCCACCGAACATGAGGGCACAAAGAGTTCAAACAACCTAAACACACCAAAACATACAACCAAGCACAAAGAACACATAAAAATCGATCCCCAAGCTGAAAACTCAGCTGGAACCGAACCAAATACACAAGGAATACTCACCTTAGCAAAATCAGTTTCTTTCTCTCTCTAGAACCGAGAGAACTTCTGTTCTTCTTCTTTCTTGTTCCCAGTCGAAAGCAATGAAAAAGCAGTAGCATGGGCGGCCATGCCCTTTTAAATAATAGTGTTTTGTACTTTGTACACTTTACCCCCCTCCACTTGTGTCCATTATCTTTTCTTTCAAGATACTTTTATTTTCCTTTCCTTTATTAAAATTTTCGGGTGTTACAAGTCCACCCCCCTTATAGAGGTTTCGTCCCCAAAACCTATTATTCTTCAAACAGTTATGGGTAATGCTATCTCATCTCTTTCTCAGTCTCCCACGTAGACTCAGATCCCTTCCTGTGCATCCACTGCACTCGCACCAGTGGAACCACTTTATTTCATAACCTCTTCTCTTTTCGGTCAATGATTGCCACTGGTTTCTCTATATAGTTGAGCCGTTCATCCAATTCAATGTCTTCCAGTAGTACAATCATGTCTTCATTAGCTAGGCATTTCCTCAGATGCGATACATGGAATGTTGGATGAATCCCACTTAACTCATCGGGGAGCTCCTACCTATAGGCCACCTCTCCTACTCGAGCAATGATTCGGAAAGGTACTATGTACCTCTGGCTCAGCTTACCCCGCTTCCTAAACTGGATGATCCCCTTCCAAGGTGAAACCTTCAGCATAACTTTATCACCCACCTTGAATTCAATCAGCCTACGCCTCTTATCAGCATACAACTTTTGCCTATCTTTTTCCGCCTTCATGAAGGCCTTGATCTTCTCCAATTTCTCGGTCGTAGCCTCAATCATTTCAATACTGCCCAGCTCTTTCTGCCTAATGTATCCCCAACATACGGGTGTTCTACACATATACTGTAATTTCAGCTTTATCATTTTTAACCAAAACACTCTTTATTTTTGATTTTTCACAGTTTTGAAAATCAATTATTTCTTCTTTTTCATTTTTACTCCACCTAAACTTTTAAGTTTTATAAACTTAGAAGTTTCTTTTTCATTACAAGAAGAGCAACTAATCATTATTAACATGCCTGCATACAGAAAATCATGCAAAAATCAAAACTAAAGCAGAATTAAAAACTCTATTATATACAATTTCATCACATGCCTGCAGTGAGATCATATCAGTTTAGATCAGCACATTAAAAAATGATAGATTGTCATAGATAATGATTAAATCCTGATCAAGTGTGTTCCAGATCAGCTTTTTTGTAGCAAAGGAGACACGAGATCTAAGCACAGAAAATTAGTGCTCTTGGCAAGATACTCAACACACTTACTTTTTCAATTCTTGGATTGATTAAGGTACGATTAGACATGACATTATGTAAGTCAAACATAGACTTAGAGAGTTCAACTCTCATCAATATCTACAAGAAATCACCTTTCTCAACTTGTTAACCTAACATATATTTATAACTAGATCTCATGTTGAGATTGTGCACATTGGCATCTTTTTGCATCAAGTGAGAATATCCAGGTCTGTAATTACTTACAACAAAGGATATCTCATCACCTCAGGTCTATGATGACTCATAACACAGAAGTGATTAGATGCTTTAAATTAATTAGAGCTCAATGGTTATTCATATCGCCACCAGGTGTGAGATTATGACTTAACAAGCAATCAATTTGAGAAGTCAACACCACTCACTAGTACTAAAATGGACAAACATGATTAAATGATTGATTTAGTTTAATCACAAGAATTTACGTTTTCAGTATAATTGCATGAGCTTACCTGCACATCACATCTGATCACGTCAGACTTTAGTAACGAGTGAAGTATGCAACTGATCAGAACTAATGTATCTATTATTTCTCACAAATTGCATCGATAGAGTCAGTCCTAAACAATTAACTAACAAGAAAAACTCTATTTTTGTATTTTGTTTTATATTTTTCTCTTTTGATTTTGCAATTTTCTATTTTTGTATTTGCTTTTCCATTTTCTATTTAACATGCACATATAATATATACAATCAGCCAGTTACTTTGACAGTTTCTCTATATTCAAGATTAAGCTAAGGGAAAGTTCTTATCATTTTTAATGAATCAAACAACTGAATTAAACTCAAAACCAGTTTTTTAAACATGATTAATAAGTCCAATTGACTCGATCAAATATTCAAATCGACATGGTAAAAAGGCTTTTGTAAATAGGTCAGCCAACTGTTTTTCAGTTGTGATTTGAATCAAAATGATTAAATCTTTTTTAGAGTTATCTTTGAGAAAATGATATCGAATCTCGATATGTTTTGTTTTTGAGTGTTGGACAGGATTAGCTGTAATAAACATAGCAGCAGTGTTATCAATGTAAATAGGAGTTTTAAGAAAATTGAAACCATAATCCTGCAGTTGGTTTTGTAACCAAAGGATTTGACATTCTGCTGAAGCAGCTATGTACTCGACTTCTGCGGTTGAAACAGATACATTTTGTTTGTTTCTTACATTTCCACGAGACTAATCTGGGACCTAAAAACTGACAACCACCCATAGTAGATTTACGATCTTCATAACATCCCCCATAATCACTATCTGTATATCTATGTAACTCGAAGTTTCCTTCATAAGGATACCATAGCCCTAAAGCCGGTTTTCCTTTGAGATACCTGAATATTCGTTTAACAGCAATAAAGTGGGATTCCTTCGGGTCAGATTGGTATCTGGCACAGACACAAACATCATACATTATATCAGCTCTAGATGCAGTAAGACACATAAAAGAACCAATCATGGATCTGTATAAAGTTTGGTCGACGTATTTTCCTTTCGGATCAGGTTCAATCTTGGAATTTACGTCAGCTGGAGTTCTTATGGATTAACAATCTTGCCGTTTAAATTTCTTCAAGAGTTTATCCATGACATTTGCATGTTTAATCATATCCAATACATCTCATATTCTCATCAACAAACCTACTGATGATAAATTTATACCGCCGCCACCACTACCACCACCATTGATAGTCCTTTGCTATCGCTCCCCATGGAGTCTCCAATAATGGCTGGTGAAGAGGGTCGGGAACAAAACCAACCACATGATCTTCTAAGCATCTGAAAAACAAGACTGCTTGTTCTAAAAGTTGTATGAAATTGGTTATTTGGGGCTAGCTTTAATTTCTTTTTTTAGTTTTTTAATGTTGAATTATCTAACTATTAAGGTTGGTTGTTTTGGTAATGTAATATGTGCATGGTAAGATTGGTTTGTTGGTAGATTTAAGGTTATGGTAACTGCTCTTTTTATGTTTATCTTTCTATGAAATTAGGGAAACATGCAAATGTCATGGTGGAACTACTCTAATCTAGTATATATGGTGTTTATATTTTTTATTTAATATTGCCAATTATAACAAATGATCTTCATACTTTATCATCAGTAGCTTTGTTATATATGAGAATATGAGATGTATTGGATATGATTGATGGTGAAATGTATTTTATAATATCATCGGTATTTTAAATTAACAAGTTCTTTTGGACTTGTAGAACCGAATATAATATCATCAACATACACTTGAACACATAAGAGATCATCGGCATCCTTTTTTTTAAACAAAGTGGGATCGATTTTCCCTCGCGTGTATCCATGTTGGATTAAGTGTTGTGATAATGTTTCATACCAGATTCTAGGAGCTTGATGTAGATCATACAAAGCTTTGCTAAGCTTGTACACACGATGAGGAAATTCTAAGCCTTCAAAACCTGGAGGTTACTTGACATACACATCATCAGTGATTGGTCCATACAAGAAAGCACCTTTCACGTCCATTTGATACACCTTGAATTTCATGAATGATGCATAAGCCAGGAAGACACGAAATGATTCAAGTCTTGCAACTGGAACAAATACTTCATCATAATCTATTCCTTCTTCTTGGGTGTAACATTGTGCAACGAGTCTCGCTTTGTTGCGAACAACAATTCCCCGATCGTCTGTTTTGTTTCTAAATAACCATTTTGTGCCTATGGCATTTTCTCTTTCAGGTAAATCCACAAGCTTCCACACTTCCTGTTTACGAAATTGCAATAATTCTTCTTGCATTGCCTCAATCAAACCATTGTCCTTTAACGCTTTGGTGATGTTTTTAGGAACAATTTGAGATAGAAAACACGAGTATAAGAAAAGGTTTGCTTGTTCTGATTGACTTCTCGTCGTTCTCTCATTCAATGGACCGATAATCTGAGATGTTGGATGGTTCTTGTGAACACGAGATGTTGGAATCTCATTCACTTGAACATGAACATCCAGATTAGATTGGTTCAAGTCGGAAAGCTGATGTAATAAATTCAAAGAATGTGGATTGAAATTTGGAACTTGAGTCGGTGAGTTGATAATATAATCAAGATTATCAGTACCAACTACATCACTAGAAATCAATGACGTTCCGGACTCAGGTTGTATAATTTCAGGAGCATCATTAGGAAAAGGTTATGAAACATTTGAATTTTCTGAAACGGGATGCTCTTGAGCTTGTTGAGGCCGAAATATAGGATCTCTAATAAATGAAAAAAATGGATAATCTGGGCTTGAGTCATCCATATCATCAGAATCAGAATCTTCGCTGAAAGGACCGAGATCTCCTGCTTGATTTTTCTTCTCACCTGCAAATTTAAACAATTTAGAATGAAAGGAGTTTGACAATGTATCTAAATCAAATAACCAAGCTGGACCATTTGCAACTGATGGAAAAGAATTTTCAAGAAATTTAATGTTGAATGTTTCAAAGATAACATTTTTCCTAGAGTTATAAACTCTATAGGCTTTTGAAACCGACGAATATCCAACGAAAAATCCTTCATCAGATTTTGAATCAAATTTTCCTAGCTGATCACTTGAATTTAAAATCTAAACTGGACAACCAAAAGATTTAAGAAAATCTATATTAGGTTTTCTACCAAACACCAACTCATAAGGAGTTTTCTGTTTATCTTTCACAATCAACGAGCGATTCTGCACAAAACACGCTATGGATATAGCTTCATCCCAGAAAGAGATTGGAATTTCAGCATCTGCTAACATAGACCGTGCCGCTTCAATCAAAGTTTTGTTTTTCCTTTCAGCAACTCCATGTCGTTATGGAGTTCTAGGGGCACTGAACCGACGAGCAATACCTTTTTCTGCACACAACATGTCAATATTAGCATTTTTAAATTCCATTCCATTATCACTCCTAATTATTTTGACCTTTTGTCCTAATTGATTTTCTACTTAAATGATGAATTCTTTAAATAATTCAGCCATTTCAGATTTAGCATGCAAAAAAAAAAAACCCAAGAAAATCTTGTAAAGTCATGAATGATAACTAAACAATAAGATTTCTTTCCAATACTTCGAACTTTTGTTGGTCCGAATAGGTCCATATGCAACATCAGGAGAGGTTTGGAATTTGAGTTTATCGGCTTGGGCTTATAAGACGCTCTGTGTTGCTTTCCTTTTAAACATGCTGAGTAGAGATCAGTTGTGGCAAACTTCTTTGTTGGAAGACCTACAACATGAATTCCTGATACAAGCTTGTTCATGTTCTTGAAATTGGAATGCCAGAGACGTCTATGCCAAAGCTGATTTTCGTCATTTGATGCTTGAGCAATTAGGCATGTTGTTTCTGTGGAAGGATCAACTTGAGACATATCTAACTTGTATACATCTCGATCTTGAATAGCTTTAACAACTACCCATTCTTTGCTAATCTGAAAACCTGGCTTTAGAATATAACAAAATGAATCATCAAATAAAACAGAATAAGATTTGTCACAAATTTGGGAAATGCTTAAAAGATTAAAGTTCAACTGTGAGCAATAGTTGACTTTATCAAAGCTGATAATCCGATTGGATAGAGTTCCTTCGCCTGTTATTTTCCTCCTACATCACCTCCAAAAGCAACATGTGTACCATCTTTTAACATAAATTCTTTCAGCAAGGCATGGTTGCCTGTCCTATGCCGGCTACACCCACTATCAACAATCCATGTGTTAATAGGTCTTCTCGAGCGCACCTGCATTTCATAAAGAATTAAGTTGAGTTATCAACCCAAGCAGAGATGGTCTTGGGCTTGCCAAATTTATCAACAATGGTAAACTATTTAAAGTGAAGCTTTTTCAAATCAGGCTTATTTTTGACAAATTTATCAATTCCGTTTCTTACAAATTTTTGATAATCTTTGATTTGTTTTGTCCTTAAAGCATTGTAACGTTTTTCAAGATCATCATCAAGATATTTCAAACCATCAGACAAAAAGTTTTGTTTACCAAACTTCCCACCATTCATTCTCATAGATCGTGGAACGAATTTTCCTTGATTATACTGCCTTGGTTTTGCAGCGTAAGAATCATCATAAACAGAATCATTTCTTCAAAAAGATCTCAAGCCTAAGGAAGGTTGGTTTGTCAATCTTTGAAAACCAACACTTTGATTTCTTTGAAATTGTGGATTGACATATCCATTTCTTAATTGAGAATTTACATATCCATTCCTTCGCGAGTTCTTTCTGAAGTAGCAATTCTTAGTTTTGTGAGTTCTTTCATCATAATAGGTACAATATTTTTTGAAATAACAATCAGCTGTTGAATGATTTTTCATATCACATATATGCCAGTACTTGTTAAAGAAACATTCTTCAGTCTTATGATTGTACATATCACAGATTTCACAGTACCTTGAATTTTAAACAATTTTTGATTAACTTTAGATGTGGATGCCACATTTGATCCTTGTTTGGATTTAGGAGTTGAAAAGTTAATCTGTTGTTTTTGATATGTGAATTTTTTCTTTTGAAATTTGAGTTTAGAGTTTTTAACATTAACATCATTCCTCGAGTCCTTAGATACAAATCGTTTATTGACAGCGAAAGACTTAGAATCTAAACTTGTTTTCAGATTAGAGTTGGATTTGTTCTTTGGATTAGATTTGATTTCAGGAATTTTGTTCATGTCAAAAATACCTGCAGATACAAATTTCACAAGTTTAAGCTGATTCGATTGATTTGTTCTTTTGATTTGACTGTTTTGAATTGCATTCTGTGTTGATTTAGCTTTAGTATTTTTCTTTCTTCGTCTTTGGTTTCTAGATCTCGATGATCTTTGTTTGCTTTAGATTGAACATCTTCAGATTCTTTTTCAGTTTCTTTTTCTTTTTGTTCTTTCTGCCATTTAATAAACTCTGGATTATTTAATCCATAAGAAATTGAATCTTCAGATGTTTATTTATCTTGTTTTGCTTTCTCTTTATTTTAGAGTTTTGATTGTCATTCTTTTCACTCACTTCTTCGACAATTGACTCTTTTGGAACAAACATTTTCTTAGTTTTTGGTCGTGGTTCATATGATTTAACTTTCACCGGGTGACCAATTTTAATCTTTTCAGAATCATGTTCCTCAAATATCTCAGCATTCATTTTCTCTTCATCACTCTCAGAATTCATTTTCTTGTTTTGGAATGCTCTTAGCTTAGCTTTGTTTTCAGGTGAGTGATCATGCGTGTTGATGTTTTCTGGTAACGTGTTTGTGATGGATTCAGGCATTGGTTCATGTGTAAAACCTAAACCTGCTTTTTGTTTGTCTTTTCTCTCACTTACCAGTTGTTTTACAATTGTTTTTGAACTTTTAACTTTTGCAAGATCAACCTGTGTTGTAGCATGTGTTATTTTCTCTTCTTCTAAATTTTTTGTCATTTCTTCAAGTTGTTTTGTAACAATTTCCAGTTCTTTCAAAGTTTTATTCCATGATGTTTGTAGAGAGAGGATCTTTTCATCAAATATTTTGTGATCGTTTTTAAGTTTGTTATGCATTACTTCCTCTTGTTTTAGCTTTTCACATATTTTATATGAATAAGTTCTATAGTACTCTACTTGTTCAAAGAAAGCTTTAGTGCACATTTTTTCTCTTACTTCAACTGGAATTTCAGGATATTTTGAAAAAGAAGTCTCAGAGTCAGAAGATGAATTTTCAACCTTTGGTTGATCTGACTCTGCCATTAGTGAAACTTCTTCTAAATCCTCTTTAGAATCAGATTTATGACTACAGACATACTCTTCTTCCTCATTTTCAGAGTCATCTTCAGCCTTAGGATCACTGTCTTCTGACCGGTCTTCAGTTTGAATTTCTACAATAAGAGATAAACTAGAGGTTAGATCAGTTGTAAATTGTTCAGCATAAGCACTCCAGTCATATCCATATTTAATACTAACAACTAAAGCTTTCTTTGGCTCTTCAGATGCTTTTGATTCATCCTTAAGTTCTGGCAAAGGAAGACTCTAATAAGGCTTTTGAAATGTCTTCTGAGACTGCTGATGATATCTTTGACTGCTAGAACCTGCTTGACCATTTCCTCCTTGGTTTCTGGGAGCTTTACATTCCCTCAAGAAATGACCATAGCTGTTACAGTTGAAACACCTTGACTTTGATTTGTCGAAGCCAACAGTTTTGTTAGCACTTGGCTTGTAGTTCCTGTTGACATAGGAGTGTTTCTGAGTTCTATATGCAATCATCACCATTTGCTAGTTTAAGTCCATCTCTTCTACATCATCTGGATCCATCTCGAACAAGTCCTGCAAAACAAGATCTAATTGAGTTAGGTGACTACCTTGATAAGCTTGAAAACTTGCCATAAAAGCAGTAAAAGTAGATTTAGACTCATCATCCTGTAAGAGGATGTTAATAACATCTTCAACATTGCTAGTTTTAGCAGAGTTAGAAGATGGAGTCTCAGTTTGAGTTTTAGGAGAAGACTGAGGTTGAGGTTGAGTTGCATAAACAAGAGCACTTATGTAAGAAGAATCTGTAAAAAAACCAGCTCTGACAAACAAATCACCCTCTTCTTCTGGAGACTTATCTTCTTTGGCCAGAAAAGCATTCTTCACTGTATTAGCTGGAGATGTAACATACTTATATTGAGACATTAATGCTGCTCTATCATTATTTCTTGAGCTTTTATCAATCTCAACTGATTCTATCTTGGCAATCAAAAGACCAAGATCCATAGGGAACTTTTTAGCATGCTTCAACAATGTTACTGTTTGTTTGCATGAAGATGGAAGAGCATTGAGAAGTGTGAAATTTAGATCTTTGAGATCATTTTTGATACCAGCAGTTGACATCTCAGTAGTTAGTCGCATAAATCTGTTCATCATTTGATTTATTGTTTCCCTAGAAATATGCTCAAACAACTCTAACTGCCTCTTAAGTTTCTATTTTTTGAGATCTTGTATCTCTTTACCTCCTTCACATATGATTTTCAAAGCTTTGTACATAGTGTACCCAATTTGATAACCATCGAGTCTAGTCAAGACATCCAATGGTAATAATTTACACATCAATGAATAAGCTTTGATATCATTCTTCACTTTCCTTAAGTCATCACCTAACCGACCATCTTTAGGATAAAGTTCTTGAGAGTCTTTGGTGTAAAAAAATCCACTATCAGGACCATCAGATGTAATCGGGATATGAGGTCCTTTCTCCATTGACTTCCACAAGTCAGTGTCAATAGAATTTAGATGATGCTTCAGTCTTAAAGACCAGTTCTTGAAATCAGCTTTGTTCTTTAGCTTTGGAACCCTGTTCTAAGAATCTTTAGACTTAACCATTTTGTATTTTTGAATTTAAGAAAAATACTTGTTTTTGTTGTTTTTAATTTTTGAATTAAAAACTATGAAATGAAAGTATTTTTTGGATTTTATTTTCAGAAAAAAATTTCTAAGTGTAAACTGATGTCTGAAAGCTGAAGCGCCTGAATAGTTGAAAAGCGTCTACACAGTAGTGAAACACCTAAACAGTCCTGAAGCACCTGACTTTAACTTAGAAACGCCTAAGGGAATGCCTTAGAAGAATTCTCAAAACGCCCAACTTGTAATGCGCCTGAACAGTTGTGAAACGCCTAAACAGTTTAAATGCGCCTAGAATTACTTGGTTTCTTCAAAGTCACAAAGTGTCCAAACAGTTATAAATCGCCTCAACAGTGGTCAAACGCCTAATCTGAAAAACATCTGAATAGTACTAAAATGCCTAAATACTAGTGATGCGCCTAGATACTTAGACAATTTTCAGCAGTTTTCAACCATAATTCGCCTAATTCATCAGCTTCAACAAACTCAGATCTTATGAAAATCTTCAAAACTTGATTAATTGATCTAAAAACTTCCAATTAGGTAGTAATTAGGTCGATTAACAATCATTAATCCTCAATTTGCTCAAACAACAACAACAAATCAGTATTCTGATAGAATTTCAGTCCGAATATGAAGAACAAAGTTTGAACACTAATTCAATCAATTTCTCAGATTTGAACGAATGGAACACAAAATTGTGATTCAAATCATGTTTCTATTGATGAAACACAACTGAAACAACAATTAATTGATCAAATTGCATTCAATCACAGATTTCAAGTGATTCAAAGAGCTCAAAAAGTCGATAAGCTCTGATCACTGAACCGAAAGCTCTGATACCAACTGATAGGTTCAAAAGGATCGAATATGTGATTATATGATAATACAATGATCAAATCAAACACAAAGTAATCAACACATGCAAATACATCAACAAATTCATAGATTTCATTAATAGCAAATGCACAAGATACAAAGTGTAAGGATTCAGTTCGTTCAACTGATTTTCTAACTGTTTTTAGACATATCTTCTATTCTCTATATTATTATCTCCCTTTTTTTTTCTACACTACATAAAGTATCCTATTTATACTATCAACAAAACAAAGGAACATATATTTACAAATAAGTCCCTATACTATGACAAAAAAACATACAAAGACAAAATGTTAATCTTCTAAGAGTCTACACTCCCCAACACACGGGTGTTCCACACATTCTACCATATAGCATCTCATATGGTGGCATGCCAATGCTGGCATGATAACTATTGTTGTATGAGAATTTAGCTAACCGTAAGTGTTCATCCCAGCTTCCTCCAAAGTCGATCACGCATGCACGGAGCATATCCTCAAGTGTCTGGATCGTCCTCTCGGACTGAACATCTGTTTGGGGATGGTAAGCTGTACTGATATGCAACCTCGTACCCATTGTATCATGAAATCTCTTCCAAAACATAGATGTAAACCGAGTGTCACGGCCTGACACTGTTGGATCTTATATGCCCAATACACATACAAGATTGATGTGGTTAGTACGTTATGATCCAAGTCGGGTCATACCCAATAACAAGCTAGGAAAACACCGATAAATATTTATTTTTTGACATGATCAAGCAAATAAATTTTGACACCAATTTAGAAAATAGGTTTTCTGAATTATTGCATTTGAGATAGAACAAATTATATGGATATTTTGTTCATGAGATATCATTTGTAATGTTATTTAAATAAGTTAAATAACATCAAATATAAGAGTGTTTAAGTTATAAAATTAAAATTGGTTTAATTATATAACTTAATTAGTTATTAACAATGTATTAAAAGGGAGTTTTTCAAAATGGGAGGGAACCCATTTTGAACCCATTTTCGGCCGCCCTTTGGTGTTTGCCTTGGGATTCCTTTGTCTTGTTTTTATGCAAGACATTTACTTGTTCAACTAAGACACTCAACACACTTTCTCTCTCACACATGCAAGCTCCTTCTTCTCCATTTGCTCTTCTCCCATCGTATGCTCCGTGATGTTCGTACTCCTTTTGTAGATCCGGAGTCATACTTGCCAACATGAGGCAAGACACTTGGACCGAGTCCTTAATGTATTTCACCCAATTCATGTAGGCCTCTTCATCTTCCTCATTGGGTTCATCGGGAATCGGATCGTCTAAGATATATGACCATTTCTCTTGCTTGAGAACAATTCTCAAGTTTCGAAACCAATCAATGAAATTGTTATGGTTTAGACGCTCCTTTTGGAGAATGGTTCTTAGTGATAGGGTATGAGCGGATGGAATATCATTATTTTCATTGTTGTTGGTGGCCATCTACAAAATTTAACAAGGTTCAATTTTAGTATTTACGATATTATCATATTTAATTAAAATACCTTTTATGTGTTATACACAAAATAAAATTCTAGAATCCAACGTTACATTTAAATAGTGGTTAGGTGACCTTTATCCCATTATTTAAATTAACAAGGTAGTCAACGTTTGCCAATTGCAACCCTTTGCAACTTCTAGAGGTATGGGATCAACTTAAACATCATATGTATAGTCGGCATGTTAATCCCATCAACACCTTTTGTAAACCACATTGTAGGTGATCCATTTAACATTGTTTGCAAATCAAGTTACCCTACTTACACACACATGTGAGTTTACCAATATAAGTGGTTAGGTGATCTTTATCCCACAAATATGGCATTCCCACCTCAAATCACAAGTTCCCTCAAAATGGTTAGGTGACCTTTATCCCATTAAGAGTTCTCAAGTGACTCAAGTGTTGTGTAAAAGGATGGTGATAAACTTGTTTTCAAAATACATTTTAAGTTTTCATAATTCTAGTTTAGAAAACTCTATGTACCTTGTATTTGCATGCTTTGAAAAAACATGGTACCCTATGGTTCTTTTAATAAAACCCCTTTTATTTAAAATCATTAATCCTTTTAATTACCTTTTATTAACCACTTAATGATTAAGAACCATTTTTTTTCAGCTTGTTATGTTTATAAATTTGTTAGTTATGCATATCCATATATCAAACATCCAACATAAAACAAAACAACCAAACAAGCACAACCATTCAATCATAAGTGCATAACCATAGCCACTAAGGTGACCACACTTGTTTGCTATCACAAGTGTTGTCATTTGGTCTTTCCTAAGGGTTAATAATGACACATAAAAATGTGTCCAAGAACTCCCACTCGAATCCGCATCCAAATGCTTCAAGTGTCCATGTCTTTTGAGTTCTTCCTTTGTATCTTCCCTTGAGTCTCCAACTTGTGCATCTTCTTTTACAAAAATCATATCCTAATACAATTTTTTTCTAATAAAAGAAATGCACCTAATCTATTTATTACATAACCAATGAATAAATAAATTACAACCCAAAAGATACAAACACCAAAATTATTATTACAACCCTTTAATGAATAAAACCAAACATGACAATCACATTCATCCAAATCCAAAACACATTAGGTCAAGGCTATGTTATGCACCAAAATATGTATCAAATACAACATCCAAGAACAACCATGAACTCCCTTTTAACCCTTAAAGTTTCAGCCAACATAAACCCAAACTTTAGGGTTTAGTCCAAACAAAACAATCAACCACTTGATGTTAATCTTTCAAGGTTTATTCTAAAGCATGTAAGATAAAACTTTGAAAGATAAGGGATTCATTCATCCACATCAAAAAAGCCCTAATGGGTTGAAAAAGTCCAACAAAACTAACTTTTCTTGGACTTTTGAAGCAAGTTTTCCACATAACCGGCTCTAGAGGCTGAATTGTCCCGTCTCGAAAGAGTTGGCTACGGATTTGATCCTCAAATCTTTGTCAAAAAGGTTGACAATTTTGTTATGAATTATAACATGAATGGTTGGGACAAGAACATAACTAAGCTTCACTGTATGCTCAAAACAGCCGAGGCGGCCATGGGTAAAAGGAGTTTACCCGTTCTCACCATCAATGAAGGTGGGAACAAGAAGAGGCCTCACCCCGCATCCAAGGCAAGTGTTGCCAAAGGTAAAGGGTATGTTGGGAGAAAGGGAAAGGGAGTGGTAAAAGTGCCACCACCAATACCAGCGGAGAAGAAGCAAAAGGTTGCTTCGGATGACCCATGCTTTAAGTGTGGGGAGATAGGACATTGGGCAAGAAATTGTCCTGTCCATCTCAAAGAGTTGAAAGCTAAGAGGGATGCCAGGCAAACCTCAGGTATAATTTTCATGATTCATATTGATCTAAGTTTAATATCCTCTAACACATGGGTATTGGATACCGGATGTGGAACTCATATTTGTAATTTGTTGCAGGGGTTCAAAAGAAGTAAAGACTTCAAGAAAGGAGTTGTTAGCCTCTACATGGGGAATGGAGCAAAATTTCAAGTTGAAGCCCGAGGGGACTACATCCTGAAGCTTCCAAAAGGTTTGGAAGCAATTTTGAACAATGTTTTGTATGCTCCTAGTTTGACTAGGAACATTATTTCAGTTTCCCAATTAAGACAATATGGTTATGTTTTGACGTTTTTGAAAATGAAATTCATGTTTCTTTAAATGACATCTTTTATTTTAAAGCTATTCCTATTAATGGTATTTATGAATTGGTTCATGAAAACACATTATATGATAGCTCCTTATATCAAACTAGTACCAAGAAGCTCAAATTGGATTTGAGTGACACCTATCTTTGGCATTGCCGTCTTGGTCATATAAACAAGAAGCGCATACAAACACTTCAAAAGAATGGTCTTTTATAAGCAAGTGAATATGATTCATTTGATGTATGTGAATCTTGTTTACAAGGCGAAATGACTAAGGCACCTTTTAGTGGCAAAACCGAAAGGGCAAAAGATTTATTAGGTATCATATATTCGGATGTATGTGGTCCTTTTAAGCCAATGAATAGGTACAATGAAAGATACTTCATTACCTTCACCGATGACTATAGTAGGTATGGGTATGTGTACTTGTTAAGACACAAAGTTGAAGCTTTTGAAATGTTCAAAACCTTCCAAAATGATGTAGAAAATCAACTCAACAAATCAATAAAAATTCTTCGCACCGATAGAGGAGGTGAATACCTGAGTGATACTTTTAGAGATCATCTTAGAAGTTGTGGGATTATCTCACAACTATCTCCACCTGGAACACCACAACACAATGGTGTGTCCGAGAGGAGAAATCGAACTCTATTGGATATGGTTCGATCTATGATGGCTAGAAGCTCATTGCCTCTATCATTTTGGGGCTTTGCTTTGCTCTCTACGGCCTGTATTTTGAATATGGCCCAACCAAGAAAGTGGAAATGACACCTTTTGAAATATGGCATGGAAGGGTTCCATCTATCATATTTAAAGGTGTGGGGATGTGAGGCTTATGTAAAGACTCCCACCTCAAACAAGTTAGAAAGTCGTTCCACTAAGTGTATCTTTATTGGATATCCTAGAGATTCTATGGGATATTATTTCTATGATCCATTGGAACAAAAGGAGTTTGTTGCCAAGAAGGGTGAGTTCTTGGAAGCCAAGTTCCTTATGGAAGGAGCTAACAGTAGAATAGTGGATCTTGAGGAGGATCAAGAACCACAACCCGATACACATTTCGTTGATACTAGCACTCAACATGAGGATGTTGAGAATGATCAAATGGTTGATCAATACACACAAAACGTTTGCAAATCTGGTAGAACTAGTAATCCACCTAAAAGATATGGATTTTTCATGGATGGGTGCTATGTGGTTGATTCCGATGAACCAATCACATACCATGATGCAGTGTCCAATTTGGATTGTGACAAATGGCTTGAAGCCATGAATGTTGAGATGCAATCCATGTATGACAACCAAGTGTGGGACTTGGTTGTACCACCTCTTAGCTCCAAGGTAGTTGGAAGTAAGTGGGTTTTCAAGAAGAAAACTAATATGCATGGAAACTTGGATACTTATAAAGCTAGACTTGTAGCAAAAGGTTTCACTCAAACTCAAGGGGTTGATTATGATGAGACTTTTTCGCCTGTTGCAATGCTAAAGTCTATTAGGATTATTTGCCATAGCTGCTTATTATGATTATGAGATTTGGCAAATGGATGTCAAAACCGCTTTTCTAAATGGATATCTTGAGGAAGATGTCTATATGGTTCAGCCTGAAGGTTTTGTCGACCCAAAACATCCTAACAAAGTATGCAAGTTAAAGAAATCAATCTATGGATTGAAGCAAGCATCAAGAAGTTGAATCACCGTTTTGATGAAGAGGTAATTAAATTTGGGTTCATTAAAAATGCTGATGAGGCTTGTGTGTATAAAAAGGCTAGTGGGAGCATCATCACTTTCCTAGTATTGTATGTCGATGACATCCTACTATTTGGAAATGACATTCCCACCTTGGAAGGTGTAAAAACCTAGCTTGGAAGCTGTTTTGCATTAAGGATCTTGGTGAAGCCGCCTACATTTTGGGAATAAAGATCTATAGGGATAGATCAAGGCGGTTGATAGGTTTAAATCAAAGTGCATACATTGATAAGATCTTGAAAAGGTTCAAGATGGAGAACTCTAAGAAAGGTACGGTACCTATTCAAAGAGGAATGATATTGAGTACGACTCAATGTCCAAGCTCAAAGGATGAGCAAGATAAAATGAAAGGAATCCCATATGTGTCTGCTATAGGATCCATCATGTATGCAATGATATGCACTAGGCCGGACGTGTCATTCGCTTTGAGCATGACAAGCCGATACCAGCAAAATCCTGGAAATAGTCATTGGATGGCTGTTAAGAACATACTTAAGTACCTAAGGAGGACTAAAGATATGTTCCTAATCTATGGATCTGGTGAGGAGGAACTCGTGGTAAAAGGTTACACGGATGCGAGTTTCCAAACTGATCGGGATGACTCACGATCACAATCGGGATACATTTTCATCCTAAATGGAGGAGCAGTCTCTTGGAAGAGCTCTAAACAAGATGTGGTGGCATTATCAACTATAGAGTCAGAATACATCGCCGCTTCATTAGCAGCTCAAGAAGCTGCATGGTTGAAGAAATTCATTGCCGATCTAGGGGTTGTCCCTTCCATTTAGGACCCCCTAGAAATTCTTTGTGATAATGAGGGTGCGATTGCTCAAATCAAGGAACCCCGTGCACATCAAAAGACTAGGCACATTGAGTGGAGATTCAACTACATAAGGGATGAAGTTGAAAAAGGAAAAATATGTATTCGCAAAGTTCACACGGATCAAAACATTGCGGATCCACTCATGAAGCTCCTTGAAAAGGCAAAGCATGAAGGTCATACTTGTGCCATGGGACTTCGATATTCTAGTGACTGGATTTGATCTTATAATTTTGTATTTGGATATTGGAACCTTTTATTATTTGAACGAATTATCTGGTTATAATGCTTCAACTAACGTTCCAATTTTGCATGTTTAATCCATGAGTAAATCATTTACTCTAAACGTCCATAGTCGTTCATACCTGTAGGAACAAGAATAAGGGTAAGACTATTATGAACTTGGATTGGTGGATATTCATATGGATGAATATATAGCAAAGGGTTGCTGCCAAAGTTCATAGATATTTGTGGGATACAAATATTGGACTGACCCGCATCTCAAATATTACTACATGGAATCTTCTTGATTGATCATAAGTAAATTTGAGTAAAGGCGAATATCATTTGGTATCCTCTGACCTGAGATACATATTGGGTCTTGATATTCACCGGGTATTATACTTTGACTTAGTTCTTCACTATTCTGAAACACAGCAGTACATAAGACTAAATTCAGGTATAGCACGAGGTGATTGTGAGAGACGTATGTAATCAAGATGGGATTTGTCCCTCTTATTCGTTGAGAGTAAGATGTCTAAGGCCTGCTAAAGTTAAGTCAATGGAGAATGATCATTCTGTGTCTCTAAGATTTAACATGACATCTGTGACAAAAGGATAAATGATTGATTCACCTAAAACATTTTCGAGTAAGATACTTGAAGGGGATGATGTTATTGAATGGCTCTTAGTCATACGTATTAAGGGTAGTAAACTGTTGTTAGGCGGTATTTACTGCTTGCATCAATCTTCTATGAATCTTGTGCAAGTGGGAGATTGTTGGATCTTATATGCCCAAGACACATACAAGATTGATGTGGTTAGTATGTTATGATCCAAGTCGGGTCATACCCAATAACAAGCTAGGCAAACACCGATAAATATTTATTTGTTGAAATGATCAAGCAAATAAATTTTGACACCAATTTAGAAAATGGGTTTTCTGAATTATTGCATTTGAGATAGAACAAATTATATGGATATTTTGTTCATGAGATATCATTTGTAATGTTATTTAAATAAGTTAAATAACATCAAATATAAGAGTGTTTAAGTTATAAAATTAAAATTGGTTTAATTATAACTTAATTAGTTATTAACAATGTATTAAAAGGGAGTTTTTCAAATGGGAGGGAACCCATTTTGAACCCATTTTCGGCCACCCTTTGGTGTTTGCCTTGGGATTCCTTTATCTTGTTTTTATGCAAGACATTTACTTGTTCAACTAAGACACTCAACACACTTTCTCTCTCACACATGCAAGCTCCTTCTTCTCCATTTCTCTTCTCCTATTTTCGGATCTAGAGCTTTTGTAAGAAGGATCTTTGGTGTCAACTTCCTAACAAGTTGGGTGTTTTGCAAGAGCTTGTGGGTATACTAGCTTGAGACTTTCTTCTTTGGAGGTTTACGTTCAAGAGCATCATCTTCTTCATCTTATCCATCTCGATTTGCCTTGTTCTTGAAAGGTAGTATTCAAGACATCCTATGGTTGTTTTCTTTGATAGCATTTCTTTTCACATATATATATGATCCTTGTTCTTGGTTTGTTTTCTTGAAAATAAATGGTTTATTTTCAGCATCTAAAACAAGTTTTAAATTCATTATATCCGCTGTGTTTTGTTGTTTATATGGTTAAACATCTTTGTTAAACTTGTAAGAACCCAACAGACACGATAGACACCAGTACACCATGACGCGTCACAATCTCCTTGATGAATAGATCCATCAACTTCTCAGATGAATAAGTCTCAAGGATTGGCAGAAAATGAGCACACTTCTTCAAACGGTCTACTATCACCCATATGGCATCATACCCTCTTCCCGTACATGGTAACTTCATAATGAAGTCCATGGTGAGGTGCTCCCATTTCTACTCGGGTATATCCAGAGGTTGGATCTTCCTTTATGGCTTCTGATGCTCTGCCTTCACCTACAAACAAGTAAGGCACTTACTAACATACTCCGCCACATCACGCTTCATACCCCGCAACCAGTAATCTTTCTTCATATCATGATACATCTTGGTAGCACCGGGATGAATGGAATATCGTGTCTTATGAGCTTCATCCATGATCCTCTCCCGTAAGCCTCCATAACGAGGGATCCACATCTGCCCGAAGCGGGTTCTAACTCCGTGAGTATTTTTACCCAACTCCATGACTAGATCTCTCATCCTTTCAGAGTTAAGGCAATCTTCTTTCAACGTCTTATCTTGGAACTCCTTGATCTCTGTCATCACATTAGAGGTCATAATCAACTGGTAAGCTTTCACCCGGATTGGCTCGGGTCTCTCTTTTCAGCTAAAGGCATCGGCCACTACATTGGCCTTGCCCGGATGATAGTGGATCTCACAATCATAATCCTTGATCAATTCCAGCCACCTCCTTTGCCTCATATTGAGGTCCTTCTGCTAAAAGAAGTATTTCAAGCTCTTATGGTCAGTGAAGATAGTGCACTTCGTCCCGTACAAGTAGTGTCTCCAAATATTTAATGCAAAGACGAAAACCGCTAGCTCCAAATCATGAGTAGGGTAATTAGCCTCATGAAATTTCAACTATCGGGATGCATAGGCTATAACTCTATCACGTTGCATTAGCACGCAACCTAATCCCAAATAAGAAGCATCCGAATAAACCACTAAGTCCTTACTCCCTTCGGGTAATGTCAAGACAGGAGCTTGAGTCAATCTTTCCTTTAATTCTTTGAAAGCATTCTCCTGTTCTCAGCCCCACACATACTTCACATCCTTGCGAGTCAGCTTGGTCAATGGTGAGGCTATCTTGGAAAAGTCTTGGATGAATCTCCTGTAGTAGCCCGCTAAACCTAAGAAACTGTGGATCGGATGGCGTCTTTGGAGACTTCCATTGCATCACCACCTCAACCTTTGCCGGGTCTACCATGATCCCTTTAGAATTTACCACCTGACCCAAAAATTGAACTTCGCGCAACCAGCAAGCATTTTAGCATGCAACTTCTCTCTTCTAAGCGTCTCCAATACTTTGCGTATGTGGCTGGCATGTTCTTCTTAACTCTTCGAATAAATCAGGATGTCATCAATAAACACAATCACTGATTTATCCAACATTGGCCAACACACTCGGTTCATCAAATCCATAAAAGCAGCTGACGCGTTAGTTAGACCAAAAGACATAACGAGAAACTCTTAGTGTCCATAACGCATGCGAAAAGCTGTCTTAGGAATATCTTGCTCCTTCACCTTCAACTATTGTTAACCAGATCGGAGGTCAATTCTTGAGAACCAACTGACACCTTGGGCCTGGTCAAACAAATCATCAATTCTAGGTAGTGGATATCGGTTCTTCACCATTAACTTGTTTAACTCACGGTAGTCAACGCACATCCTCATACTACCGTCTTTCTTCTTTACAAACAAGACCGGAGCACCCCAGGGAGAGATGCTCGGTCGGATGAACCCTTTGTCCAACAAGTCATGTAGCTGCACCATCAGTTCCTTCATCTCGGATGGAGCCAATCGATATGGTTCTTTGGGAATGGGCTGAGCATCAGGTATCAAATTGATCTGAAACTCGATTTCGCGGTCCGGTGGCACACCTAGTAAATCTTCTGGGAACAAGTCTGGAAAGTCACGCACAACTGGTACGTCAAACAATTGGGGTACTGACACATCCATGTCCTTCATGTAAGCCAGCTAGGCACTACATCCCCGTTTCATACATTTTTCGGCCACCACCATCAATATCACCTTCAGGACTGTAGTGACTTGATCACCATAGACCGTTACCAAACTTCCATCGGAAATAGTTAATCGAATCATCATCTTGTGACACATAATATTGGCCTCATAGGTTGCTAACCAATCCATCCCTAGAACTACAACAAATCCGCCTAGGGGCATCACAAATAGTTTAGCAGATAACCTATGGCCTTCTAGTTCTATGTCATAATCCTCTATCATTTCAGAAATTTTGGTAGACTTACCAATAGCAGTTTCTACATCAAAGGGCTCATCAAGACTTCTACTACTAACAGGCAACTTAGCACAGAAAACAGTAGAAATGAAACTCCTACTAGCACCAAAATCAAATAATACAGAGGCATAAGTTTGGTTTACTAGAAACATACCTGACACGACATCGGGGTCCACCCTGGCCTCCTCCCGGGTCATCGTGAAAGCTCTAGCACTTGCCCTCTATCCTCATTCTCCATCCTCTTCTTCGCCCCAGAACTCTCCACCATCGGCTTCTTGCAATCCCTACTCACATGACCTTCTTCACCACAGTTATAGCACCTTAACACCCTACAATCTCTTGACAAATGACCAGACCTCCCACACTTGAAGCATACATTCGATCCCCACCTGCACTCTCCAGTGTGCTCCTTTCCACATTTGCCACACTTCTTTATCCCCGAGCATGATGACACCACCCTTTGGTCATCCACCCTCGTCCTCTTGTTGTTTAGAGTGAAACCACCACATCCAAACCGCTTTCCACTCCAGTTCCTGTCACCGCCACCCGCCTTTCTCACCTCTACCATAACCGTTTCCCTCTCATCATAGAGTCTCCCTACCAGATCCACTGCCGATCTAAAGGTACTCGGATGGGTAACAATCAGGTGCCTATGGATATCCACTGGCAATCCTTGAATATACCTCTTGATCTTTCTCGACACCGGCGTCACCTAAACTGGCACCAGCCTTGCCATCTCATTGAACATGGTGGTGTATTGCTGATGGGTCATGGTTCCTGCTTCTAACTGCAGTAACTCCCTCTCTATCTTGTCAAGCTCCCGGTGAGGACATAATTCCTCGATCACTAGTTTTTTCAGTTCTCCCCACCTCGTCTTCCCAATAGTCCTGCTACCCTCGGCCTACACAATGTTGTCCCACCAACACAAGGCCGAGTCAATGAATGAGTGAGTGGCGAACTTCACCTTTTGGTCCTTCCTACACTTACTAATCTCCAGAACCACCTCCATTTCTCTCACCCAGCGGTGAGCAGTAGCAGCATTACCATTGCCATCAAAAGTTGGGGGTTTGCATCGCTAGAATGCCCCGTAGCTGCACCCTTTTGCGGTCTCCCGCACTACAACCTCCTCCTCATCACTGGAGGCTACCATCTTAGTTTTTAGTTGCTCCCCTTCACCATGATCTCTATCAACCCCTTTTCTCCCAGTAGGTTTCCTTCGCTCCTCCTCTCTCTCTTTCTTGTCATCCTCCCTCACCGACAGAGGACCTCGGTCACCATAGACGGTAGGATCGTCTGCCTGACCTGATGTACTTCCTCCACAACTTCCTCCTTTACTAAAGCTCTCAAGTTAGCACTCTCATCACTGCCCTCTTGGTGATGAAGCTTGGGTCAGCAGGAGCCGTCTGAACATTCTTCGTCTTGTTCCTCATGACACGTGGTCTAGCACCTCGGCCACCCCGTGCTCCACCTCTGGAAGCTTTCGACGATCTACCACCAGCCATCCTCTAAACACTATAAGATTCAAACACCAACATGGTCATTCAAGGTAAGAGCTCAGTTTATGTCAAGTATAGTAAGTCCCTAATTACAGTGGCCAGTGGTGATTAGTCTCTTACTTTACTCTTCTCCCCCAAGCATTTCCTATCATGACTACATTAGTATCCAAATCTACTAAGAGCACATAAATCAGATAGCACACGCACATAATACCGGTTAATATTTAAGAAAAGAAATACCTGATGGCATATAGCTACTTGGGCTGGCATCCCTCCATCCGGTCTCATTCTCAGTTTAAGTTTAGGTTTTGAAAATATTTTTAGCCATTTCTCTTAAACTTTGGGTCTGATACCAACTTGTAAGGCCCCGTTCCCGGAAACCTCACAGTTGGTCAACCACAACATTATTTACATAAAATTACGTACATTTAATTAAAACATCACAGCGGATTAGATCACCAAAAATCGTTCATTGTATTAATATTTAATGTTGCCAAATAATACATCAATGTATAATAGGAGTTACAAAAGAAACGTTTAGTTGCATTACAAAACAACATAATTATCATGCACGAATGGATGCCAGTCTTGCCCTCCAAGTAGCTTTCCCCCGCGTGCCATCCTCAGCGATAAGTTACCTGCCAACTGAAAATGCATAAAAGTTAGCGTTGCTGAGTGAGTTCTAGTTTTAAAAAAAACATTAAAGTCCTTTAATTGAATATATAAAAAAAATATCATTTTCTTAAAATGCTTCTTTTTCGGGAAATCCATTGCTTCTGTACGTGATCACACATCATACGTACCACAAGATAATATTCATTATTATCTTTCTGTAAGGAACATTTGAAGATTAAATTGCTGATGCAACCAAAGTATACCAAAACAACCAAGTCTTCATGCATGCACTAAGGAACAAATGAACTAGCTTTGAAGTTGTACACTCATAAATAATCTTCCGAAGCCAACAGTTCAGAAGAAGTTACTTCGGAAGTTTCACACTCATCAGAAAACTATTATAAGTGTGAAATCTTCCGAAGCCAAAGACTCATTTCTTCCGAAGCCAAAGATGAAGTCTTCTGAAGCTTTAAAGACTCTTCCGAATCTGTTTTGCTATGAGACTGCTTTCTCTGAGTTACTTTTTGATAAAGCTGATGTACTTTCCGTGCTGCTCTTACTCCCTGCTAACGTTAGTTGGTGAAACAGTGAGCTATGACATGTCATAGTCACTAGTCAAAAGGCAATCTGCCTTTAGACTGTAGATTGATCTTATTGTCTAGATTAGTCAAAATTCCAACTATCTTTTTGTATATTGACGGTGTAGGATGTAGTATAAATAGTCTCCGGTTCTTGTAATTAGACATACTTGCAAAACACTTGTAATAGAACTAGAGAATCAATATACAACTTCCTTGAAAAATTAATCTTGTTTTCTTGTGACTTTTTCCTTTTCTTGTTCTTATAGTTATGTCTCTTTAATATTACTTGTGTTGCTTTGTATCATCAGTGAAGTTACGAGTTCCCTATTTAAGTGGTTAAGTGATTTAAGTTCTCTCCTCTTTTAAAGCTAATTGCAATCTTAAGTACCCTTACCGGTCCTGCAATTGGTATCAGAGCATTCCAGGCTCTTGATTGTAATCTCACCATCTTAAATCCTCTAAGTTTTACACTTCACTTAACCTTTCAAATGGCAGGTATCTCAAAGGCTGATATGGAAACTAGAACTATGACAAATTCCCACTGGTCACTCCTGAGGATTTTGATACTTGGTGCCAAAGAATGGAAGGCTTCATCAAGTCTCAAGACTCCAGGATGTGGGAGTCTGTTATCAATGGACCTTATGTACCATGCACCACTTCTGCTGCTGGTGGTGGTATGATACCAAAAGAAAGGGATGACTTTTTTGAAGAAGATTGGAAGAAAACTATATTGATCAGAAAGCTATGACAGACCTTCAAACTCCTCTTCCTAACTCCATCTACAGAGCCTTCAAGAAGTTCAAGACCGCCAAACAACTATGCGATGCACTGAAGATGATGTATGAGGGGTCCAATGAAGCAAAAGAAAACAAGAAGGACCTCTTGAAGTAGCAGTTTGAAAATTTCACCATCAAGACAGTTGAAACCATGTTAGGATCAGTGATCTAAGTTTGATCAATTAGAGTTGAATCACAGCGGAATTAGAGCAAGAATTAAGCAAATATAGCAAGAACACAATAAATATTCAATGGAACAGTACACGGTTATATAGATATAGGGTTTTCTGCAAAGGGATAATAACATTCATGCACACATGCTTCGGTGTGGCGGCTGCTAGGTTTTCCTAAGCTGCACCGATTACAATTAGGTCAGCATTCCTATATATAGGAATGTGACGTCTGCTGATGTCACTTGATAGTGACATCTAACAGAATTATTACAAACTACTGAAAGTAAGCAAACTACTGAGAATGTTCACAACAACTGAGAACATCTCAGATTATTCTAAGTACACGAAGAAACATAAAACTACTAAACTACAAGTACAGAAAGGAAACTACAACTACTGAAAGGAAACCATCACAACTACTGAAGAGGTCTTCTTCAGCTGTTGTGACAATCATCTGAAACTTGGTCTTCAGTCTTTGTCTTCAGCTTTTGTCTTCAGACTTTGTCTTCAGCTTTTCACTTCAGACTTTGTCTTCAGCTCTTTCACTTCAGACTTTGTCTTCAGCTCTTTCACTTCAGACTTTGTTATCAGCTTGTCTTCAGCTGTTGCAGACTACTTCAGTTGTTGTAATGTCCGTGGGACTTAAAGGTTTTTCTGATCAGGCTCATTGGTTCTTTTGGTCCAACAAACTCCCCTGAACCAATGCAGCCAAAACCTTTAAGCTTATTGAGGTCCCACTTATTCTTGGCAGAAATACTCTCTTGATCAGCTTTAGAGATATCGGATAAGCACAGGCCAGGGAACAGGTTTCAGTAGATGTGAATGTCAAAGGATGGAAGGGAACTCTGTCTTGGGGAACTGGACACAGAGCCGTTATCCCAACCATGAAACCTACTTCCCATTGATGAGTCTATAAGACTCTCTGACGTAGGCCTCAAGGAGAACAACTTGTTCCTCCTTAGTGAGTTCTTCTGCTTCTCCTTCGAAGAAGAACTCTGGGCCATAGTACTCTGATAAGTACTTTATCGTCTTTCCATTTTTCAACTCAACAGTTGTTATCTCTCTGTAAGCAAATCATCTGGGTGAGTCCCTTCTAATAACAACTGGAGTTCATTTTCTTGATCTCTTCAAGCCTCTTGTATAACAACCCCTTCTTGACCATTTTGTTCTCCATTAGAGTTTGAGGGGTCATCTTTGACTTGTAGGCTCTCTTGAAGTCTTCAAGTATTTCCTAGGGTGAGACTACAATGGCCAACATAATAGCAGTATCTATGGTCTTTCTCACTTGGCCTAGAACTAACCCTGGGCTCTCTTGAGCATGTTTCTTCATGGCTTGTATAGATGATGACTGAGGAAACTCTTTGTCAATCATCTTCAAAAGTTGCTCATCGTGCTGTTTCTGCTGTTCTTCTTCTTCAATCTTAACTTTCACCATTTGCCTCTGAAAGTCTGGTGTATCATTTGTTGACTTCTGGGCTCAGGTAATTTTAGAACAGCAGAGATTGGCAGACTATCTTCTTCATCATCTTCTTCTTCTTCTTCTACCATCCTCAACACCCTTCTCCTCCTTCTGGGTGCATCACTGGATGTGGTTTGAGGTGGTTTTTGGGGTAAGGGAGTTGGTTTTGAGGGTTGAGTTGATTTGGAGAGTTGTGGGGTTGGTTGTTTTTGAGAGGGAGTTTGGGAAGGCTGATCTAGCATTTTTATGGTGAGTTTGGCTTTGGAAAGCTTGGCCATATCAGTTCTCTTCCCAGCACCTGCTTCGTCTAAGGCTTCTATAATCAACCCCTTGTTGAATTCTTCAGAAGCACAGATTCTGGTGGTTATTGCCAGAATACTGTCTCTGGTCCATGATTTAATCTCAATTAATGATCTTCCCAAGTATTTTGCAATAAACCGGATCATTATCTCCAACCTCTCCCTTTCCATCACACTATAACTGGCCCATCTTTCTTGTATCTCATTAATCTCCAGCCTTCTGATCTCAGTGTCTAATGTGGCTGTATCAAAGCCCTGTCTGAAGAGTTGATCTATTATTTGTCCATTGATCTGCTGTGAGCTTCATCAGCTTCTTTAATCAGATCTTCCAATGATTTCTCTTCATCAGGCTTTTGAGTTTCAGCACTTTTCTTTCTCTTGTATGTGATCAGTGTTTTCCTGTTCTTTTTCTTGTTGTTTCTCCTCTTCCACTCTCTTTCTCTTTCTTTCTTTCACTGCCTTAGACTCCCCTTTTTGGGTGCATTGGGTTCAGGGGTTTGAATGGCAGAAAGCTTCTTTTGCACAGCATCATCAACAAGTGTTTTTAGAGTCGAGGAGATCCTCTCATCAATGGCTTTATGTACAATCTCATTGATGATGGGAGTGATGAGAGGTAAGGAATTTGAAATGTAGCAACCATCTGCTCAGAGGGGTTCTGTCCCTGAGAGGTGGTGCCAACAACAGTGGCTGGTGGCTCAGTTGAGTGAAGTGGCGGAGTGTTTGGGAAACCTTCAGATGAAGGTGCCATCTGTGGGTTTATTGGGGCAGATGGACTTTGATCCTGAGACATTTTGGCAAGCAGTTCTTTGAGTCTGCTCACCTCAGCCTCAAGGATTGTGTTATGGGCTAAGACATCATAGAAAAAGCCCAGGTCATCATCAGGCTTTGCTGAATCACCTGACCTCCTGATTGAATCAGGATGTACATGCCCTGAGTGTAGATCAGTTGTAGCATGTGCCCCTTGTTCTTAGGTTCTGGGGACTTCCTGCCTCAGGACTGAGTCCTTCATCGGCAGTTGCCTCTGGTGAGGTCTTAGAGATGTTACCAACTTCATCCTGGTCATTTGCTGAATCAGTAGAAGTGGCAGCCTCACCAGATGTTCTAACCTCCTCCTCTACACGGGGAGATTGAACATTATAACCCCTGTGCTGTGGGTTATCAGCAGCATTTTGGTCCTCTTCCTCAGCTGTTGAGGTTCTCCCCATTGTAATTGGTGTCTGGGGAGGAGGAGAGGAATGCAGCTGACTCAACACTTGTGCAACAATAAAGGTTGGGCTTTGAGGGGCGGTTGCATTTGGAGATAGGGTTGAAGCAGATTGCACCCGGGGTGACTGGTGCTCTTCAATGTAACCTTCTCAATTGAGATAGGTTCCAGCATTGTGGTATCCCCAATTTTGGTTGCATCAGGATCCTGTTGAGAGGATGCCTGAGCGGCTACGGTTGGTGGAGTCTTGGACACTACTGGGGGGTTAGAACCAGTAAGTGTTTCCTGTATTGGTGTTACAGGGGCATCCTCAGGGGACTCATCTCCCTGAGTAGCCTTTTTGGGCTTTTTGGTTTTGGGTTTGGTGGGGACTTTGGATCTGGAAGTGGAGGCTGTGGGTTCCCGCTGCTTGGGTTTGAGCAGCCGGGCAGCCCCTTTCATTGTAGGGTCAGAGTTGTGCCTGGAGTATACTTCAGGCAATACAGCCGGAGCAGGGACTCCAAGGCCAACAAGGCCGTCTGATTTTAGCTGTGTTAAAATTATGGCCATGAGAAACCTGGGATATAATATCCATCTGTTTGCCACAGGTTTCAAGGCCAGATCCTTGAGTTCCATAAACACTATCTCAGAAAAATTTAAAGTTTGGCGTTCAAAGATAGAGTATAATACCTGTTGCCATCGGGAAGACATTTGATCCCATGAGGAGGTTTTTGGTGCAAGGCAGACATTCACCATGTGGAATATAAGACGTTCAGCATCATGGAAGTGCTTCTTCATAATGGTGGTAGCACTTAAGTCTCCTTCATACCCGTTGTTGATGAAAGACATATCGGTTGTGCCTTTCGGGTATTCTGTGACACAGGTGGCATCATGTAGATCTAGGGTTTGTCGAATGATGTCCCGAGTGATGACCACCTGTTTCTGGTTGACCAACGACTGGAGAGTGATTTGGCTATTATTCTCACTAGTTTGCACGGAGACGTTGGTCCAGAACTGGCTTAGGGAATCGGGGTATATGGTAGGATTCAGAAGAAACGCGGTTCGGTACTGGGAATCTACCATAAGATCGATGGCGTTATCAAATTTGTTCCAGAAGGCCGATTTCGAGAGGTAGGCAACACAGTTGTGTCTGGGTTTGAGTTTCATGGTCGCCATTGGTGAGAGAGTGAAAGGACGGAAAACGGCTAATGAAACGTCTGAAAGTAGGTTAAGGTATTTATAGGGTAAGAAAAATGCTGATATAAAACGACTGAAAGTGTGGGTGTTGTAATAAGTTGTTTGAAAACAACTGAAGACCTGGTTTTAACTTTCAGAAGTTGTAACAACTGAAGACTTGGTGTTAGTCATCAGTAGTTGTGAAACTACTGAAGACATGGTTTTGGCTTCAGTTGTAAGTGAAGCAGCTGTTGTAGAAACAACTGAAGAGAAAATTTTCTCATCAGCTGTTGTCGTCAATTCTTAGCTCATCAGCTGTTTCATTCTGACCTCAACACTTCATCAGACTTTGTCTGAGTTTCAGATGTTTCATAGGTCATCAGTACTTATCTGTTATTCTGACATCAGCAGTTGTAACTACAGCAGTAGTTGTAACCACATCAGTTCTTTTCAACAGATGAGTACTTCAGTACTTTTAAGTAATTTAGTCTTCAGTAGTTATGAAAACTACTGAGGATAAAAGAACTGCAGTACTTATTTGTGACAGTAGTATACGAATGCTCATCAGTAATTGTTGACTGAGATCATCAGTAGTTGTCACTTATTCTAGCTGCAGCATACCAAGCCTTAACACTAGGTTTTGGAAAGTTGAACTGTCCAAGGCTTAGTAAATATGTCTGCAAGCTCATCAGCACTAGGAACAAACTTTGGATCAATCAGACCTTTTTCAAAACAATCCCTAATAAAATGGTGTCTGATCTCAATATGTTTGGTCCTAGAGTGCTGGACTGGATTCTTGACGATACAAAGAGCTGAAGCACTATCCATTAGTAATGGAGTCTTAGTCTCTGTAATGCCATAATCCAGTAATTGATTCTGAAGCCAGAGTACCTGAGATGTACAACTTGCAGCAGCAATGTACTCGGCTTCAGCAGTGGATGTAGCAACAGATGTTTGTTTCTTACTCTGCCAAGAAACCAAACAGTTGCCTAGGAATTGACATCCACCAGAAGTTGATTTTCTAGTTAATTTACACCCTGCATAGTCACTATCAGAAAAAGCAACTAATTTGCAAGAGTGCCCAGTGGAATACCAAAGACCTAGAGATTGAGTACCTTGCAGATATCTAAAGATCCTCTTGACTGCAATCAAATGAGACTCTTTAGGAGCAGCCTGAAATCTAGCACAAACACAAGTTGCAAACATAATATCTGGTCTAGAAGCTGTTAAGTACATCAAGGACCCAATCATACATCTGTAAAGTGTTTCATCAACAGCTTTACCTTTCTGATCTGCATCCAGTTGTGTGGTGCTGCACATGGGAGTAGAACAGGGCTTACAGTGTTGTAAATCAAACTTTGCCAAAAGACTTTTTGTGTATTTTGACTGATGAATGAAAGTTCCATCAGCCTTTTGTTTGATTTGCAGACCTAGAAAGAACTGTAATTCTCCCATGGCACTCATTTCGAATTTTTGTTGCATCAACTTTGTAAATGCATCACACAACTGTGGATCAGAGGAAGCAAAAATAATATCATCAACATAAATTTGAACAAGGAGCTTATGCTGACCCACTTTCTTAATGAACAAAGTTTTATCTATGGAGCCTCTAGTGAAATTATTCTGAAGAAGAAAATTTGACAGTGTTTCATACCAGGCTCTAGGAGCTTGTTTCAACCCATAAAGAGCCTTATCAAGTTTATACACCCAATCAGGATGTTTATTATCCTCAAAACCTGGTGGTTGACACACATAAACCTCTTCTTTTATTTTACCATATAAAAACGCACTTTTGACATCCATTTGAAAAACTTTAAGATTGTAGGAATGCAGCATAGGCTAAGAACAATCTAATTGCCTCCAGTCTGGCTACAGGGGCAAAGGTTTCATCATAATCAATACCTTCTTCTTGTGAAAACCCCTGGACAACCAGTCTGGCCTTGTTCTTGACAATTTGCCCATTTTCATCTGTTTTATTCCTAAACACCCATTTAGTGCCTATTGCACACTTACCTGGGGGTAGAGGAACCAGTTCCCACACTTGCTGCTTTTTGAACTGAAGAAGCTCAAGCTGCATGGCATCAACCCATCCATTGTCTCTTAATGCAATATGATAGTTCTTTGGCTCTTGCTGACTGATGAAAAGAGCATAGAGCAGAAGTTGGACAATTGACTTCTAGTTGAGACACCAGCATTGATATCACCAATGATTTGAGACGTTGGGTGATTCTTCAGCTCTTGATGCACTATGAGATCTGTGCAAGTGTTTGTAGCACGCTCAGCAGCAACAGATGTTGATCCAGATTCTTGAAACCAAGTGTTAGATGGCAGATCAAATGAAGTAGAGGATTCAGAAATCTCATCAGCATTTGTTGTGGATGGTGCTACTGAAGCTACAGGAACATCAAGTTGAGTAGACTCAGGCAGTTGATCACTAAACTTGAATAGGTGAGTACTGGGATCATCATGAACATCAGTACCACCAGATGGATGACTAGCTGCAGAAGGTGATGAATTCACATGATCTGCAACAGCTGGAGGCTGATAAGGAACATATTGCAGTATGTCCAGATCAAACAACTCCACAGGGTTTTGTGGGATTTTGTCCTTAGGAGATTCATTGAACTTCACATGCAAGGTTTCTTCAACCATCTTTGTCTTACAGTTGAACACTCTGTAAGCCTTGCAAGTGGATGAGTACCCAACAAAATACCCTGCATCCACCTTAGAATCAAACTTTTGGAGTTGATCCTTTGTGTTGAGAATGTAACAAGGACACCCAAATGCTCTGAAGAATGAAATTAGAGGAGCCAAATGATGTAGAACTTCATAAGGAGTCTTCATCAACCTCTGATTCACTAAAGCTCTATTTTGCACATAGCATGCTGTGTTGACAGCTTCAGCCCAAAAGGTCAGTGGCAAACCAGAGTCAGCCAACATGGACCTTGCAGCTTCAATTAGGGTCCTGTTCTTTCTCTCCACTACTCCATTTTGTTCTGGAGTCCTTGGGATGCTATACTGCCTCTTGATTCCTTTTGAAAGGTAGAAATCATCAAGTGTATGGTTTCTAAATTCAGTTCCATTATCACTTCTTATACACTTGACTGATAGGGAATACTGCTTCTCAACATACAACACAAAGTTAATAATTGTCTGAGCAGCCTCATCCTTTGAATGCAAGAAGAAGGTCCATACAAATCTGGAGTAATCATCCACAATTACCAGACAGTATTTCTTCTTTGCCATGCTCATTACTCTCACAGGACCAAAGAGATCCATGTGCAGTAATTGCAAGCAGGCAGTGGACTTTGGTTCTTCTATAGGAGGAAATGAGACTTTGTGTTGTTTTCCTTTTAAACAAGCAGTGCAGGTTTCATCACAGAGGAACTCCTTTATTGGTAGACCTCTTACTAAACTTTTGTGGATCAGCTGATTCATGTTTTTGAGATTAACATGACCCAGCCTTCTATGCCACAGTTTAGATTCCTGAGGAGAGGCCTTGGAGAACAGGCAAGGATGACCTTTTAAATCAATCTTCTTTGACAAATCCAAGGCATATACTCTTCCTATCCTGTTGGCCTTCAGGAGAGTATATTCATCCAATACCTTGTCAATCAGCCTCAGAACTTTGGAAGACAGAATCCGGCAGTTCTGGCTTGTGAAAAGTGCAACATGCCCTTTATCACACATCTGACTGACACTCAGTAGATTATACTTGAGATTCTCCACATGGTTAACATCATCAAATCTGATTTCTCCATTTGACACAAATCCTTTCCCGATGATGTAACCCTTAGCATCATTTCCAAATGAGACAAATCCCTTCTTTCCTTGAGAGTAGTCATTAAGAAGAGAACTGCTCCCAGTCATATGCATAGATCCTCCACTGTCTACATACCAGATGCTTCTTTGGCATGCTGAAGAACCCTGCATTTATCATAAGAAACTAGTTAGCTTTAGAGACCCAAACCTTTTTGGTTTTGGGTATGTTTTCATCAACAGATTTAACCATAACTTGTTTCTCATGAGTAACAGCTGATGAAGGTGGAGATGGTGCTGAAATGGAATTCTTAGATTTGGGCTTGGATTTCCTTTTCAGTGGTTTGATCACAGGTGCATCTAGTTGGTTAACTCTCCCCAACAAATGCTGAACCATCATAACAATTGTGTCTGATTTGTTGCTAAAGCCTTCAGCTCATTTGACACATCAGTACTTGTTTTTGATGAGTTCCTGTGACCCACCATTTCCTCCTTCTTGAAATTCACAGACTTCGTCTGATGTTTATCATGAGGAACACTATCAGCTGTTTTCTGATAAACCCCATCCTTCTTTTTGGATTTTGGTGAGGCCTTGGGTTTATCAGTTTGAGATGACTGCGGTACAAACTTGGTTTCAAACTCATTTTTCATTTTATTTATCTCTTCTTTAATGAGCTTATCTCTGTTGAGTTTGGAACCCTTTTTGTACCAGCATTCATCAGATAGATGATTGAATTTACCACATATTTCACATGGCTTATTCTTCATCTTGGATTGATCAACTGCTGAAGTGGAAACTACTGAAGGTGTGATCTTCAGTACTTTCCTCCTTTCAGTACTTGTGTTAAGTACTGAAGGATCGGTAACAACTGAAGACTTGTTCTTCAGCTGTTCTCTATCCGTCCTGAAAGACCGTATGATAGATTCCTCAGCAGTTGTTAATCCTTTTATTTCATCAGATTTGAAATGCTTTTCAGATGTTGTGACTTGCCCTTCAGTACTTGGAGTACTTTGAGGAACAACATCTGAATTTCTCAGCTTCATGTGTTTATCAGCATTTAAACCATCAGGCAATTGATTTGCTGAGATCTTAACACTGACTTCATCCTCTAATTTTGTATTATCATTTGAGGATGAATCACATGATGATGTGGTTTGGAAATTACTTTCACCTTCAGATTTTACTATTGATTTTGAAGTAAAATCAGTAGGTGGTGCAGTATGATTGTAACCTATTCCAAACTTCACATTTGAAGCTGTTTGCTTGCTGAGAAGCATTTCAAATCCCTTGCAGGATGTTACCCATCGGTCACACTCAACTTGGGTAGCTGCAAGTGTCTCTTTGAGACTTCTGTGGTTCTCGAGTATGACCTCTACCTTAGCCTTTTCATCATTAAGTTGGCATTTAAGCTTGTAAATCTCATCATCTTTGTCATTAAGTGCAGACACATACTCATCTTTTCTTTTGGAAATAGTTTTCTCAAGCTCAAGATTTTGACTGATTAAAGCTACATTTGCCTCTCTAATAGAGACAAAGGCAGCTATGCATGATTCAGAACATAACTTGGCTTTAGCCTCAGAAGATATCTGGGTTACCTGTGAAGATGAAGCATCTGAGCAGGAACCCTCAGTAGACTCCAGGGCCATGAGAGCAAGATTCCCAAAAGGATGTTCACCACCATGTTGACCAGCACCAGCAGATAGTTGCTCATTGAAACCAGAAAGATCATCTGGTAAGCTGCTCCAGTCAACAACTCCTGGTGTGAAGAAGCTGTGATGAGGTTGAGATTGTGATGGAGATGGTTGAGGCTCAGGTAGGGCTTGAGGTTGTTGTGCTATAGGGACATGAACTGGATTTGGCTGTGGCATATAATAGCAGGGATAAGGATATGGCATTGAACCTTGAGGGACAAAGTATGCAGGAGATTGAGGTTGTGAGTGATGACCAGAACTAGCAGGATGTTGCCCTTTGTTTTGTGAACTATTGCTTGGAAAGGTCACAAAGGGTGCAGAGGAGTTAGATCCAGTTGATCTACACTCTCTTGCAAAGTGCCCAAGCCTGTGGCATTTGTGACACCTCAACTTACTCTTGTCAAAACCAACTTTGGTTTTGCCAGAGAGTCCTGGAAATTTCCTACCAGTTCTCTTGTAGAACTTTTGAGATCTGATATTGATCAGGGCCATTTGGCTCAAAATATCCATCTCTTCTAAATCATCATCAGCAATACCCTGCAAATCATCCATGATAAGGCATAAATTATCACTATTACACCCAGAATGACTGTCAACACCAACAAATGCATGATCAGAACTGTTTGAAGAGAAATCTATATGCTCATCATAATGACTTTCTGATCCAGCATATTCTGACTCATGACCGACCAAGGCAGTGTTACCTGGTACAAAGTCATCAGAGAGCTTTCCTGATGATGCCAGTTTCCTTTTCTACTCTATCTCTCTTTCAAATGTAAGCAGTTTCCCATGGAGTTGGGTGAGAGATAGGCTATCCAGATTTGCACTGGAGCGTAGGACAATGGTGTATGTGTCCCATCTCTCAGGCAGTGATCTGAGGAATCTGTTGTTCATCTGGCTGTTAGTATACTCTTGCTTGACCATTTTCAGTTCAGAGATCAAGCAGGAGAAACGCTCAAACTGTTGAGTCAGTGTCTCACCCTTCCTATGAGAGAATGTCTCATATTGTTGGGCGAGGATTTCTCTGTTGTTTGCTAAGACCTCATCAGTTCCTTCGAATTGTTCCTTCAAAGCATTCCAGAGGTCATGAGCAGTTTCATGATGCATAAGCCCAGAATAGATTTCATTCGGCAGTGCCATGGCCAGAATTCCATGGGCTTTAGCATCAATCTCAAACAGTTTACGATCTTCATCTGAGTATTGCTCCTTCTTCTTCGGAACCATTTGATTGGTCTCCGGATTGTTCACCATAGGCTTGTGTGGACCATGAACCACAGATGTCCAACAACCTGAACTGTTAACAGACAGGTGATGGAGCATTCTTCGTTGCCATATGTTATACTCACTCCTAACCAGCATCGGAGGCTTGGTTGAGGAGCCAGTATTGTGAGGATCATTAGATGGAGTAGTCATTCTCAGATTCAAACCAAATCAATCAAGTTTCAAAAGATTTTGCACAAAAACACAACAAACTCAATAAGAACCAAGAAGAAACTCAAATAAAATAACCAGAAGCAGTAGAAAATCAATCTTTATAACCAGTTCTTGCACATATGCTAATTCGATCAAACTATAGATATCAAAATAGCAGTTTCAATGATCAATTGTTAAACCGATCAATGATTAACCTGCTCTGATACCATTTGTTAGGATCAGTGATCTAAGTTTGATCAATTAGAGTTGAATCACAGCGGAATTAGAGCAAGAATTAAGAAAATATAGCAAGAACACAATAAATATTCAATGGAACAGTACACGGTTATATAGATATAGGGTTTTCTGCAAAGGGATAATAACATTCATGCACACATGCTTCGGTGTGGCGGCTGCTAGGTTTTCCTAAGCTGCACCAATTACAATTAGGTCAGCATTCCTTATATATAGGAATGTGACGTCTGCTGATGTCACTTGATAGTGACATCTAACAGAATTATTACAAACTACTGAAAGTAAGCAAACTACTGAGAATGTTCACAACAACTGAGAACATCTCAGATTATTCCAAGTACACGAAGAAACATAAAACTACTGAAACTACAAGTACAGAAAGGAAACTACAACTACTGAAAGGAAACCATCACAACTACTGAAGAGGTCTTCTTCAGCTGTTGTGACAATCATCTGAAACTTGGTCTTCAGTCTTTGTCTTCAGCTTTTGTCTTCAGACTTTGTCTTCAGCTTTTTCACTTCAGACTTTGTCTTCAGCTCTTTCACTTCAGACTTTGTCTTCAGCTCTTTCACTTCAGACTTTTGTTATCAGCTGATGTCTTCAGCTGTTGCAGACAACTTCAGTTGTTGTAATGTCCGTGGGACTTAAAGGTTTTTCTGATCAGGCTCATTGGTTCTTTTGGTTCAACAAACCATGACTTAATAATACTTTAGGTATGTTGAGATCATGGATACTCTAGCTGATGTTGGAGTAACCATTGAGAATAGAGATATTGTTAGGAAGTTCATGTCCTCTCTTCCCAGACAATGGACACACTACTGTGTGGTCATTAAGAGGACTAAAAACCTCAAGACTCTTACTCTCACTGAGTTATATAGAATACTCGGTGGACACCAGATGGAGATGAACATGCAAAACTCATCTGGTAACTTTAACACTCATCAGAGTTCAGCCCTCCATGGGTTGAAAGGGATAGCAGAGAACCACAGCCCCATCTCATCTGCTATCCTGACAAATCACAAAAGGGTCTTTTCATCACCTTTCTAGAGACACCAAGGGAAGGCTACATCCCTGGAAGCCCATTCCAGGAGACAAGTTCTTCATAAGCTTTTATGTCTTCTGATGAATGTTCAGGCAACTTTCTCTTCACCTTTGAAGACCTGGACTGTATCAATCCAAATGATCTGGAATATATGGAAATAGTCCAGTAGATAGCTCTACTCACTCATAGAGCCCAGAAGTTTTGGAAGATAACTGGGAGAAGGTTTCCCAGCAATGCAGCCAGTGGAAAGTTTAGGCTGGACAAAAGCAAGGTAAAGTGTTACAACTGTAACCAGATGGGACACTTTGCCTGGGAGTGCAAGGCACCAAAGTCAAATGGTGGCCAAGCACAATCCAGGCCAAACTACACTAAGGGAGCTCACCAGAATAAGAAGCCAAGACAACAAGCTGCAGTTGCTGTTAAAGAACGAGGCTTTGACTGGAGCTTTCAGATAGAGGATGCTTCTCCAAACCAATCACTAATGGTAGATCATGATGAAGCCAAGGTATTGGAACATCTTTGTACTCCTGAATGCATTGCTAAAGTTAATAGATACAGGTCCTATAAGTTAGAGATGAGATCTGATCTTGAGTCCTTAAACATGTTAAAAGGTGACTTTAAAAGAGCTGAAAATGATTATAAACTTAAGTTTATAATGATCTGGACTGTATCAATCCAAATGATCTGGAATATATGGAAATAGTCCAGTAGATAGCTCTACTCACTCATAGAGCCCAGAAGTTTTGGAAGATAACTGGGAGAAGGTTTCCCAACAATGCAGCCAGTGGAAAGTTTAGGCTGGACAAAAGCAAGGTAAAGTGTTACAACTGTAACCAGATGGGACACTTTGCCTGGGAGTGCAAGGCACCAAAGTCAAATGGTGGCCAAGCACAATCCAGGCCAAACTACACTAAGGGAGCTCACCAGAATAAGAAGCCAAGACAACAAGCTGCAGTTGCTGTTAAAGAACGAGGCTTTGACTGGAGCTTTCAGATAGAGGATGCTTCTCCAAACCAATCACTAATGGTAGATCATGATGAAGCCAAGGTATTGGAACATCTTTGTACTCCTGAATGCATTGCTAAAGTTAATAGATACAGGTCCTATAAGTTAGAGATGAGATCTGATCTTGAGTCCTTAAACATGTTAAAGTTAATACTTTGTCTTCAGCTCTTTCACTTCAGACTTTTGTTATCAGCTGATGTCTTCAGCTGTTGCAGACAACTTCAGTTGTTGTAATGTCCGTGGGACTTAAAGGTTTTTCTGATCAGGCTCATTGGTTCTTTTGGTCCAACAAACCATGACTTAATAATACTTTAGGTATGTTGAGATCATGGATACTCTAGCTGATGTTGGAGTAACCATTAAGAATAGAGATATTGTTAGGAAGTTCATGTCCTCTCTTCCCAGACAATGGACACACTACTGTGTGGTCATTAAGAGGACTAAAAACCTCAAGACTCTTACTCTCACTGAGTTATATAGAATACTCGGTGGACACCAGATGGAGATGAACATGCAAAACTCATCTGGTAACTTTAACACTCATCAGAGTTCAGCCCTCCATGGGTTGAAAGGGATAGCAGAGAACCACAGCCCCATCTCATCTGCTATCCTGACAAATCACAAAAGGGTCTTTTCATCACCTTTCTAGAGACACCAAGGGAAGGCTACATCCCTGGAAGCCCATTCCAGGAGACAAGTTCTTCATAAGCTTTTATGTCTTCTGATGAATGTTCAGGCAACTTTCTCTTCACCTTTGAAGACCTGGACTGTATCAATCCAAATGATCTGGAATATATGGAAATAGTCCAGTAGATAGCTCTACTCACTCATAGAGCCCAGAAGTTTTGGAAGATAACTGGGAGAAGGTTTCCCAGCAATGCAGCCAGTGGAAAGTTTAGGCTGGACAAAAGCAAGGTAAAGTGTTACAACTGTAACCAGATGGGACACTTTGCCTGGGAGTGCAAGGCACCAAAGTCAAATGGTGGCCAAGCACAATCCAGGCCAAACTACACTAAGGGAGCTCACCAGAATAAGAAGCCAAGACAACAAGCTGCAGTTGCTGTTAAAGAACGAGGCTTTGACTGGAGCTTTCAGATAGAGGATGCTTCTCCAAACCAATCACTAATGGTAGATCATGATGAAGCCAAGGTATTGGAACATCTTTGTACTCCTGAATGCATTGCTAAAGTTAATAGATACAGGTCCTATAAGTTAGAGATGAGATCTGATCTTGAGTCCTTAAACATGTTAAAAGGTGACTTTAAAAGAGCTGAAAATGATTATAAACTTAAGATAGAAGATCTAGAGAAAACCATTTCAACTATAGGACACAAATCAAAGATCTCATCTCAAAGTTAACTGAATGCCAGGCTGAGCTTGTGATCAGCAAAGCCAGAGTAAAAAAATGTGTTCTTGAAGAAAAGACCTTCAAGAACATAATATCCTCATCCCTACATGCAAAAGTTTATTATCAGAATAAGCAGGGACTGGGATCTACTGAGATAGCTCCTGCACACACTCTATTGTCTGTAAGATCTCCAAGGTGTGGAACTTGTGAAGATGAGCTTCCCCTCATAGACCCCATTATTGGAGAGAAAAAAGAGGAGACGGTGGAGGATGACTCAGAAAAGTGTGAAGAAGGTCATCCTAAGAAGGGTCACCATTCTCCTGAGGAGAGGAAAGAGTCTGGAATGACCAAATCAAAGAGAAAGAACTTGATTAGAAGAGCGAAGAGAAGATCGAAGAAGGCTCAAGAAATCAAGGCCACTTTTGACTCAAAGCAGAAACAAGTGTTCATTTATGCGGGTTTTGAAGTGGTAAAGACTGGAAACTCAACTATGAACTCTAGTACCAGGAGTTCTAGTTTAGTTCCAAATCATTCCAGCAAGAAGAAGAAGACTGACCAGCTGTGCACCACTGCTACACAGCCGGAACCATCCAGCTCCAAAAGGAATTCTCTCCATAAGAAGCTTGTTGCTTCATCTGCAAAGATGAAGGTGGAGAAGGAAAGTGATCAAACTCAGTCTTTCTTTCTAAAGAAGACTCTTAGAAAGAAGGAACTCAACTGTGTTATATGTGGTAGTACTTCTCATATGGCTAAAGATTGTAAGTACAATCTAATGAGTACCATCCACATAACCAAGAAGAACATTTTTGAGAAGAAGAAGGAACCAAGAGCTTCAGAAGGAAAATCTGTTTCCTTCGGAAGCTCCAAAATAAAGAAAAAGGAAAGTGAAAAATTGCCTTCTAAAGAAAAGTTAGGCTCGGAAGAAAGGAATGCTTCCGAAGAACTGAAGCTTGCAGCAGTGAAAGTTAGATCTTCTGAAGGTCTAGTCTCCAAGACTTCTGAAGTTATCAAAACTTTCGAAGCTTTGTAGGTCAGGCCCAATCTTCCAAAGGTGGTGTGGTAGATGAAGGAAAACCATATGACTAAAAGTTCTTCATCAACAACAGCAAATGATCGTCAAAGTTTGAATGTAGGATCACTTACTGTTGCATTGTCTTCAACTCATTTTGATAAGCCCAAGACCAATGAGGATTGGGTTTCTAAGTGTAACTGATAACCTTCTTTTATGCAGGAACAGCTAAAGACCAAGAAGAACGTTTGGATTATTGATAGTGATTGTTCCAGGCACATGACTGGCAGTGGTTCTCTGCTTCAAAACTTTGAGAAAATTGATAGAGGACCAGTTGCTTTTGGAGGGGTTTCTGGTGGTTATATTTCTAGAAAGGGCAGGGTCACAAATGGTAAGCTCAGTATTGAAAAGGTAAACTTTGTCAAAGAGCTTGCATACAATCTTCTGAGTGTATCCCAATTTTATGATAAAAAAACACCATATGCTCTTCACTGAGCATGAGTGCATCATTCTAAAGCCCCCACGGTGGCCATTCCTCAAGAGCATATCCTGCTTAGAGCCCCCAGGAGAGGAAACATGTACAAGATGGATTTACATGAATCATCTCCTTCAGGAGAAGTTTCTTGCTTTCTGTCTAAAGCAAATAGTGATGAGTCATTCCTTTGGCATAAAAGAATGTGCCATGTAACTTTTAAGAACATGAATAAATTGATTAAGAATGATTTGGTAACTGGAATGCCAAAGAAAGAGTTTACAAGTGATGACCACTGTGTTGCATGACTGAAAAGGAAGCAACATAAAGTGTCTCACAAACCAAAGAAAATGAACTCCATCACTACTCCCCTACACCTATTACATATGGACTTGTTTGGCCCCACCAGTGTAATGAGTTTAGGAAGGACCTCTTACTGATTAGTGATCACAGATGATTTCATAAGATTCACTTAGGTCTTTTTCCTTAGAACTAAGGATGAGACCCCTAAGATTTTGAAGAATTTCATTCTAAAAATTGAGAATCAATCTGATCACAAGGTCAAAACCATAAGATGTGATCAAGGAACAAAATTTAAGAACCAAATCCTTGATACATTTTGTGATGAAAAGGGTATTACAAGACAATATAGTGCTCCCAGGACTCCTCAACAAAATGGTGTTGCTGAGAGAAGAAACATGACACTTATTGAAGCTGCTGAACCATGCTGTCTAACTCTAAACTGCCCATCACCTTCTGGACAGAGGCTGTTAACATAGCCTGCTATGTGCGAATAGAGTTTTAGTAGTTAAGACTCATGGCAAGACTCCTTATGAGCTGTGGCACAAAAGGAGACCATTTATTGGTTTTCTCAGGTCATTTGGATGTCCTTGCACTATCTTGAATACCAAAGATCAAGTAACCAAATTTGATGAGAAGTCAGATGATGGACACTTTATTGGATACTCTTCCCAAGCTAAGGCTTATAGAGTATACAATCTTAGAACTAGAGTAGTTGAGGAGTTAGCCAATGTGACCTTCAATGAACACACTCCAAGTATGAAAGGTTCTAGTCCAGATTGGCTATTTGATCTTGACTTAGTTACCAACTGTTTTAACAAGTTGTTGGGTCTGAAAAATAGTCTAATATTATCAACGCAGACAAAGTAAAAGTCAAGACAAAGTCAAGACGACATGTTCGGAATGAAGATTAGTAGTGAGTCGTTAAAGATACAAAGAACACGGGTTTTAGAGTTAATATATATTTTGTTGTCAACAAAATATATATTTAATCTTTATTTGTCTAGTTTGTGTCTTAATTGTAATTTCATAATTATCATGTTTTAATTATAGTCTAGGGGCCTAATTGTCATTAGACTATATATAGCTAGAGTTATTAGAGTGTTGTAAAGCTTGGAAGAGCCATTGATTGAGGGCCTTTTCACATTTGTAATATCTTTAGCAATCAATTCATATCAAACAAGGGTTTATTGAGTGTTCTTAAGGTGTTCATCATTATTCATCAATATTTTATTGTGTTTGATCTGTATTTTACACAAATATCATTGATATTTGTGTTTTCAGTGGGATTTGTTTGTGTTTATTAATCAATTGCACTGTTATATCGATCAAAAGGACCAACACAAGTCTTGTAAGAATGTTTCAGGATCTACAAATAAAATATCAACAGGAGATCCTGACCCAAGATTTGAGCTGAGAAGACCAAGCAATATTATGACTTCAGCTCCTTCGGTGACTAACCTGCAAATAAAGGTCCTATCAGCACAAACTTCACAAATTCAGCTGATACATCTAAGGTATTTTCAAATTCCAGCTCAGAGGTTCAAAACTCAAGAGAAGGACTTTAAATGCAGGAGGAAATGGAGGTGGTGACAATGATCAAGAATTTCTTGATGCTGATAACCACTCCATAGAGGACAACATAAATGATGTCACACATTCATTGGATCAAGTCTCACTTGATAAATGTATTGATGTGGTGGCTGACACTTCATTGCCAGATCTAAATTTCTCCAATCTAGATCTGTCTAACCAACTTGTTGTGATCCCTCAACTAAGGATCCACAAGTCACACCCCACCATAAACATCATTGGAAATGTTGATACTCGGGTGAGAACAAGTGGACAAACCCATTATCAGAATGTTTGTTTGCACTCTTGTTTCTTGTCCCATATTGAGCCAAAGAAAGTTGATGAGGCTCTGATGGATGGAAGCTGGGTTGAAGCTATGCAAGAAGAGCTACTTCAAATCAGAAGATAGAAGGTTTGGAACCTATGTCCTCTTCCTTAAGAGAAGACTATCATAGGAACCAAATGGGTTTTTAGGAACAAGATGGATGATAGAGGAATTGTCATCAAGAACAAGGATAGACTAGTTGTCTAGGGATACACATAAGAAGAAGGAATTGATTACACAGATGTCTTTTCTCCTGTAGCAAGACTTGAAGCTGTAAGAATATTCCTGGCCTATGCTGCATCCAAGGATTTCAAGGTCTATCAGCTTGATGTAAAGTGTGCCTTCCTCTATGGGGTGATAGAAGAAGAAGTTTATGTCAAACAACCACCTGGCTTTGCAGACCCAGATCATCCTGATTATGCCTGCAAGCTTGATAAAGCTCTATAAGGACTGCATAAAGCTCCAAGAAAGTGGTATCAGACACTATCAAAGTATCTTTGCCAACATTGATACAAAAGAGGTACTATTGATGGGACTCTCTTCATTAAAGAAACAGGAAATGACATTATCTTTGGTTTAACTAATTCAAAGCTCTGTAAAGACTTTGAAATGCTGATGAAAAATAGATTTGAAATGAGTGCATGGGGGTACTCAACTTCTTTCTAGGAATTCAAGTGAAGCAGGTTGAAAATGGCATCTTCATTAGTCAGTCAAAATATGTACTAGACATACTGACAAGATTCAAGATGACTAACTGTAAAGTTTCAAAGACACCCATAGCCAGAATCCACTCCCTTGGTCCTGATCTTGAGGGGGAGTGTGTTAATGAACATCTCTACAGGGCTATGATTGGGTCTCTTATGTACCTCACTGCTAGCCGGCCTGATATCATGTTTGCCACATGTATATTTGTAAGATATCAAGCCAACCCCAAGATGTCACACCTAGTTACTGTTAAACGAATTCTTAGATACCTTAACGGTGCCCCTAAACTTGGCCTTTGGTATCCAAAGAATTCAGACTTTAATCTGCATGCTTATACAGATAGTGACTATAGTGGCTGCAACATGACTATAAAGTTCTAGGGGATGTCAATTCCTTAGTGGAAGGATAGTCTCTTGGTAATGCAAGAAGCAATCCTGTGTGTCTGCATCAACTGCTGAAGCTGAATACATTGCTGCTGCAAGCTGCTGTGCTCAAGTACTATGGATTCAGAATCAGATGCTAGACTATAGGTTTACATTCAAGGAGACTCCTATCCATATAGACAACAACAGTGCCATTTCTATTACAGAGAATCCTGTGCAGTACTCAAAGACCAAGCACATCAACATCAGGTATCATATGATTAGAGATAATTTTGAAAAAGGATTAATCAAACTAATCAAAGTCAACACAAATGAATAATATGCTAATCTGTTCACCAAAGACTTTGATGAACAGAGATTTAAATATCTTATATAAGCTATTGGGATAATTAACATTGAATAGATTTTCTTTAAACACTTTACCAACCTTATTTCTTAAAATTGTGTGTCCTAAGTTGTCTATTCGATCACCTTTATAAGCTTAGTTCTCTCTGAAAGTAAATTAAAATTTCAAATGATATATTTCATAGATTTGTGAAAATTTATTATTTTGTCTCGGCAGAACTCAAATTGCCTTCGGAAGAAATTTATGCCCTTAACTCATTTAGCTACTTATCAGAGTTTACCTTCGGAAGAAATTCTTGGAAAATCTTCCGAAGCTTAAATATGCTTATAAGCACTTAAATGCATTCAAAGAACAAATGTCTTCCGAACGCAATTAAGTCTCGGAAGATTTATTATCCAAGGATAATAATTCTCTCAGACTTAGTTCTTCCGAAGCAAAATATATGTCGGAAGAATTTTCTTTAAGTATATTTCTTCCGAGGCCAAATTTTCACAACTCTTTGAAATATCTTCCGAAGCAAAATTGCCTTCGGAAGCTTTGCTGAAAAGCTTCCGAAGCAAAAAATACCTTTGGAAGATTTGTAACTTCCAAGAAAACTAACTCTTTGGGCGCTTTTTCAAAAGTAGGACCCACTTGCGGATTTCAAAGATTATCTTTTTGTCTTAACTTTGACTCAAATCCACAAGATATATCTTATCAACAGTTCCACTTCATCTCTCTACTCTCACAAATATTTAACCTAAATTCTGCCAAAATTAACCTTCTTCTTCCTTTCTTCACTGATAAGCTTCACCAAAATGGCCAACATCGATCATCGAAACGACCCAAACTCTCCATGCACCTACACAGGAAACATAATCAAGTTGCCCTGTTCCACTCTGAGTAGGATCCAAGTTTCTCCGACGTTTGTAGGTACCTTTCTTCATCTCACTACCTCACCTCCCTTACAATCGATCCTCCTCTCTATAAGGATCAATTTCTTGAATTCTGGCGGACCTATCAAGAGGTCTCCATGGAAGTGGAGAGGGCACTGGCTGCTACAGTGTAGGGGAGGACCGTTTTCATCACTCCGGCCATCATAAATACTCATTTGCAGCTGGATGATGAAGCATGTGAATTGTCCTTCCCAAAGGAAGCTGTCAACCATTCCTTCCAGTAGATGGGCTATGAAGTTGACTTTTCAGTCAAAACCTTCAGGAAGGGAAAGGTCTCATCTAGTGGAAATACCTCCTCCATGTCATCATACATAGTTTATCTAACAAACATGGGGGATGGGATCAAGTTCCAGAAGACCTCTCCTTCATAGTCCATGGGTTGGTACAGGGAGTCAAGTTCAGGTACTCTCAATTTGTTTACATAAACTTGCTTGCTAACTTGGACTCCTTAGAGTACTACATGTTCCCCAAGTATGTTAAACACATTCTCAAATGTGAATTGGGCCTACAGTTGAGGGGGACATGTAATATTCTTAAATCAGGACAAATGAGGCCTGACATTTTCAAAATCTTGAAGAAGCCAACTGTTGGCTTCTCGGCGGTAGAAACAGCCCTTGTCCCAAAAATGTTTGAGTTCATTGCTCAGGGTGACAACCTAGTAGCACCAGCTAGTGTTGATCCCACACCCTCCACTTCTCAACCACCTCAAACACAGCCTACCATCACCATTACCTACACTAGAAAACGCAAACGAACCCCTGCACTTGCTACTGAGCATGTGCAAGCACATATATCACAACCCATATAGGAGGAAGTGAAATCTCGAGCTCTCACTTCCCCTGAGGAGCAGACCACTCCCATCCTTGAAATGATCAGTGCTGAGGTTCCTTATGCTCAGCCTGATGAGCTGACAACCCCACAAATAGCCTTAAGCCATCACTCTGAGTCTCAACACTCAATTGATTAACCTTCTGGGGACAGCTACCATCCCCAACCTCTAGACCTTAACCGACCCATTTCCAGCCTTGACTTTTACTCTGATGAAGATTTGGGATTCAGTGAGTATCATGAATCTCTCCTCTCTTCCCATACTCTAAGAGAAATGAGTACTCATGTTTCTCCCACTTCTAGCCCACATCAGCAACCCCCTACTGAGGTGGATCTTCTTGAACTTGTTCAGGAGACCCATATGGAAGAGGCTCTCACTTTTGCAAGTGATTACATTACTAGGACCTCAACCATGGCAACCCAGCCTATTGACACTTCCCTGGAAGTTGTCATGCGGCAAGGGAAATCCTGCAGCCAAGAACCACATACTGGTGGTGAGGAAGAAGACTTAGGTCCAATTCTCTCATCCCCTAATGATTCTTCATCTGAAGATGAGGGGAGTCTAAAACAAAGAGTGCAGCTACTGTCAAATACATGCACTTACTTGGTTTCAAAGATAAGTCACTTGGAGTCTCAAGTGACTTTCTTGCTGAAAAGGGTCAATGACCAGCAACCTGAGATCACCAATCTCAAGGGCCAGTTAGCTGAGAGACCAATGAGGACAACTCAACCAGGCCCACAAGAACCTGTGATTGTTATGGATCAATCTCCCAGATCACCTATGCAAGAGGGTGATGCTACCAAAAAAGGGGAGGAAATCCTGACAGTCACAGAACCTTGGAGTTCTTCCTAGAGTGTGGACATAGAGGAATCACCACCCTCTCTTGCAATTGTCCACACTCAGCAACCTCCTGAAGTCAGAGATCTAGACTTGCTTTTTCAACATTTGTTTAAGGAGGGAATCCCAAGAGCAATGTCTGCCCCTTCTGAGAATCCAATCATGGGTTGGGGGTATGAAAGCGACAGAAAAGCTCTTGTAATCTCTAGAACTCAGGGTCAACTAGAATATTTCAACATTTCACACCTGAGGCTCTATAAGAGTACATATCTGGTGGATCTACCACTTGTCAACCCTAGCAACAACAGACAAGCTGCCAGATTGGCTGACCGGATACAAGACAAGGTGCTAGAAGAATTCAAATGGAGATCAAGATTATATAGACAGAGGCTAGCAGGTGAGGCCTTTGGTCAACTGGAAGTTAAGGTGGACCCTAAGATTAACTTCGAAGGGAAATCCTTGACTGAAGGCCTAGAGGTTTAGCCTGTGAACCTTGAGACAGGATCTACTTCTGCACCCTTTACCCTCAGTGAGGCAACAGCTGGTGATCGTGCATCACAACCTCTTTTTGGCCAGAGTTTGACAGTTGAATCAAGCAATGAAGGCCAAAGCTCTCTCCTCCCTGAGTCACCAAGGCCTGTGGTTAACAAAGGAAAAAGAAAGTTAACTCTTGAGGAGATAGAGGAGGAGAAGAGAGAGAGGAGGAGGAAGCTGAGGTGAGAGAGTTCAAGTGGTTCCCCAAGGTTTATGGAAGCTGCAATCTGGGCTGCCCCTAGGCCAAACACTCAAGAAGATGAATTGAGGGAAACCAGGTTAAACTACCTAGGAACCAGAAACTACAATGTTGATGACCTCATCTCTCTCCCATTAGAGGAGCTGAATGAACTGGCTGACACTGAGTTGTCAAAAGAGAGGAGGGAGGCAGAGGATGCAAAACTGCTCCTCAAAGTCAAAGAACAAAGAAGGCTGAAAAGACTCTATAAAGAAGCTCCGTCCTCTCTCCAGTTCAGGAAAGTCCTGAGCCAGAGACTATGGAAACTGAACAACCTCAGGTAGTTAATGAAGAAGAAAGACTAAAGATGATCAACTACCTGAGTGACAGGTCTCTATCAGGCATCTACACTTCTTCCCTTATCACATGACTATATAAAGTTTGAATACAACAAGCAGCTGGAAGAACAAGCCAAATGAGAAAAGAAAGCTGCTAGAAAAGAAAGAGATTAAGGGAAGAAGCTGTAAAGTCAAGAGCCATCATCCTCAAAAGCCAAAAGAAGTATGCTGAAAGAAAAAGGATGATGAGCTTCTTGAAGCTTTATGGGTTCTCCGGAAGGAGGCTTGGTCCTATGTCTCTATCCATAATGGATGAGCATATTAGGGTGATCAAGCAAAAGATAAAAAGGGGAGAGCTGGTGGACTTGCATTCTCTACCAAGTCCAGCTCAACCTAAAGTTAAGGTGAAGGTTGAACCTACTGAGACAACACAACATGAACCTAGAGCTACATCTGATCCAACTTCATCTTCTAACCCATAGCAGGGTCCTCCTCTCTCTCTCCTTCTGAACCTGTGAGAGAGGAGAGCCCAACTAAGAGAAACACAACAGAACCAACTGGTACTCAAGACTAGTCCTTTCAGTTGAATAAATCAGGAAGGAGAAAAAGGATGGCCAGAAGAAGATCAACTTCAAAGAAAAAGAGAAGAAAGGCATCCACATCCCAACCTTAGGATGAGTCAGTGCATCCTGAGGAAGTACATGAAGAGGTCTCTCAACAAACTCCAATCATAGTAGAGCCTCTTGCTGTAGGAAGACAAATTCTGTCCTGGACTTATGCTGAAAATCCAAACAGATGGTATGTCACAAGAGATCAGGGAGAACAACATGTCTACTTCACAAATGACATGCTTGAACTTCGCATGATCTCTATGACATGAGAAGGTTCTATGTAGGCCTGAAGGATCCAGATCTGATGATAAAGAAAGGTCTGTTGAAGATCCTGATGTGGACTATCAAAATCTAAAGAACTTCTCTATTTTGGTAGCATCAGCCTAGGGGGAGTTTGTAAGGAACATCTAAAGATTAAAAGGCTGATGCTACCAAAGTATACCAAAACAACCAAGTCTTCCTGCATGCACTAAGGAACAAAGATGAACTAGCTTCGAAAGTTGTACACTCACAAATAATCTTCCGAAGCCAACAGTTCAGAAGAAGTTACTTCGGAAGTTTCACAATCATCAGAAAATTATTATAAGTGTGAAATCTTCTGAAGCCAAAGACTCATTTCTTTGGAAGCCAAAGATGAAGTCTTTCGAAGCTTCAAAAGACAAAGTCTTCCAAAGCCATTTTGCTGTGAAGACAGATTTCTTTCAAAGACAGAGAAAAGATGCTTTCTCTAAGCTACTTTTTGATAAAGCTGATGTACTTTCTGCTGCTGCTCTGAAGACTCACTAGCTAACATTAGTTGGTGAAACTTCCATACTTTATCAGACAGTAGAAAAAGTCTTAGACTGTAACTTCCCACTTTTGTACCTGTTGACTTGTCTGTTTTAGATTAAGTCAGTGAGCTATGGCATGTCATGGTCACTAGTCAAAAGGCAGTCTGCCTTTTGACTGTAGATTGATCTTGTTGTCTAGATAAGTCAAATTCCAACTGTCTTTTTGTATATTGACGGTTATAGGATGTAGTATAAATAGGCTCCGGTTCTTGTAATTAGACATACTTGCAAACACTTGTAATAGAACTAGGGAATCTATATACAACTTCCTTGAAAAATTAATCTTGTGTTCTTGTGACTTTGTTCTTTTTCTTATAGTTCTGTCTCTTTAATATTACTTGTGTTGCTTTGTATCATTAGTGAAGTTACCAGCTCCCTATTTGAGTGGTTAAGTGATTTAAGTTCTCTCCTCTTGTAAAGCTAATTGCAATCTTAAGCACCCTTACCGGCCCTACACTTTCATCATTCTTCTCATTCATTTCGTATTTTCATTATTATCTTTCACTTTCTACCGGACCGGTGTGCAATACCCCGAACATTGTGCATGAAGCGGGTACTGGGTCGAAGTCTATAAATAGACCCCTAACATTACGCACGAAGCTTGACCCAGTACCTAGGGCATGCCACAAGGCTCCCGTAAATCTCAAAGATTGACCCTGTGTGCATCCTTCGGGTTAGCTAAACAGCACACAGTTGAGCTAACGACAACATGGTCGTGCACCTCCATTCAATTTGCTTGCAAGACTTTCATTCATTCGTTATGTTCCACTTTTCATTATCATTAATCTTTCGCTTCATTTATGATAATACTTTACGCATAGGAGCGCAAACACACCACGTAAAGTCACGTAATAATACATAATATGGAACATAAAAACAGGCCACAAACGTGCATAACACTAACAAACATAACCACCAACACATCATAGGGTTAAACCCTAAAATTTCTATTTCCCAAAATTTCAAAATTTTTTCTAAGTCTTTTAGGCATATGAACACTATGTAGGCGTAGGAGTATTATGCAGGTGCACCAACACTAAGGCACATGAGAAAACTTAGGCGCATGAGAAAACTTAGGCTCATGAGCACTGCTTGGGCGCATGAGCCTTACTTAGGTGCATGAGCACTTAGGCGTCTGAGCAGTGGGTGCATGAGCCGGTACTATTTGGGCTCATGAACAACACTTAGACTACTGGGCAAAATTTCTAGGCGCATGAGGTACTGTTTGGGTGCATAAGAAAGGACTTAGGCGTCTGAGCTAAATTTCAGGTGCTTGAGCCCTATTTGGGCGCATGGGCAATAGACATATGTGTTTCTAAATTATTTCCAGTCCCAAACATCATTCTAACATGCTCATAACTTAAATCAATCATTCTAAGCACCTAAAACAAGCATAAATCCCAGAAATACAACCAACCAAACACAACATACATACGGTTATCATACATACAAGTTGTAAAACATTTTTACATGCATTTTCAGCCCTAAAGTTGTTTAAAAACACAAAACTAGGGATCTAGAACTCACCAATTGCAGCCTTCAAGCAAAACTCCACCAAACTTGAGGGCACAAAGAGTTCAAACAACCTAAACACAACAAAACACACAACCAAGCACAAAGAACACATAAAAATCGGTCCCCAAGCTGAAAACTCAGCTGAAACCGAACCAAATACACAATAAAATACTCACCTTAGCAAAATCAGCTTCTTTCTCTCTCTAGAACCGAGAGAACTTTTATTCTTCTTCTTCTTTCTTGTTCCCAGCCAAAAGCAGATGAAGAAGCAGTAGCATGGGCGGCCATGCCCTTTTAAATAATAGAATAATAGTGTTTTGTACTTTGTACACTTTACCCCCCTCTACTTGTGTCCATTATCTTTTCTTTCAAGATACTTTTCTTTTCCTTTCTTTTTATTAAAATTTTCGGGTGTTACATCGATACACAGAATCCTTTTTCGTCTATCAAGGGAAGGAAACGAGGTGCAAAGAACCAATAAACTACACGTATTTTACTAGAGAAGAGTAGATAATCAAATTAAAGTTGAAATAAAACTAATCAGACGTCAAACAAGATACTTAATATGTGATTGATGAAAGAGAAGTCAACTCAAGATCACACGAGCAATTAAATAAGATTTACTTGTATTATAATCAAAACTGTGCAGCTATAGATTGGTGCATCAGTGCATTCACAAAAGCTTAACAAAATACATGGGAAACGAACTACTTATACAATAACATTAAACAACAATAGTTCTCGTATGGATACTTTTTGCTTTTCGTAACAACATAAAATGCTATGGAGTTTTGCTTCTCAAACCCTATAAACACACTCCCGAACTAATCTAATCAAATCTGATTATAATCTTCATTGGAGTCACACTAATCGATCACACAGGGAACGTAGCATCTATTGATTAAATTAAAACCAAAACCGGACATGACACCACATGAATGACCCTTAAAATCAATCAACTCCTACCCAAAACTTATCCGCAACACACCACAACCAACTTCGAATACTATTGCCTCAAAAATCCATTGAATCAATCCAAATGACCACTTCGATACACATAATCCTTTTTCGACCATCAAGGGAAGGAATCAAGGTGCAAAGAACCAACAAACTACTAGTATTTCACTAGAGAAGAGTAGATAATCAAATTACAGTTCAAATAAAACTAATTAGACGTCAAACAAGATACTTAATATGTGATTGATGAAAGAGAAGTCAACTCAAGGTCACACGAGCAATTAAATAAGATTTACTTGTATTATAATCAAAACTATGCAACTACAGATTGGTGCATCAGTGCATTCATAAAAGCTTAACTAAATACATGGGAAAGGAACTAGTTAAACAAAAACACTAAACAATAATAGTTCTCGAATGGATACTTTTTGCTTCTCTTAACAACCCCAAATGCTATGGAGTTTTGATTCTCAAGCCCTATAAACACACTCCCGAACCAATCTAATCAAGTTGATCAAGGTCCACACAGACAACCAATTGGCTGACCTCTTTACAAAAGCATTTGATTCAACACGATTTGAATTTTTGATTCAGTCTCTTGGTATGATCAATTATGAAACAACAAATTAATATTTTCAAAACATTCAAATCAGACATACTTGATTTTGTCAATGTCCATGATTACCATCAGCTTTCCCTTTTTCAAAATCAAGATATCATGCAAATCATTCATTTTGATAATATTGAATCACACATAAATTTCATGAGAAATGATAGTACACTAGCATAATTCTTCACTTGAGTCTTTTTCCACTAATAAAAACTGACAAATTCTTTGTTTGATATGTGGATAGGCTTGGCATGGGACACATAAAATCAGATACAACTGTTAAGAACTAAATTCTCATGACTGTGTGGTTAACAACACATCTTGGTTTATGGTGAGTATTGATCTATCCAATATAGGTTGCTTTCAAAGTAACTATAATACACAAAGTGAAACAGTTTATAAATTGCTCAATCATACAAGTGTCTCCTTTTTATGATAATCATAGACCTGGAGTACACCTAGGCATTCTTTGTTGTGCTAAGCACAGACCTGAATGACCTAAATCATGATCCAAAAAGATTCCTAAAGAGGAACACATCCATCTTGGATGCATAACCAATAAAGTCTTTATGACTACATTCCTTGTGAATGAATCAAAAGAATCCCAAAGAGGATCACCTTCCAAAGTGAAGTGACAAAGAATCCAAAAGCGGACCAACCATCATGGATCAAATTGAGCATTTATACTCCTAAGTAGCTAGGTTTTAAGTATTGAAAGTGCTTTCTAGCACATCTTGAGGAGGGTTGTACCAATCATATAATCAGATGTAGGGTACATACATCTCATGCCAATCAATTCAAAACAATATAATCACTCACTGTTTTAAATCAATCATTAATACCATGCTTGAGTTTAAGTGGATCAATATATCTGTAATCAACATTGTACTTGTCTATGTCTATTCTCCAAATCATAGAAAATAACTCAGTGAGAACTATAGACTAGTATGATCTCATGGTATATGCAAAAGATTAATGTGTAAAACATGATAAACATCCATCTTTAGTAAGATTCACTCTTCTCTTGCTAAATGATTATCAAACAAGCAAATTGGACTTTGATAATTTCCACTCAAATACATACAAATTTTTGTCATTTTATAAAAGATTTTTATAACTATGCAAAAATTTAGGGGGTGAAATTGAACATGGAATTATCAAAGGCAGCAGAATTGTGCATTATCATACATTTCAAATTTTGAAAGATAAACAAAGCCAAGTCAAGCGAACCCTAACAAACAGCAGGTTGACACATATACATTTGCTTATTTTATTGTACAATATTGCTTATGAGTGATATCAAAACATCCATATATTGAAAATGTTAAAAATTCAAATATTTTAACATACAATTTAATAGAAAAACAAACAAATTTGTTTTTAAAAGAAAACAAAATTTCATTCGGAAGCAAAATATTTGCTTCGGAAGAAATGACTTCAAAACATACAAAATTTTTTAAATTTTTTAATTTTTGTCAACTGTTCACACAACGAATGAACAAATATAACATCCACTGTGGCAACAGCACTGTTCATCCGCTGTGAACATCCTCTCAATAACAGTAAAGTATCCACAGCGCATGAACAAGATTCATCCGCTGTGAATATTCATTTATAAATTACCAAGTGTTCCACAGCGCATGAACATTGTTCATCCGCTGTGAACAAAGCATTCAATCCATTCAGTGTCCATAGCGCATGAATAAGGTTCATCCGCTGTGTATATTCATTCAAACATTCAGGTGTTCCATAACGCATGACAGTTGTTCATCCGTTGTGAACATATCAAACATATGATCTAAGGATCTACAGCGCATGAACAAATGTTCATCCACTGTGAACAATCAGTACAATGGACAAAGGGTATACAGCGTATGAACAAATTGTTCATCCGCTGTGAAAACAGTGTCAAGTAGCATACAAGTTAAGTGCACAGCGTATGAACAAATTGTTCATCCGCTGTGTGCACTGTTCATATAGCGGATGACCTAAATTTATTTTAAGTCATTTTTGCACAACGCATGACCACTGTTCATACAGCGGATAGTTTGCGCATATCCACTGTATCCACAGCGGATATTTCATTGTCCGCTGTATATTTAAACAACACTTGCACATTTTTACTTTTTCACCAGTAAAGAGAGAGAAAGTAAAACATTCAAAATTTCAAACCTTGTTCAACAAAACACTTCGTAAACCCTTGTTACTTGATTAAATCCAAACACTAACAAATACCGATTTATCATGGTTTTTTTGATTCAAAAGGAATAATCATATGTTCGAAACTTTAAATCTTCCATTTCGACTCCATTTAATCAATTTCAGACTCATACATTGTTCGACTCAGTCGAACTAAGAACCATTAATCAACAATAAGTATGATGTTAATAATCAAATTAAACATTGAAATGATGTGTTTAGGGCTTAGTCGAATGTACTTAGGCTGTTTATTTGGTGAAATTTGATTAAGTGTTCATGATGAACATGAACAGACAGGGTGTTCATGCCAAAATTAAACTAAAAACACTATTTGATCATTGAAAATATTCAAAAATGCTTATACTATGTTATAACTTGTTAAACATATTCAAAAGTAAATAATAACCACATAACAACCAATTATTTTGGTAGAAACAACTCATACAAACATTGATTGCATATGTATTGAATGTGCATTAAATGTTATTTTGACATCTAAAGGTCAATCTGAAGTTCAAAAAATCAAACAGATATATTGAGCAATTTATGCATGTTCATGAACTTGTTAATCATGATATATCATCAAATCTAATCAAAAATCAGTTTTGAATCATAAAAGAGTACAACAAACAATTTTTAAACAATCAAAATCATTCAACAGTTGACTTGTAAAAGTCAATCTGTTATTTTCTTTCAAAACTCCCAAATCATTCATTTTTAATCAAACATGAAGTTCTAAGTATACATAAGTTATCAATATAAAATCATACAAATGAACACTTGATCAACATTTCATCATTTCAAGCAATTATACATATATCATAAATAATCACTAACATTTGTCTTCTTTTATGCACATATGGCAAACTTGGTGTTTGTGAGGGATCACAACATCTGTGCATTCCTAGATCCTGACTCTCCCAAGTCAGAGAATTATAGAGACATGATCCAGGCCATTAGATAGACTAGACTGGTCCATGCAATGACTGCTAGACCAGACATCTGTAAAGATCATATAGTCCAATTCTGGACCAATGCACACCTGGGAGAGGTTGATGATCAGCAAGTAGTAATATCTACTATGCATAACCAAGAAATCATTATCACTGAGGAAGTTATCAGGAGGGTTCTACAATTAGGAGATATTGATGCAGAAGTCCCTGTAGAATTTGATGAGAACTATATACTACATGTATTTAGACTGATTGGATACACAGGCACTATTGAAAAGAAACAGATTACGAAATCATACATGTGTGCTCAATTCAGGTTTCTGATGCATACATATCAGAAAACTATGACCAATAGGAAAACAGGATGGGATGCTACAACTCTAAGAGCTTCATGTGCTATTGCTAGCATTATTACAAGGAGACCATTAAATTTTGGTGCTCAGATCCTAAATGGCTTGGTTTACAACATCACAGAGGTGAGGAACAAGTTCTTAATGTTTCCAAGATTCCTGCAGATGATTATTGATGATCTGCTATCAACCATTCCAAAAGAAGGAGACATATTTCAGCCTGTAGACTTCAATGAACATGTATTTACCAGGATCAAATCAAGCCTCTATCAAGGAGATGAGGTACCTGTGCCTCCACACATGATTGATCATGATCTCCCTGTTCCTGATGAGTTTATGAGGATACCAGGTGAAGATGAGCCTTTCATGCTATTCTAACATGTAATTCACCAAGCCCTTATCATACAGCCAGCTCCAATCATCCATGCCCTAATCATACAACAGACCTAATCATTACTCAACCAATCCAACCAGAACAACCACTTAGCCCATAACATCCACCTAGCCCTATACTATCACACAGCCCAAACCTCTATGATCAACAAACACTATCATCTCTATTAAGAGATATAGATACAGCTCTTGAGCAACATCCAGAAGAACATAAAGAGGTTGGTACTTCTTTACATGAGTCAAAAACTGCTCAAACATTCACATCTGCTGAAATGGGTGAACCAAGCAGTGAAACATTAACAGAAGAAGACATAGAGCATTCAAAAGTCTTTCTATTCACTGAGTACAATAAACTCATTGAAAGATCAAACACAAGCACAAAGAAATTGAAAGACAAACTTAAAGAGAAAGATATAGAGATTGAAAAACTTAAAGCTGATGAAAATGCTCAAAAGCTGATTGTTAAGTTTGTAGAACAATAGCTTGAACAAACACAAAAAGATCTAAAAGTCAAGGATAATGAGCTTCTAATAGCTAATGCTAAAGTTGACTACTGGGCCAACCAATCACTATCAAGTGAAAATGAAATTGATAAACTGAAAAAGATAATTGAAGCCCAAGCTGAAGAAATAAAGAAGCTAAACAGAGAGATTGAGCATATAGACTCTCAACTGAATGAAAAAGAACTTTCAGATGATATTGTTGATGATTTGAGTGAGTGTGAAGGAGAAGAACCAAAACAAACCCAATCAGAACAAGCTGAACTAGCATTGATCATTCCCGAAGAAACATACACAATGGATCAGCTGTTTAGTGAGGCTAATCCACATGAGAACATTCATTATTCTCCTATCCTGAAACAACATTTCCATACTCTTGATCCAGTCACAGAAGAAACAAGCATAGTTCCTTACAATCCTTTCACTGCAAAGCAAATGGAACTAATCAGACAGTTTGCTGAATCAGCCTCTATGCAACCTGAACAAGTTACAACAGAAGCATCATCATCATCTCCTCAGTTAACGACATATGAGAGGAAAAGGAAAAGAACCTATTTAGGTTCTTCATCAAAGGGCAAAGAACAAGAAGTAGAGCCTGAATCACCAAAATCACCTCCTTACAAGCTACTTAAGGTAAAACAAGAAGAACCTGAGTATACTGAGCAAACACAACTGGAAGAAGGTGAGATAGCATAGGCTTCTGATGAACAACCAATTATAATCATATCAGACACTGATGAGGAAAGAGAAGATGATGAAGAAGAAGATCAAATTCAAAACATTTAGGATCTATTCTCAGATGATCCTGAAACTCTTATGGGAATTGAGTTAATCTCAACAGGTTTCCCATATGATGCATTCATGACCATGAATGTAACTAAAGTAAAGGATCTGCTCAAGACTTTCAAGAAGTTTTGAAGAATGAAAGTTAGCAGACCTACAAGAGATATAAAGAAATCAAAGATCAACAAGAATTACAAAAGAATCTGCCTAAGGATCCTCAAATTGACAAGATGACTTACCAATAAGTCAAGAGTTGGTTAAGTCATACAAGGATTCCTTACAGATCTTATGCTGGAAGATCTTTATCACAAATGAAAGATATGGCCAAGGAAATCTACAAGAATATGCTATCAAATGCCCTGAAGCCATAAGTTTTCAAACCACACCCAGCTGCTTCTCTCTCAACATATTACCAAGCACCTCCTGAACTGCATCCAATTGAAGAACCTAGAGAGTTCATGCCCCACAAGCTAGGCCTGAAGGAAATGAGGTCAGAGAGATGATCAGTGAGAAGACTAACTTTGTTAAATTATATGACAAAACCTCTCTGACAGCGGGGGCAAATGAAACAAAGATTGTGGCTTGGAAATATGACGAAGTCTGGGATGCTGGCTCATCAAAAGAGTATCTGGACTTGTCCAGTACTTATCATACATATCCTAATTGGGCTCCCTCTCATATGAAGACAGACTGGACCTTATCTAATTGAGAATGGTAAATCATACAAACAATCCTAGGGGAGCAGACTTCTTTCATATTCTGAGATCATACATGAACAGAAGGCATCATGAATGGAAGGCCAAAGCAGACAAAGAGGATAAACTGTATATAGAGAAATTGAGGAGAGAGCAAAGGGCAGCCAAAAAGGGGAAATAGCCCGAACTAGATCAAACAGAACAAGTTGACACTGAACTACTTGAAAGAGTAGGATATCCTCTTAGACCTTCTAATCTTAAGTTGATAATGAAGAAGATAGAAGGAAATCAGTACCGTCATCCTATCACCCGATGGTATTATGATGAAAACCATTTTGAAGTGGTGTTGGAGAGAAAATTGGAAGGAGAAGAAGCTGAGGACATAAGATTATTTGATCCAGATGAGATTAATCTTCTTAAGCCATCTTATGTCTCATTTTTAAAGACCAAATCATTTCCAGATATTCAAGATGTGATGTGTAAGGGTGACTGCTGCTATTTCATTCACATGCTAAGAATTCTTGGAACAGTATATATGAAAGTAGCCTTAAAACACAGATTAGAGACAAAACAACAGCCCCTTACTCATATTGAAGGAATAACAGGAATGAGGATTTCTGAACATAACAACCTGGAAATTCTTAAAGGAAAACATGTTGTCACCACCTTGGTGAGTAACATTGACATTCAAAGCCTCGATCAATCAACCATAGAGCAGATGGTTCATTTAACTATAGAAAGAAAGTATGATGATCAAAGGAGCACAGTTGACTATTTTGTTGAACATATAGTCAACTGCAGGAATGCATTCAAGATATATGCTTTAAAAGATCAAGTTAAGGAAGCTGAAGCTGACCAAGCCATAGAACAAGACATTGAAGATACACTTAAGGCTATGGAAGAGGCTCAGAAACAAATTGAAGAAGCAGGACCATCTTATTCATGAGGTTTCTAAATAGACAACTGGGAAACAAACAAACAAACATATTTCCTTATCTCTTATCTAACAATCATACATCGATATTATCATACAAACATTCACATTTGTGTTTTTGTAAACACATAGATACATACAAACATTCATGCTTGTGTTATTTTAATAACACTAGAAATCAATCAATCATTATTAAACATGCAAACATTCAAGACAAACAACAAACAACTATCTTTCATAATAAACACACACACACACACATTATTAAACAAAACATTTATCAAACAAATAGAAAACTGTGGTAACATCAAACTTAGGGGGAGTATTGTTGGACTCAACAATTGCATTAAGAATTAATGCATGAAAAAGTATGATGCTTGCCAAAGCATATATAAAAAAAATGTGTTTTAACATACAAAACAATCATTTATAACACATTAACATTATTAACATTCATAACAATCACTAACATTTGTTTAAATTTCTTTTTTAGATTTGTAGATAAATGAAATTTTGACCAAGTGTTTGCAGCAAATGAAGAGTCTCCACAGCTGATGAAGATCATCAGCAGCGGATGAAGAAAATTCATCTAAGTGTGTGCAGAGGATGAGAGAATTCCAAAGCGGATGAAGAACATACAGCAGACAACATACAAGAAAACTCACAACTGTCCACAGTGGATGTTCAATCCACAGCGGATGAACATTCCACAGCGGACAACATTCAAGCAAAAAACCATCCACAGCGGATGAACATTCCACAGCGGACAACATCCACAGCGGATGTTCATCCACAATGGATGAACATTCCACAGCGGATGTTCATCCACAGTGGATGAACATCCACAGCGGATGAACAACCAAGTATGCACAGCGGATGAATAGTCTTCTCCATAGCGGATGACTTAATTCTACAACGGATAGCTTAGACACTTGGGATTATTTATGTAATATTCATTTACATAAGGGTAGTTCAGTAATTGTATATAGCTTTTGTGTATAGGCTATAAATAGCACACTACCTTAATCCTTTGTAAGCTTTTGAACAATCAATCAAACAATCAGTTATTATCATTTTCGAGCATTCAAACACACACAAACACACACTGATTTCATACACTTGAATCATGGGTTTCCGCACCATGGTTCTTGTTTGTTGATTATTGAGATATATTGAAAAGGTCCTAGGGGAATCAACTTACTCATGTTGAATATTGTTCTAATATGTTCACGTTCAATATGTTGTTGTAAAAGTTGATTTCATCAATATTAAACAACAATAGTTCTCGACTGGATACTTTTTGCTTCTCTTAACAACCTCAAATGCTATGAAGTTTTCATTCTCAAGCCCTATAAAGACACTCCCGAACCAATCTATCAAATTTGATTAAAATCTTCATTGGAGTCACACTAATCGATCACACATGGAACATAGCATCTATTGATTAAATTGAAACCAAAACTGGACACGATACCACATGAATGACCCTTAAAATCAATCCATTCCTACCCAAAACTTATCCGCAACACACCACAACCAACTTCGAATACTATTGCCTCAAAAATCCATTGAATTAATCCAAATGACCACTTCGATACATAGAATCCTTTTTCGACCATCAAGGGAAGGAAACGAGGTGCAAAGAACCAATAAACTACTTGTATTTAACTAGAGAAGAGTAGATAATCAAATTACAGTTGAAATAAAACTATCAGACATCAAACAAGATACTTAATATGTGATTGATGAAAGAAAAGTCAACTCATGGTCACATGAGCAATTAAATAAAATTTACTTGTATTATAATCAAAACTGTGCAGCTACAGATTGGTGCATCAGTGTATTCAGAAAAGCATAACTAAATACATGGGAAACGAACTATTTAAAAATAAACAATAAACAACAATAGTTCTCAATGGATACTTTTTGCTTTTTGTAACAACATAAAATTCTAGAGAGTTTTGATTCTCAAGCCCCATAAACACACTCCCAAACCAATCTAATCAAATCTGATTATAATCTTCAATGGAGTCACACTAATCGATCACACAGGGAACGTAGCATCTATTGATTAAATTGAAACCAAAATCGGACACGAAACCACACGAATGACCCTTAAAATCAATCCAATCCTACCCAAAACATATCCGCAACACACCACAACCAACTTCAAATACTATTGCCTCAAAAATCCATTGAATCGATTAAAATGACCACTTCGATACACAGAATCCTTTTTCTATCATCAAGGGAAGCAAACGAGGTGCAAAGAACCAATAAACTACTAGTATTTCACTAGAGAAGAGTAAATAAACAAATTACAGTTGAAATAAAACTAATCAGACATCAAACAAGATACTTAATATGTGATTGATGAAAGAGAAGTCAACTCAAGGTCACATGAGTAATTAAATAAGATTTATTTTTATTATAATCACAACTGTGCAATTCCAGATTGGTGCATCAGTGCATTCACAAAAGCTTAACTAAATACATGGGAAAGGAACTAGTTAAACAAAAACATTAAACAATAATAGTTCTCGAATGGATACTTTATGCTTCTCTTAACAACCTCAAATGCTATGGAGTTTTGATTCTCAAGCCCTATAAACACACTCCCGAACCAATCTAATGAAATCTCAATATAATCTTCATTGGAGTCACACTAATCGATCACCCAGGGAACGTAGCATCTATTGATTAAATTGAAACCAAAACCGGACACGACACAACACGAATGACCCTTAAAATCAATCCACTCCTACCCAAAACTTATCCGTAACACACCACAACCAACTTCAAATACTATTGCCTCTAAAATCCATTGAATCAATCTAAATGACCACTTCGATAAACATAATCCTTTTTCGACCATCAAGGGAAGGAAACGATGTGCAAAGACCAATAAACTACTCGTATTTCACTAGAGAAGAGTAGATAATCAAATTACAGTTGAAATAAAACTAATCAGAAGTCAAACAAGATACTTAATATGTGATTGAAGAAAGAAAAGTCAACTCAAGGTCACACTAGCAATTAAATAAGATTTACTTGTATTATAATCAAAACTGTGCAATTACAGATTGGTTCATTAGTGCATTCTCAAAAGCTTAACTAAATACATAGGAAAGGAACTAGTTAAACAAAAACATTAAACAACAATAGTTCTCATATGGATACTTTATGCTTCTCTTAACAACCTCAAATGCTATGGAGTTTTGATTCTCAAGACCTATAAACACACTCTCGAACCAATCTAATCAAATCTGATTATAATATTCATTGGAGTCACACTAATCCATCACACAAGGAACGTAGCATCTATTGATTAAATTTAAACCAAAACCGGACACGACACCACACGAATGACTCTTAAAATCAATCCACTCCTACCCAAAACATATCCGCAACACACCACAACCAACTTCAAATACTATTGCCTCAAAAATCCATTGAATCAATCCAAATGACCACTTCGATACACAGAATCCTTTTTCCACCATCAAGGGAAGGAAACGAGGTGCAAAGAACCAATAAACTACTCGTATTTCACTAAAGAAGAGTAGATAAACAAATTACACTTGAAATAAAACTAATCAGACGTCAAACAAGATACTTAATATGTTATTGATGAAAGAGAAGTCAACTCAAGGTCACACGAGCAATTAAATAAGATTTACTTGTAATATAAACAAAACTTTGCAACTACAGATTGGTGCATCTGTGCATTCACAAAATCTTAACTAAATACATAGGAAAGGAACTAGCTAAACAAAAACGTTAAACAACAATAGTTCTCGAATGAATACTTTATGCTTGTCTTAACAACTTCAAATGCTATGGAGTTTTGATTCTCAAGCCCTATACACACACTCCCAAACCAATCTAATCAAATCTGATTATAATCTTCATTGGAGTCACACTAATCGATCACACATGGAATGTAGCTTCTATTGATTAAATTGAAACCAAAACCGGACACGACACCACACGAATGACCCTTAAAATCAATCCACTCCTACCCAAAACTTATCCTCAACACACCGCAACCAACTTTGAACTCTATTACCTCAAAAATCCATTGAATCAATCTAGATGACCACTATCAATCCCCATAATCCTTTTTCAACCATCAATGGAAGAAAACGCGGTGCAAATAACCAATAAACTACTCGTATTTAACTAGAGAAGAATTGATAATCAAATCACAGTTGAAATAAAACTAATAAGATGTCAAACGAGAAACTTAATTTGTAATTGATGAAAGGGAGGTCAACTTAAGGTAACACGAGCAACTAAATACATTTTAAATGTATTATAATCAAAATTGTGCAACTATAGATTGCTGCATCAATGCATTCACAAAATCTTAACTAAATACATGTGAAAGGAACTAGTTACACAAAAATATTAAACAACAATAGTTCTCGAGTGGATACGTTTTGCTTCTCTTAACAAGCTCAAATGCTATGAAGTTTTGATTCTCAAGCCCTATAAACACACTCCCGAACCAATCTAATCAAATCTGATTATAATCTTCATTGGAGTCACACTAATCAATCACACATGAAATGTAGCATCTACTGATTTAATTGAAACCAAAACCGGACACGACACCACACGAATGACCCTTAAAATCAATCCACTCCTACCCAAAACTTATCCGCAACACACCACAACCAACTTCGAATACTATTGCCTCAAAAATCCATTGAGTTAATCCAAATGAGCAATTTGATACACAGAATCCTTTTTCGACCATCAAGGGAAGGAAACATGGTGCAAAGAACCAATAAACTACACGTATTTCACTAGATAAGAGTAGATAATCAAATTACACTTGAAATAAAACTAATCAAACATCAAACAAGATACTTAATATGTTATTGATGAAAGAGAAGTCAACTCAAGGTCACACGAGCAATTAAATAAGATTTACTTGTATTATAATCAAAACTGTGCAGCTACAGATTGGTACATCAGTGCATTCACTAAAGCTTAACTAAATACATGGGAAACAAACTATTTATACAAAAACATTAAACAACAATAGTTCTCGAACGGATAATTTTTGCTTTTCGTAACAACATAAAATGCCATTGAGTTTTGATTCTCAAGGCCTATAAACACACTCTTGAACCAATCTAATCAAATCTAATTATAATCTTCATTGGAGTCACACTAATCGATCACATAGCAAACGTAGCATCTATTGATTAAATTGAAACCAAAACCTGACACGACACCAAACGAATGACCCTTAAATCAATCCACTCCTACCCAAAACTTATCTGTAACACACCACAACCAACTTCGAATACTATTGCCTCTAAAATCCATTGAATCAATCCAAATGACCACTTCGATACACATAATCCTTTTGCGACCATCAAGGGAAGGAAACGAGGTGCAAAGAACCAATAAACTACTCGTATTTCACTAAAGAAGAGTAGATAATCAAATTACAGTTGAAATAAAACTAATCAGACGTACAACAAGATACTTAATATGTGATTGAAGAAAGAGAAGTTAACTCAAGGTCACACGAGCAACTAAATAAGATTTACTTGTAATATAATCAAAACTGTGCAACTATAGATTGGTTCATCAGTGCATTCTCAAAAGCTTAACTAAATACATGCGAAAGTAACTAGTTAAACAAAAACATTAAACAACAATAGTTCTCAAATGGATACTTCATGCTTCTCTTAACAACCTCAAATGCTATGGAGTTTTGATTCTCAAGCCCTATAAACACACTCCCGAACCAATCTAATCAAATCTGATTGTAATCTTCATTGGAGTCACACTAATCCATTACACATGGAACATAGCATCTATTGATTAAATTGAAACCAAAACCAGACACGACACCACACGAATGACTCTTAAAATCAATCCACTCCTACCCAAAACATATCCGCACCACAACCAACTTCAAATACTATTGCCTCAAAAATCCATTGAGTTAATCCAAATGACCACTTCGATACACAGAATCCTTTTTTGACCATCAAGGGAAGGAAACAAGGTGCAAAGAACCAATAAACTACTCGTATTTCACTAAAGAAGAGTAGATAATCAAATTACAGTTGAAATACAACTACTCAGACGTCAAACAAGACACTTAATATGTGGTTGATGAAAGAGAAGTCAACTCAAGGTCCCACAAGCAATTAAATAAGATTTACTTGTGTTATAATCAAAACTGTGCAACTACCGATTGGTGCATTAGTGCATTCATAAAAGCTTAACTAAATACATAGGAAAGGAACTAGTTAAACAAAAACGTTAAACAACAATAGTCCTCGAATGGATACTTTATGCTTCTCTTAACAACTTCAAATGCTATGGAGTTTTGATTCTCAAGCCCTATAAACACACTCCCGAACCAATCTAATCAAATCTGATTATAATCTTCATTGGGTTCATACTAATCGGTCACACATGGAATGTAGCTTCTATTGATTAAATTGAAACCAAAACCGACACGACACTACACGAATGACCCTTAAAATCAATCAACTCCTACCCAAAACTTATCCGTAACACACCACAACCAACTTCGAATACTATTGCCACTAAAATCCATTGAATCAATCCAAATGACCACTTCAATACACATAATCCTTTTTCGACCATCTAGGGAAGGAAACGAGGTGCAAAGAACCAATAAACTACTCGTATTTCACTAAAGAAGAGTAGATAATCAAATTACAGTTGAAATAAAACTAATCAGACGTCAAACAAGATACTTAATATGTGATTGAAGAAAGAGAAGTTAACTCAAGGTGACACGAGCAATTAAATAAGATTTATTTGTATTATAATCAAAACTATGCAACTACAGATTGGTTCATTAGTGCATTCTCAAAAGCTTAACTAAATACATAGGAAAGTAACTAGTTAAACAAAAACATTAAACAACAATAGTTCTCATATGGATACTTCATGCTTCTCTTAACAACCTCAAATGCTATGGAGTTTTGATTCTCAAGCCCTATAAACACACTCCCGAACCAATCTAATCAAATCTGATTATAATCTTCTTTAGAGTCACACTAATCCATCACACAGGGAATGTAGCATCTATTGATTAAATTGAAACCAAAACCGGACACGACACCACACGAATGACTCTTAAAATCAATCCACTCCTACCCAAAACATATCCGCAACACACCACTACCAACTTCAAATACTATTGCCTCAAAAATCCATTGAGTCAATCCAAATGACCACTTCGATAGACAGAATCCTTTTTCGACCATCAAGGGAAGGAAACAAGGTGCAAAGAACCAATAAACTACTCGTATTTCACTAAAGAAGAGTAGATAATCAAATTACAGTTTAAATACAACTATCAAACGTCAAACAAGACACTTAATATGTGAATGATGAAAGAGAAGTCAACTCAAGGTCACACAAGCAATTAAATAAGATTTACTCGTTTTATAATCAAAACTATGTAACTACAAATTGGTGCATCAGTGCATTCACAAAAGCTTAACTAAATACATGGGACAGGAACTAGCTAAACAAAAACGTTAAACAACAATAGTTCTTGAATGGATACTTTATGCTTTTCTTAACAACTTCAAATGCTATTGAGTTTTGATTCTCAAGACCTATAAACACACTCCCGAACCAATCTAATCAAATCTGATTATAATCTTCATTGGAGTCACACTAATCGATCACACATGGAATATAGCTTCTATTGATTAAATTGAAACAAAAACCAGACACGACACCACACGAATGACCCTTAAAATCAATCCATTCCTACCCAAAATTTATCCTCAACACACCACAACCACCTTCGAACTCTATGTAACAACTGACCTCTAGGTCATAATTCTAACCTTTAACCTCCTGCATCATTATCCATACAATTAATATTAATGTTAATATCATTATTATTATTAGTAGTAGTGTTATTATTGTTACTACTACTATGGTCATTCTTATTATTTTATGTGCTATTTGAGATGATTTAGCTAAGTCTAGCCTTAGCATAGAATAACTTCGTGTTCCCGGAGAGTCAATTTGTCACCCTTGCAATTTTTAATTAAAGCAATTAAAATGTGTGCATACACACATAATCCACGGCCAAAGCATGCATACACATGCATCATACTTAAACAACTAACTAGAGTTTATCATCTAAAATACTACACTACACTACACTACAAAATAACACTACATAATAATAATTTCTATTAAAATTTAAATTAAAACACACCCCCACTAAACTCCAATCGGCCGACCCCTCTCCACCTATCCCCTTCCTTCTACTCCACTCAACACCACCACCCTTGTAAACCCACTCACACTTCATGCAATTCTAGCTTTCCCCTCACTGTCTTCTCTCTTCTCTCGGTCACCAGTAGAAAAACACACACACTCCATGGTTTTCTCTCCAGTTCCAGCCACAACATTCGAAGATCAACCGCAAACAACCATCAGCCGACTCCAAACAACCGAGAAAGGTGCTACCTTGTGAGCTTTTGGTACTCGGTTTCTTCAAGTTTGACTTCTCCAGCCTTTGTTTGAAGATTTACAGATCGTTCTTGTCCCTCTACACTCTCCAAATCATGAACCACACAAAGAGTAAGGTTCATCTCACCCGAAACAAGCTATGTCATGTGTTTTTCCTTCTTTAATCTACCAAAAACCTTACATTCTTTATTCTAACAGAAAATTACTTCTATCACCTTTTTCTTGAGTAGATTCTAACATCCTTGAAGGTATCTTATTCAATTTATTAGTCATTCTATGGGTGGAACACGAGTTACACCATGAAAACCCTCTTTTTGGGTGACTTTTGCATCATCTAACCTTTATGCCTTGTAACCTCCGAACCAAAGCTTGTAACCTGCTTATAAATGGTTTATAAAACTCTTAATAACCTGTTTTGAAAGTTTCTAAATGTGTTGGTAATGTTTAAGGATGATTCGTAACGTTTTACACATGTGTAATGGGTTTAAATGGTGAAAACACACAACTACAAGCTTATTTCATGGTTACATGTTAAATCCATATGTTAGAGCTATTTTTCAGTAATTTTGAGTTATTATTTGTGTATAAGGTGTTGTTAATGGCTGAAAATAATAAAAGTATGGACTTGTAGGCATTTTGAGCTTATTTTGGGACCCGAAAGGTGGTAAAATGACTTAAAAATAAGATAACTTATAGGATAACCATGTTAAAAATAATTCCAGGCTCTAAAAGTGTTAAAAAAAGTGATATAGATTGGATTTGTTGACTAAATGGTCAAAAGACAATTTAAATGGAATTTTTAGCTAAAAACGGGCCCTAACCGGGTAACTTTTGGAAGGAATCTTGAAAATAAAAGGATAAACCAAAAATCTAGTTAAATGATATTAATTCAGTAATTTGAGACCTATAAGATTTGAAGTTGATGAAAAATTTGGTCTAACACCTTTTGAACGTTTGGTTTCGAGTGAAAACGCGTTTTAACGAGTTAAACTTAAAAATGAGACTTTCAACAAAAAGGGCTTGAAAATACATTTTAGTCAGATTACAAAGCTTGTTACAGGTCCCTAAAATAATATTTAAAGATTAAAGACTTAAAACTGTAAGATTCAATGCTTAACCGTTAAAAACCTTCGGTTTTACCGTAACCGGTAACTTAAAACATATGTTCACCAACTCAAATTTAAAATCTGGAAAATTTGGGAGTTTAACTTATTAATAATGTAATATTTAGCTCCAAAAGTCGGTTATGGGGTCATAAAGGTCATTAAATGTAAAGAAGCAAACTTTAGGGTAGAAAATGTAAATTTTGAAACTTGAAGGACTAAAGTGTAAAGTCTGCCAAACTTCAATAAACCGACCCCCTTGGAATGGTAATCACTTAATAAACTTAATTTAACTTGTTTCAATGACCTAATAGTGTAAAAACATGAATTCCCCTTAAGAAACCCTAGCTTTCTATAAAAGGAAACTTTTAAATGCAAGCCTTAGCAAATATAAGCTAGTTGAACATTTAACTTCTTAACACACTTTGTCCACCTCGTGTGACCTTAGAACTAGTGGCTTATCACTTAATCTTGATGATAGGGTTCTATACTTGAAACTTTCCCGGTACTCGAAGAACCCGTTGCTTGAAACTTAAGGTGAGTTCTAGTGTTCCCTTTTTACTACAGTTTTTGGGATGAAGCATGCTCTGTTTAAACTAAACTATTTTTGTGCTATATTATGATTCTATATGTTGTGGAAATGTTAGAACCTGCTTTTACTTTTATCACGATCATTAATTCTTGTGTGAACCGCTTGTTTTATATGGGTAGATCTACTTGGGGAATCCCCCACACACAGTGCCTTCAGTGATGAACAGGAAGGGTACCACATTGAGATCCTATAGGGTCGTTTGTGTCATGTGATAGATTTTTATAAGATACTAGGGTGAACCATCCGGCAGGTATGGTCCACTGTTTGAGGCTCAGTTCTTCCTTCGGGATTAACCGGTATAACATAACTTTTGAAGAGGCTAGTCGGGACTGAGTGCAAGGTTGATTGTGATCCCCACAACAATGAAACTATGAATTTTAAATCAAATGTGGATTTTATTGAATCCTTTTGTGTTAAACTTTAAGCACTTGAATTCACCAACTTTTTAGTTGACAAAATTTTCTTTGAGCATGTTTCAGGTAACCCGTGATGAAGGTCTGGCTGTTGTAGAAGACTTATGACGACCTAGCACCGTGACCCATGGCATTTGCTTTGATTAGTTTTAAAACATTTGGAACAAGTTAAATTCGGTTATCATGGAACAATTTGTATTGTTGAATTTATGTACTTGTATTGGGGCTAGGCCTACTTCTGGCCTGGTTTTTCTTTAAACATTAATGCCATGTGATGTTCTCTCCTTTTGTGCTCTTATGATGGTTTGTTTCCGCTGCCATATGTTGTTGCTAGTCTGTGACTTCCCACCCTATCTGGGCCCGGGGTGTGACACTCAATTACCTCAAAACCCCATTAAATCAATCTAGATGACCACTATCGATCCACAAAATCCTTTTTCATCCATCAATGGAAGGAAACGTGGTGCAAATAACCAATAAACTACTCGTATTTCACTAGAGAAGAATTGAAAATCAAATCACAGTTGAAATAAAACTAATAAGACGGCACACGAGAAACTTAATTTGTGATTGATGAAAGGGAGGTCAACTTAAGGTAACACGAGCAACTAAATACATTTTAAATGTATTATAATCAAAATTGTTCAACTATAGATTGCTTCATCAATGCATTCACAAAAGCTTAACTAAATACATGTGAAAGGAACTAGTTACACAAAAATATTAAACAACAATAGTTCTCGAGTGGTTACGTTTTGCTTCTCTTAACAAGCTCAAATGCTATGAAGTTTTGATTCTCAAGCCCTATAAACACACTCCCCAACCAATCTAATCAAATCTGGTTATAATCTTCATTGGAGTCACACTAATCAGTCACACATGAAATGTAGCATCTATTGATTAAATTGAAACCAAAACCGGATACGACACCACACGAATGACCCTTAAAATCAATCCACTCCTACCCAAAACTTATCCGCAACACACCACAACCAACTTCGAATACTATTGCCTCAAAAATCCATTGAGTTAATCCAAATGAGCAATTTGATACACAGAATCCTTTTTTGACCATCAAGGGAAGGAAACAAGGTGCAAAGAACCAATAAACTACTCGTATTTCACTAAAGAAGAGTAGATAATCAAATTACAGTTGAAATACAACTACTCAGACGTCAAACAAGACACTTAATATGTGGTTGATGAAAGAGAAGTCAACTCAAGGTCCCACAAGCAATTAAATAAGATTTACTTGTGTTATAATCAAAACTGTGCAACTACCGATTGGTGCATTAGTGCATTCATAAAAGCTTAACTAAATACATAGGAAAGGAACTAGTTAAACAAAAACGTTAAACAACAATAGTCCTCGAATGGATACTTTATGCTTCTCTTAACAACTTCAAATGCTATGGAGTTTTGATTCTCAAGCCCTATAAACACACTCCCGAACCAATCTAATCAAATCTGATTATAATCTTCATTGGGTTCATACTAATCGGTCACACATGGAATGTAGCTTCTATTGATTAAATTGAAACCAAAACCGACACGACACTACACGAATGACCCTTAAAATCAATCAACTCCTACCCAAAACTTATCCGTAACACACCACAACCAACTTCGAATACTATTGCCACTAAAATCCATTGAATCAATCCAAATGACCACTTCAATACACATAATCCTTTTTCGACCATCTAGGGAAGGAAACGAGGTGCAAAGAACCAATAAACTACTCGTATTTCACTAAAGAAGAGTAGATAATCAAATTACAGTTGAAATAAAACTAATCAGACGTCAAACAAGATACTTAATATGTGATTGAAGAAAGAGAAGTTAACTCAAGGTGACACGAGCAATTAAATAAGATTTATTTGTATTATAATCAAAACTATGCAACTACAGATTGGTTCATTAGTGCATTCTCAAAAGCTTAACTAAATACATAGGAAAGTAACTAGTTAAACAAAAACATTAAACAACAATAGTTCTCATATGGATACTTCATGCTTCTCTTAACAACCTCAAATGCTATGGAGTTTTGATTCTCAAGCCCTATAAACACACTCCCGAACCAATCTAATCAAATCTGATTATAATCTTCTTTAGAGTCACACTAATCCATCACACAGGGAATGTAGCATCTATTGATTAAATTGAAACCAAAACCGGACACGACACCACACGAATGACTCTTAAAATCAATCCACTCCTACCCAAAACATATCCGCAACACACCACTACCAACTTCAAATACTATTGCCTCAAAAATCCATTGAGTCAATCCAAATGACCACTTCGATAGACAGAATCCTTTTTCGACCATCAAGGGAAGGAAACAAGGTGCAAAGAACCAATAAACTACTCGTATTTCACTAAAGAAGAGTAGATAATCAAATTACAGTTTAAATACAACTATCAAACGTCAAACAAGACACTTAATATGTGAATGATGAAAGAGAAGTCAACTCAAGGTCACACAAGCAATTAAATAAGATTTACTCGTTTTATAATCAAAACTATGTAACTACAAATTGGTGCATCAGTGCATTCACAAAAGCTTAACTAAATACATGGGACAGGAACTAGCTAAACAAAAACGTTAAACAACAATAGTTCTTGAATGGATACTTTATGCTTTTCTTAACAACTTCAAATGCTATTGAGTTTTGATTCTCAAGACCTATAAACACACTCCCGAACCAATCTAATCAAATCTGATTATAATCTTCATTGGAGGCACACTAATCGATCACACATGGAATATAGCTTCTATTGATTAAATTGAAACCAAAACCAGACACGACACCACACGAATGACCCTTAAAATCAATCCATTCCTACCCAAAATTTATCCTCAACACACCACAACCACCTTCGAACTCTATGTAACAACTGACCTCTAGGTCATAATTCTAACCTTTAACCTCCTGCATCATTATCCATATAATTAATATTAATGTTAATATCATTATTATTATTAGTAGTAGTGTTATTATTGTTACTGCTACTATGGTCATTCTTATTATTTTATGTGCTATTTGAGATGATTTAGCTAAGTCTAGCCTTAGCATAGAATAACTTCGTGTTCCCGGAGAGTCAATTTGTCACCCTTGCAATTTTTAATTAAAGCAATTAAAATGTGTGCATACACACATAATCCACGACCAAAGCATGCATACACATGCATCATACTTAAACAACTAACTAGAGTTTATCATCTAAAATACTACACTACACTACACTACAAAATAACACTACATAATAATAATTTCTATTAAAATTTAAATTAAAACACACCCCCACTAAACTCCAATTGGCCGACCCCTCTCCACCTATCCCCTTCCTTCTACTCCACTCAACACCACCACCCTTGTAAACCCACTCACACTTCATGCAATTCTAGCTTTCCCCTCACTGTCTTCTCTCTTCTCTCGGTCACCAGTAGAAAAACACACACACTCCATGGTTTTCTCTCCAGTTCCAGCCACAACATTCGAAGATCAACCGCAAACAACCATCAGCCGACTCCAAACAACCGAGAAAGGTGCTACCTTGTGAGCTTTTGGTACTCGGTTTCTTCAAGTTTGACTTCTCCAGCCTTTGTTTGAAGATTTACAGATCGTTCTTGTCCCTCTACACTCTCCAAATCATGAACCACACAAAGAGTAAGGTTCATCTCACCCGAAACAAGCTATGTCATGTGTTTTTCCTTCTTTAATCTACCAAAAACCTTACATTCTTTATTCTAACAGAAAATTACTTCTATCACCTTTTTCTTGAGTAGATTCTAACATCCTTGAAGGTATCTTATTCAATTTATTAGTCATTCTATGGGTGGAACACGAGTTACACCATGAAAACCCTCTTTTTGGGTGACTTTTGCATCATCTAACCTTTATGCCTTGTAACCTCCGAACCAAAGCTTGTAACCTGCTTATAAATGGTTTATAAAACTCTTAATAACCTGTTTTGAAAGTGTCTAAATGAGTTGGTAATGTTTAAGGATGATTCGTAACGTTTTACACATGTGTAATGGGTTTAAATGGTGAAAACACACAACTACAAGCTTATTTCATGGTTACATGTTAAATCCATATGTTAGAGCTATTTTTCAGTAATTTTGAGTTATTATTTGTGTATAAGGTGTTGTTAATGGCTGAAAATAATAAAAGTATGGACTTGTAGGCATTTTGAGCTTATTTTGGGACCCGAAAGGTGGTAAAATGACTTAAAAATAAGATAACTTATAGGATAACCATGTTAAAAATAATTCCAGGCTCTAAAAGTGTTAAAAAAAGTGATATAGATTGGATTTGTTGACTAAATGGTCAAAAGACAATTTAAATGGAATTTTTAGCTAAAAACGGGCCCTAACCGGGTAACTTTTGGAAGGAATCTTGAAAATAAAAGGATAAACCAAAAATCTAGTTAAATGATATTATTTCAGTAATTTGAGACCTATAAGATTTGAAGTTGATGAAAAATTTGGTCTAACACCTTTTGAACGTTTGGTTTCGAGTGAAAACGCGTTTTAACGAGTTAAACTTAAAAATGAGACTTTCAACAAAAAGGGCTTGAAAATACATTTTAGTCAGATTACAAAGCTTTTTACAGGTCCCTAAAATAATATTTAAAGATTAAAGACTTAAAACTGTAAGATTCAATGCTTAACCGTTAAAAACCTTCGGTTTTACCGTAACCGGTAACTTAAAACATATGTTCACCAACTCAAATTTAAAATCTGGAAAATTTGGGAGTTTAACTTATTAATAATGTAATATTTAGCTCCAAAAGTCGGTTATGGGGTCATAAAGGTCATTAAATGTAAAGAAGCAAACTTTAGGGTAGAAAATGTAAATTTTGAAACTTGAAGGACTAAAGTGTAAAGTCTGCCAAACTTCAATAAACCGACCCCCTTGGAATGGTAATCACTTAATAAACTTAATTTAACTTGTTTCAATGACCTAATAGTGTAAAAACATGAATTCCCCTTAAGAAACCCTAGCTTTCTATAAAAGGAAACTTTTAAATGCAAGCCTTAGCAAATATAAGCTAGTTGAACATTTAACTTCTTAACACACTTTGTCCACCTCGTGTGACCTTAGAACTAGTGGCTTATCACTTAATCTTGATGATAGGGTTCTATACTTGAAACTTTCCCGGTACTCGAAGAACCTGTTGCTTGAAACTTAAGGTGAGTTCTAGTGTTCCCTTTTTACTACAGTTTTTGGGATGAAGCATGCTCTGTTTAAACTGAACTATTTTTGTGCTATATTATGATGCTATATGTTGTGGAAATGTTAGAACCTGCTTTTACTTTTATCACGATCATTAATTCTTGTGTGAACCGCTTGTTTTATATGGGTAGATCTACTTGGGGAATCCCCCACACACAGTGCCTTCAGTGATGAACAGGAAGGGTACCACATTGAGATCCTATAGGGTCGTTTGTGTCATGTGATAGATTTTTGTAAGATACTAGGGTGAACCATCCGGCAGGTATGGTCCACTGTTTGAGGCTCAGTTCTTCCTTCGGGATTAACCGGTATAACATAACTTTTGAAGAGGCTAGTCGGGACTGAGTGCAAGGTTGATTGTGATCCCCACAACAATGAAACTATGAATTTTAAATCAAATGTGGATTTTATTGAATCCTTTTGTGTTAAACTTTAAGCACTTGAATTCACCAACTTTTTAGTTGACAAAATTTTCTTTGAGCATGTTTCAGGTAACCCGTGATGAAGGTCTGGCTGTTGTAGAAGACTTATGACGACCTAGCACCGTGACCCATGGCATTTGCTTTGATTAGTTTTAAAACATTTGGAACAAGTTAAATTCGGTTATCATGGAACAATTTGTATTGTTGAATTTATGTACTTGTATTGGGGCTAGGCCTACTTCTGGCCTGGTTTTTCTTTAAACATTAATGCCATGTGATGTTCTCTCCTTTTGTGCTCTTATGATGGTTTGTTTCCGCTGCCATATGTTGTTGCTAGTCTGTGACTTCCCACCCTATCTGGGCCCGGGGTGTGACACTCAATTACCTCAAAACCCCATTAAATCAATCTAGATGACCACTATCGATCCACAAAATCCTTTTTCATCCATCAATGGAAGGAAACGTGGTGCAAATAACCAATAAACTACTCGTATTTCACTAGAGAAGAATTGAAAATCAAATCACAGTTGAAATAAAACTAATAAGACGGCACACGAGAAACTTAATTTGTGATTGATGAAAGGGAGGTCAACTTAAGGTAACACGAGCAACTAAATACATTTTAAATGTATTATAATCAAAATTGTTCAACTATAGATTGCTGCATCAATGCATTCACAAAAGCTTAACTAAATACATGTGAAAGGAACTAGTTACACAAAAATATTAAACAACAATAGTTCTCGAGTGGTTACGTTTTGCTTCTCTTAACAAGCTCAAATGCTATGAAGTTTTGATTCTCAAGCCCTATAAACACACTCCCCAACCAATCTAATCAAATCTGGTTATAATCTTCATTGGAGTCACACTAATCAGTCACACATGAAATGTAGCATCTATTGATTAAATTGAAACCAAAACCGGATACGACACCACACGAATGACCCTTAAAATCAATCCACTCCTACCCAAAACTTATCCGCAACACACCACAACCAACTTCGAATACTATTGCCTCAAAAATCCATTGAGTTAATCCAAATGAGCAATTTGATACACAGAATCCTTTTTCGACCATCAAGGGAAGGAAACATGGTGCAAAGAACCAATAAACTACACGTATTTCACTAGATAAGAGTAGATAATCAAATTACACTTGAAATAAAACTAATCAAACATCAAACAAGATACTTAATATGTTATTGATGAAAGAGAAGTCAACTCAAGGTCACACGAGCAATTAAATAAGATTTACTTGTATTATAATCAAAACTGTGCAGCTACAGATTGGTACATCAGTGCATTCACTAAAGCTTAACTAAATACATGGGAAACGAACTATTTATACAAAAACATTAAACAACAATAGTTCTCGAACGGATAATTTTTGCTTTTCGTAACAACATAAAATGCTATTGAGTTTTGATTCTCAAGGCCTATAAACACACTCTTGAACCAATCTAATCAAATCTAATTATAATCTTCATTGGAGTCACACTAATCGATCACATAGCGAACGTAGCATCTATTGATTAAGCTAAAGCCAAAACCGGACACGACACCACACGAATGACCCTTAAAATCAATCAACTCCTACCCAAAACTTATCCGTAACTTACCACAACCAACTTCGAATACTATTGCCTCTAAAATCCATTGAATCAATCCAAATGACCACTTCGTTACACATAATCTTTTTTCGACCATCAAGGGAAGGAAACGAGGTGCAAAGAACCAATAAACTACTCGTATTTCACTAAAGAAGAGTAGATAATCAAATTACAGCTGAAATAAAACTAATCAGACGTCAAACAAGATACTTAATATGTGATTGAAGAAAGAGAAGTCAACTCAAGGTCACACGAGCAATTAAATAAGATGTACTTGTATTATAATCAAAACTGTGCAGTTACAGATTGGTGCATTAGTGCATTCACAAAAGCTTAACTAAATACATGGGAAACAAACTATTTATACAAAAACAATAAACAACAATAGTTCTCGTATGGATACTTTTTTGTAATGTGACATCCGGTAATTTTTCGTTACCAAACTCCGTTAGTTTCGTTAAATCTTGCATACACGTGTCGTGAGCACACACTAGTTGTCGTTGAACGTTGGTGACTTAATGATAATTAATAATGATTATCTGATAATAATTTAGTTAATGATGTGATTATTCTGTTGTGCTTATGTGTTTACGCGATTTAAATATTAACTGTGAATTTTATCGCGTAACGTGGAAACATGTGTATTTAATCCGTATGTTTTGTTTTAGTAAAGATAAAACGTATTATTGTTACTATTAGTTCATATGTTTATTAAAAAAACATCTTAAGAAAGTGTTAAAAGCTTAGTTTTATAAAAATACAAATTATAAGGGTTAAAAGGGTAATTATGATTAATTAAGTTACAAAATCAAAAATCCTAACCCTAAACACCCCCTACGGCCGTGATACACCTCAAACACACACATACACTTCGAATTTCAGCAAGAAGAAGCAAGAAAGTCATGGGTTTGGATCGATTCAAGGATTACAACGCGTTAGAAACATCAAATACAAGCCATTACACGTTTAAAGGTTAGATTTTTACAGGTTTTTCATGGATTTTGATATTGGCTGAAAGTTGGTGTTCGAAATCTGAAATTGGATGTCGAATTCATGTTGATTGTTGATGTTATGATGTTAGTTACATTGTATAGATGCTAGTTTACGTTGATTGTGCAAGAAAGATTCGATTTTGATGCGTTGTTCATAGGTTACTAATAAAAGTAACTTTATTTGCATGAATGCTATGATTTGATGATGAATTGATGTTGTTAATGTGTTTGTGATGATAATTGGGTGTTAGATTGATGATATGAATGCTAGAAATTCAAGAATGAATGAATGTAGTTCATGTCTTACTAAAGAAAGTAACTTTTGGCTATGAAGGTTGATGAATTGTGGTAATTGGATATTGTTGATCATGTCTAGATGCTATCATCAGCTTGAATTGGTATATTATTGATGAATTCATGAATGTCTTGGGTGTTTGATAGATTTTGGGATGTGTTTTACTAAAAGCGAAACTTTATTTGCACAAATTCTTGGATATGAGGATTTGAGCATGTTTGGGACATTAGGATCATGTTAGCATGTTCATGGATGATTTCTAAGGTGGTAGAATGTATTGTTTGGGTAGTATAAATGTTTAGTTGGTTAGTTATCTGATTTGGCCTGTTTGTGGGAATTTATGGTAATGGGTCATATGGGTATGTTAGGACTATTGTTGGTTTGTGGTTGATCATGATTGAACATTTTGGATGATATGATCTCTGTTAAATGGTATGTTGATGATCATCATACACGCGTGTGAATATGAGGCCCCTACTTAGTAGGATTGGCAGGGTTTAGGGTGTGAAGTCGTGAGTGGCTTCACATGGCATGCTGTGCATGATTTGATTCTATGTATGATGCATTGGTTGTGTTGTAGCTATGTTGAGCATGATAATTGTTTGAGATTCGCATGACTTGTATGATATCTGGCTGTATGATGATCTAGTTAGTACATGTGGTTAATGAAGTGTTATATGTAATCAGTTTGTATGTTAATCATGTGTGATGTACTGTTATGCTTGTTTGAATGTAATTTCACCTATAATGTCACCAACAGGTCAAACGAGTCAACTGGGTCAAATGTGTCTTCTCTTCTAAAACCTTGAGTTCTTTGGTTTGTAGAACTTAGGGTTTCATTATGATTGTGTATACACATACTTATATACTCATGTGTTCTAGGTGACCTCTGAGGGTTGTCTATCCACTCTTTCTTGTCAAGTTAAGCCTTAAGTAATTTCTTACGCGCATGAGGTGAGTTCATGCCCCACTCTTTTACATACTCTCTTTTGGGGGAGATAGCATACTAGTTTTACAAACGCTTACTTTATATGAGTTGTGTATAGTATGATATAGTGCTGAATACCATGAAAGCCCTCACACTTTCGGATTATTAATAATGAAGATTAGAGGGAAATCTTGGGTAGTACTACTAGGTCTGACGAGCCCTACCTGTGCGACTCGAGGTCAAACGGGTGCAATTTTGTCCTACCGAACGTTGTCACGACCTGGTATGTCGTGGCAGGAGGCGACAAACGTAACACAGTCAGCTTCAATCGTGAAATCACTATGATTATTACTGATGAATATAGACTAGCTATCTATTTCAATACACCTCTTATATTTTGCAACTGTTACTGTTTATGTCTAACGCAAACTCTTGAACTCACCAACCATTATGTTGACTCTTTTAGTATGCTATTCTCAGGTTGAGGTTACCATTGCCTAGGAGCACATTACACGGGTCAGCATCATGGTGTTGTCAGCATGTTATGAAATAATGTTTTTGGGATTATGTTTGTTTAAACTTTATGCTTTGATTTTACATAATGCTTGGGCGCGTTTGTTTGCGCATTTTAAATCATGTTACATTGTTTTGGGTTTTTTGTTTTATTTAAAGCTTCCGCAGTATTTAAAGTTAAACTTTGATTTGAATGTTTGTGCATGTAGAGTCGTTCTGAGTAACTAATAACTGAGATCCTAGTATGTCACTCGCCTTGCGGTAAAACCCCGCTTGTGGATTTTGAGGGTGTGACAGATTGGTATCAGAGCCATTGGTTATAGGGAACTAGGTTGCATACACACACTTGACTATAACCGCACAGTTGTTAGTTACTTGTCGCTTACTCTCCTTACTGTATACACATTGGCATAAGCATCACGTACTTCCCAGCATGGCATCATCGTCGCGTGACTTGGGTAAGAGACCCGCGAGATCTGAGTCACCTCCTTACTCACCTGTACCGCACAGTGGATCGGATTGGACACGACCCTAGTATCCATCTGAAGAGATTGATTGGGATCAACCGTTCGCGATACCTGAAGGTGATCTTCTGCGAAATTTGGATTACTATTCTACCTGCATACGGCATATGATATATCGGGAGCGAGTACCACCGATAGCCTCTACCCGACGACGAACGAGGTCGTCGACAGCTACCCCATCTCTTACACTCCCTACCCTGGATATTCCTTAAGAGCAAGCCTTTGCTGCACTAGTGGCTGCACTGGACACCGAGCAGCAACGTGTCAGGATACTCACTAGTGACTTGTAAGGTGGTTTGAGAAGACAGAGTCTGTCTTCGCAAAATGCAACTGCCCGCATGCCGATCAGGTGAAGTATGCAACCGGGACATTGGAAGGCGCAACACTTTCCTGGTGGAACGCCTAGGTTCAAATGCTGGGTCAAGCTATTGCCAATGAACTAACTTGGGATGAATTCAAAGAAATCATGATTGAAGAATACTGCCCCCGCAATGAGGTGCAAAAACTGGAGATTGAGTTCTGGCAACTCAAAATGCAAGGCTCAGAGATTGAAGCCTACACGACCCGTACTCATGAGTTTGCCACACTATGCCCTGGAATAGTGAATGAAATGCATAAGAGGGTTAAGCATTATATACGAGGATTGGTGCCCAAAATTCAAAGTATGGTAACTGCCTCTAACCCCACTACCATACAACAAGCTATCCGGACAGCCCACAGGCTTACTGATCAAGCCGTTGAGCAAGGCAAATTACCCAAGCTGGGTGCTGTGGAAAGCGTGCCTGACAATAAATGCAAGTGGGATGGTTTAAGCAACGAGGGATCGTCATCCAGCAGCCAATCTCAACCTCAACAACAGCAGCAAAATCAACAACAGCAACGGAGGTTCGATAACAATCGAAGCTTCAACCAGGTGACTCCCTCAAATCAAGGACCTGGTGGGTTTGGCGGAAGACAGCCAAAGTGCAACCGGTGTAACTATCACCATGGGGGTCGGTGTGACAATTTCAAGCGCCAACGTTGTGGGAAGATTGGTCATGCAGCCAAAGACTGCTGGGGTGAACTGATGAAGAAGCCTCAACAATCACAAGAAACTCCAAAAGGTTGTTTCGAGTGCGGAAAAGAAGGCCATTACAGACGCAACTCTCCCCAGCTCAGGAGGAATGGTAATGGCAACAACAACAATGGCAACAATGGCAATAATAACAGCGGCAAGAACAACAACAACGGTAATGGCAACAACAATGGAGGCAATAGCAACAATGGAGCCAAAGGACGAGCCTTCATCATTGGCTCAGGTGAGGCTCTAAACGATCCTACAATAGTAACAGGTAAATTTTCGGTTAATGGTCATTTTGCTACCGTATTATTCGATACCGAAGCCGATAGAAGTTTCGTGTCCACTAAGTTTTGTAGTTTTTAAGTGATATGCTCTCAGCCTTAGAATCTAAATACACCGTAGAGTTAGCTGACGGTACACAAATTCACGTAACGCATATTCTTTGAGACTGCAATATAGAGCTTGCTGGTCGTACATTCGCCATAGATCTCATGCCTGTTACACTAGGAAGTTTTGATGTAGTAGTAGGCATGGATTGGCTTTTCGATAAGCAAGCAGAAGTCATATGCCATGAGAAGATCATAAGGATTCCCATTGGTGAAGAAGAAGTTCTTACGGTTAGAGGTGATAGGAGTGGTGCGGTGATAGGCATCATCTCATTCATGAAGGCACATAAGTGGTTACGAAAGGGTCGACTGGCCATATTGGCACTCGTCATAGATAAACAGACTGAGGAAAAGAAGATATAGGATATCCCCGTAGTTCGCGAGATTCTCGAGGTGTTTCCGGAAGACCTGCATGGATTACCGCCTCATCGTCAAGTTGAATTCCAAATTAAGTTGACTCCAGGAGCTGCTCCAATTGTGAGAGCACCTTATCGGTTAGCCCCGAATGAACTACAAGAATTATCCGCTCAACTACAAGAGCTGTTGGATAAAGGGTTTATCCGACCGAGTTTGTCGCCCTGGGGAGCGCCAGTTCTATTTGTCAAGAAGAAGGATGGTACATTTCGAATGTGCATTGACTATAGGGAACTGAACAAAGTCACGATCAAGAATAGATATCCCTTACCTCGTATAGATGATTTGTTTGATCAACTGCAAGGATCAAGCTATTACTCTAAGATTGATCTGAGGTCTTGGTATCATCAGCTGAGAGTTCGAGAAGAGGACATCTCGAAGACTGCCTTCTGTACACGATATGGTCACTATGAATTTTTGGTCATGCCATTTGGGTTGACGAATGCACCAGCAGTATTCATGGACCTTATGAATTGCGTGTGCAAACCCTATCTTGATCAGTTTGTTATCGTCTTTATTGATGACATACTGATATACTCAAGGACTGAGGAAGAACATGGAGAGCACTTACGTTTAATCTTGGAATTACTTAGAAAGGAACAACTATACGCAAAGTTTTATAAGTGTGATTTCTGGATACGTGAGGTGCAATTCTTGGGTCATGTTGTCAACGAGAGGGAATACATGTTGATCTTGCAAAGATTGAAGCGATAAAGAATTGGTCTGTTCCTAAGACACCAAGTGAGATGTGATAATTCCTTGGATTAGCGGGATATTATCAACGGTTCATTGAAGGATTCTCTAAGATTGCACAACCTCTCACAGCCTTGACTCACAAGGGAACAACATACAAATGGGGTGAGAGTCAGGAATCTGCTTTCCAGTTGCTGAAACAGAAATTGTGTAGCACACCAATATTAGCATTACCAGATGGTGTGATGACTTCGTAGTCTACTGCAATGCTTCTATTCAAGGACTTAGGTGTGTATTGATGCAGTGGGATAAGGTAATAGCTTACGCCTCTAGGCAACTAAAGGTTCATGAGAAGAACTATACCACCCATGACTTGGAACGGGTTCAGTACTTTTTGCCTTAAAGATCTGGAGACACTACTTGTACGGTACCAAATGCACTATTTACACCGATCACAAGAGTCTTCAGCACATCTTTGAACAAACAGAATTGAACATGAGGCAAAGGTGCTGGATAGAATTACTGAATGACTATGATTGTGCCATCAGATATCATTCGGGGAAAGCAAATGTAGTCGCTGACGCACTGAGTAGGAAAGAAACTTCTAAGCCTCGACGTGTGCGAGCTTTGCAGCTTACCATTAGCACAATGTTACCTGAACAAGTCCGAGAGGCTTAGATAGAAGCTTTGACAGCATGAAACATTGGGTCTGAATCGTTAAGGGGAATGGAAAAACAATTGGAAGTAAAAGCGAATGGAATTCGTTACTTCATGGATAGACTTTGGGTACGTCTACACGGAAATCTGAGAGACTTGGTCATGAGTGAGGCACACAAGTCTAAGTACTCTATACATCCTGGATCTGACAAGATGTACCATGATTTGAAGGCGCACTACTGGTGGCCTAACATGAAGGCGGGATGTAGCTACATATGTGAGCAAGTGTCTGACCTGCTCAAAGGTAAAAGTGGAGTATCAGAAACCATCTGGACTATTACAACAACCCGAGATCCCTATGTGAAAGTGGGATCAGATATTAATGGATTTTATTACTAAGTTACCTCGAACTTCTACTGGTTGCGACACAATATGGGTTATCGTGGATAGATTAACAAAGTCTGCTCATTTCCTAGCGATAAAGGAAATAGACAAGATGGAGAAATTAACCCGACTCTATGTGAAGGAGATCGTTTCGAGGCATGGAGTACCGAACTCAATTATTTCTGACCGCGATGCTCATTTCACATCGCATTTCTGGCAGTCGTTGCAGAAAGCTTTAGGTACACGATTGGATACGAATACTGCTTATTATCCACAGACTGATGGTCAAAGCGAGCATACTATACAGACTTTGGAGGACATGTTACGTGCTTGTGTGATTGACTTCGGGAATAACTGGGAAGTTCACCTACCATTGGTGGAATTTTCTTACAACAAGAGTTATCACACTAGCATAAAGGCGGCACCTTTCGAAGTGTTGTATGGGAGAAAATGTAGATCACCAGTTTGTTGGGCTGAAATTGGTGACAGCCAGCTAACGGGTCCTGAGTTAGTACACGAGACCATTGAGAAGAGTGTACAAATAAGGAACCGTATGGCTGCAGCGCGCGACAGACAGAAAAGTAATGCTGATAAGCGACGGACATCTCTAGAATTCCAGATTGGTGACAAAGTCTTACTAAAGGTCTCACCATGGAAAGGAGTGATTCGGTTTGGTAAGCGAGGAAAGCTAAATCCGAGATACGTTGGACCATTTGAGATCTTGGAAAGAATAGGTCCAGTGGCTTATCGATTAGCCCTACCTGATTCACTAAGTGGAATCCATGATGTATTCCATGTTTCGAATGTGAAGAAGTGCTTAACGGATGAAACGATGGTCGTACCACTGGAAGAAGTTCAAGTAGACGAACAATTACGCTTCATTGAGGAACCGGTCGAAGTGATGGATCGTGAGGTGAAGACACTTAAGCAAAGCAAGATACCCATTGTCAAAGTTCGATGGAACTTGAGACGTGGACCAAAATTCACGTGGGAACGTGAGGACCAAATGAAGCTTAAGTATCCTCAGCTATTCGGAAAGACGATGTCAGCCGGCGAAGGTAATGATTTAAATTTCGGGACGAAATTTCTTTCAACATGGGGATGATGTGACAACTCTCCCAAAACTCACTCGATTTTGATTACTTTATGCCAATGCAGTAGACCAGTGATGGAACACTCACCATGTAACGCAATTTTCGAGACAAAAATTCTTTCAACATGGGGATAATGTGACATCCGGTAATTTTCCGTTACCAAACTCCATTAGTTTCGTTAAGTCTTGCATACACGTGTCGTGAGCACACACTAGTTGTTGTTGAACATTGGTGACTTAATAATAATTAATAATGATTATCTGATAATAATTTAGTTAATGATGTGATTATTCTGTTGTGTTTATGTGTTTACGTGATTTAAATATTAATTGTGAATTTTATCGCGTAACGTGGAAACGTGTGTATTTAATCCATATGTTTTGTATTTGTACATATAAAACGTATAATTGTTACTATTAGTTCATATGTTTATTATTTTAATTAAAAAAACATCTTAAGAGAGTGTTAAAAGCTTAGTTTTATAAAAATACAAATTATAAGGGTTAAAGGGTAATTATGATTAATTAAGTTACAAAATTAAAAATCCTAACCCTAAACACCCCCTACGGCCACGACACACCTCAAACACACACATTCACTTCGAATTTCAGCAAGAACAAGCAAGAAAGTCACAGTTTTGGATCGATTCAAGGATTACAACGCGTTAGATACATCAAATACAAGCCATTACACGTTTAAAGGTAAGATTTTTACATTTTTTTCATGGATTTTGATGTTGGCCGAAAGTTGGTGTTTGAAATCTGAAATTGGATGTCAAATTCATGTTGATTGTTGATGTTATGATGTTAGTAACATTGTATAGATGCTAGTTTACGTTGATTGTGCAAGAAAGCTTTGATTTTGATGTATTGTTCATAGGTTACTAATAATAGTAACTTTGTTTGCATGAATGCAATGATTTGATGACGAATTGATGTTGTTAATGTGTTTTTGATGATAATTGGGTGTTAATTGATGATATGAATACTAGAAATTCAAGAATGAATGAATGTAGTTCATGTCTTACTAAAGATAGTAACTTTTGGCTATGAAGGTTGATGAATTGTGGTAATTGGATATTGTTGATCATGTCTAGATGCTATCATGAGCTTGAATTGGTATGTTATTGATGAATTCATGAATGTCTTGGGTATTTGATAGATTTTGGGATGTGCTTTCCCAAAGGGAAACTTTATTTGCACTAATTCTTGGATATGAGGATTTGAGCATGTTTGGGACATTAGGATCATGTTAGCATGTTCAAGGATGATTTCTAAGGTGGTAGAATGTAATGTTTGGGTTGTATGAATGTTTAGGTGGTTAGTTATCTGATTTGGCCTGTTTGTTGGAATTCATGGTAATGGGTCATATGGGTATGTTAGGACTATTGTTGGTTTGTGGTTGATCATGATTGAACATTTTGGATGATATGATCTCTGTTAAATGGTATATTGATGATCATCATACACGCGTGCGAATTTGAGGCCCCTACTTAGTAGGATTGGCAGGGTTTAGGGTATGAAGTCGTGAGTGGCTTCACATGGCATGCTATGCATGATGTGATTCTATGTATGATGCATTGGTTGTGTTGTAGCTATGTTGAGCATGATAATTGTTTAAGATTCGCATGACTTGTATGATATCTGACTGTATGATGATCTAGTTAGTACATGTGGTTCATGAAGTGTTATATGTAATCAGTTTGTACGTTAATCATGTATGATGTACTTTTATGCTTGTTTGAATGAAATTTCACCTATAATGTCACCAACAGGTCAAACGAGTCAACTGGGTCAAATGTGTCTTGTCTTCTAAAACCTTGAGTTCTTTGGTTTGTAGAGCACTTAGGGTTTCATTATGATTCTGTATACACGTACTTATGTAGTCATGTGTTCTAGGTGACCTCTGAGGGTTGTCTGTCCACTCTTTCTTGTCAAGTTAAGCCTTAAGTAATTTCTTATGCGCATCAGGTGAGTTCATGCCCCACTCTTTACATACTCTCTTTTGGGGAAGATAGCATACTGGTTTTACAAACGCTTACTTTATATGAGTTGTGTATAGTATGATATAGTGCTGAATACCATGAAAGTCTCACACTTTCGGATTGTTAATAATAATGATTAGCAGGAAATCTTGGGTAGTACTACTGGGTCTGACGAGCCCCACCTATGCAAATCGAGGTCAAACGGGTGCAATTTTGTCCTAACGAACATTGTCACGACCTGGTATGTCATGGCAGGAGGCAACAAACGTAAGACAGTCAGCTTCAATCGCGAAATCACTATGATTATTACTGATGAATATAGACTAGCTATCTATTTCAATACACCTCTTATATTTTGCAACTGTTACTATTTTTGTCCAACGCAAACTCTTGAACTCACCAACCATTGTGTTGACTCTTTTAGTATGCTATTCTCAGGTTGAGGTTACCATTGCCTAGGAGCACATTACACGGGTCAGCATCATGGTGTTGTCAGCATGTTATGAAACAATGTTTTCAGGATTATGTTTGTTTAAACTTTATGCCTTGGTTTTGCATAATGCTTGGGCGCGTTTGTTTGCGCATTTTAAATCATATTACATTGTTTTGGGTTTTCTGTTTTATTTAACGCTTCCACAGTATTTAAAGTTAAACTTTGATTTGAGTGTTTGTGCATATAGAGTCATTCTGAGTAACTAATGACTGAGATCCTGGTATGTCACGCGCCTCGCGGTAAAACCCCGCACGTGGAATTTGAGGGTGTGACATGTAACAACATAAAATACGATGGAGTTTTGATTCTCAAGCCCTATAAACACACTCACGAACCAATCTAATTAAATCTGATTATAATCTTCATTGGAGTCACACTAATCGATCACACAGGGAATGTACCATCTATTGATTAAATTGAAACCAAAACCAGACACGACACCACATGAATGACCCTTAAAATCAATCCACACCTACCCAAAACATATCCGCAACACACCACAACTAACTTCAAAAACTATTGCCTCAAAAATCCATTGAATCAATCCAAATGACATCTTCAATACACAGAATCCTTTTTCCATCATCAAGGAAAGCAAACGAGGTGCAAATACCAATAAACTACTCGTATTTCACTAGAGAAGAGTAGATAATCGAATTACAGTTAAAATAAAACTAATCAGACGTCAAACAAGAAACTTAATATGTGATTGATGAAAGAGAAGTCAACTCAAGGTCACACGAGCAGTTAAATAAGATATACTTTTATTATAATCAAAACTGTGCAACTACAGATTGGTGCATCAGTGCATTCATAAAAGCTGAACTAAATACATGGGAAAGGAACTAGTTAAAGAAAAACATTAAACAACAATAGTTCTCGAATGGATACTTTATGCTTCTCTTAATAACCTCAAATGCTATGGAGTTTTGATTCTCAAGCCCTATAAACACACTCCTGAACCAATCTAATCAAATCTGATTATAATCTTCATTGGAGTCACACTAATCAATCACACAGGGAACATAGCATTTATTGATTAAATTGAAACCAAAATCGGACACGACACCCAATCCACTCCTACCCAAAACTTATCCGCAACACACCACAACCAACTTAGAATATTATTGCCTCTAAATTCCATTGAATCAATCCAAATGACCACTTCGATACACAGAATCCTTTTTCGACCATCAAGGGAAGGAAACGAGGTGCAAAGAACCAATAAACTACTTGTATTATACTAGAGAAGAGTAGATAATCAAATTACAGTTGAAATAAAAGTTATCAGACATCAAACAAGATAGTTAATATGTGATTTGTAACACCCGAAAATTTAAATAAAAAGAAAGGAAAAAGAAAAGTATCTTGAAAGAAAGGAAAAGGAGCACAAGTGGAGGGGGCCAAAGTGTAAAAAGTACAAAACACTTTTGTGTTTAAATGGGTATGGTCGCCCATGCATCTGCCTTTTTCACCACTTGCTTTTGGCTGGACAAGAAGAAGTAAGAAGAGCAGAGTTTTCTCTCGGTTGCAGGAAGGTGAAGTTGTGTTTTGCTCTTGATAAGTGTTTCTTTGTGTTTTTGGTTTGGTTTTGTTGGGTTTTCGACCTTAGAACCGATATTTATGTGTTCTCGGTGCTCGGTTGTGTGTGTTTTCTTGTGTTTTAGGTGTTTGAACTCTTTGAGCCCTCAAGTTCGATAGAATTTTACTTGAAGGCTGCAATTGGTGAGTTCTAGATCCCCGGTTTTGTGTTTTTAAACTTTTTAGTGCTGAAAAATGCATGTTAAAATGTTTTTAATGGTTTATGTATGAACCCTTATGTACGTATGATTGATTGTAAGGTTTTTTAATGTTTAGAATGCTAGATTTAAGTTGTAAACATGTTAGAATGCAGATTGGGTCTAAAAATGATTTAGAAATATGCATAACCATTGGCCACGCGCCTAAATAGTACCCATACGCCTGAATATTTGACATAGAAAACCCAAGTGTAGCTCATGTGCCCAAATAGTATCCATGCGCCTAAGCCGTTTTTCCCAAATATTCTAAGTGCCAAGCTCATGGGCCCTGAAAATTTCCAGGCACCTAAGTGTTAGTCATGCGCCTGAACAGTACCTCATGCGCCCAATGTTGGTTCCCAGGCGCCTAAGTGTTGGCCCATGCGCCCAAGCAGTGCTTTTGTGCCTGCATAGTGTTCATGCGCCTAGAACACTTAGAAATATTTCTGAAATTTTGGGAAAATAGAAATTTTAGGGTTTGACCCTGGATTGATTTGATGGTTGTATTTGTTTATTCCATGCATGTTTATGGCATGTTCTTGTGTTCCATATTACGTATTATTGTGTGGCTTTACGTGGTTGTATATACTCGTATGCGTAAAGTATTATCATAAATAACCGGAAAGACTAATGATAATGAAAAGTGGAACATAAAGAACGAACGAAAAGCCTTGCAAGCAAAATGAAAGGAGGTTCACAGCCACGGGTTGTCAGCTCAACTGCATGCGGGTTAGCTACCCCATGAGGATGCATGCGAGGTCAATCTTTGAGATTGATGGGACCCTTGTGCTTGCCCCAGGTAACAGGGTCAGCTTCGTGCACAATGTTCGAGGTCTATTTATAGACCTCAGTCCCAGTTCTAGCTTCGTGCACAATGTTTAGGGTATTGCATATTGGTCTGGATGAAAGTGAAAGACAAGGAACAAGACAAGGACTGCAGAGATGGCTCTGTTAAGCCTGGGCTTCATCATCCAGAGAGTGTGGATGAAAGTGCTAACTTAGGGCCTAATAAAGGAGGCAGTTGTGGAGGAGGTGCATCAAGTCATGCAAGAGATCCTACCGTCTGTAGTAACCGAAGTCATCCGTGCTATGAGAGAGGATGAGAAGAAGGAGAAGGAGGATGAGAGAAGGAAGACGACTGGGAGAAGGGAGAATAAGGGAGATCATAGTGAGGAGGAGGAACTGAACGCTGGGATGGCAGCCTCCAGTGATGAGGAGGTGGTGGTAGTGCGGGAGACCACGAAGGGGTGCAGCTACGGGGCATTCCAGCGATGCAAACCCCAAACTTTTGACGGTAGTGGTAATGCTACTGCTGCTCACCGATGGGTGAGAGAGATGGAGGCTGTCCTAGAGATCAGCAAGTGCAGGGAGGACCAGAAGGTGAAGTTTGCCACTCACTCATTTGCATACTCGGCTTTATGTTGCAGGGAGAATATTGTCCAAGCCGAAGGCAGCAGAGCCATCGAGAAGATGGGATGGGAGTTGAAGAAGATGGTAATCGAGGAGTTCTTTTCTCATACAGAGCTTGATAAGATTGAGAGGGAGTTCCTATAGCTGGAGGCGGAAACCATGACCCGCTAGCAATACACCACCAAGTTTAACGAAATGGCAAGACTAGTGCCAGATCAGGTGACACCAGCATCAAGGAAAATCAAAAGGTACATTCAGGGGTTGCCGGCGGATATCCGCAGGTATTTAATTGCTGCTTGCCCGGGTACCTTTCGATCGGTGGTACACCAGGCGGGTAGGTTGTATGATGAGAGGGAGGAGATTGTGGTGGAAGCAAACAAGAAGGGTGGTGGTGATAAGAACTGGAGCAGGAAGCAGTTTGGGCATGGTGGTTTCACCCTAAATAACAAGAAGTCAAGGGTGGATGACCGATGGGTGGCTGCGGCAGGCTCGGGGACGAAGAGGTGTGGTAAGTGTGGAAAGGAGCATACTGGGGAATGCAGGTTGGGATTGAACGTCTGCTTCAAATGTGGCAAGCCCGACCATGTGGCAAAAGAATACTGGGATATAAGATGTGATAACTGTGGTGAAGAGGGCCATTTAAGCAGGGATTGCAAGAAGCCAAGAGCAGAGAGTTCTAGGGTGAAGAAGCGGACAGAGGATGGAGGACAGAAGGCAAGTGCTAGAGCCTTCATGATGACCCAGTAGGAGGCCAGAGTGGACCCCGATGTTGTGTCAGGTATGTTTCTAGTAAATGAAATTTGTGCCTCTGTATTATTTGATTCTGGTGCTAGTAGGAGTTTCATTTCTGCTGCTTTCTGTGCTATGTTGCCTGTTAGTAGTAGATATATTGATGAGCCCTTTGATGTAGAAACTACTATTGGCAAGTCTACTAGAATTTCTGATATGATAGAAGATTGTGACATAGAATAGAAGGCCATAGGTTCTCCGCTAAACTATTTGTGATGCCCCTAGGCGGATTTGATGTAGTTCTAGGGATGGATTGGTTAGCAGCCTGTGAGGCAAATATTATGTGTCGCAAGAAGATGATTCGATTAATTGCGCTCGATGGAAGTTCGGTAATGGTCTACAGTGATCGAGTGACAATGGTTCCTAAGGTGATCTCGATGGCAGTGGCAGAGAAGTGCATAAAACGCGGATGTAGTGCCTACCTAGCTTATGTGAAGGATGTGGACGCGTCAGTACCATAATTGTCTGATGTACCAGTTATGTGTGACTTTTCGGACGTGTTCCTAGAAGATTTACCAGGTGTACCACCGGACTGCGAGATCGAGTTTCAGATTGATTTCATACCCGGTGCTCAACCCATTGCCAAAGCACCGTATTGATTGGCTCCGACGGAGATGAAGGAACTGATGGTTCAACTGCAGGAATTGAAGGATAAGGGGTTTATTCAACCGAGCATCTCTCCCTAGGGTGCTCCGGTGTTTGTAAAGAAGAAGGATGGTAGTATGAGGATGTGTATCGACTACGAGAGTTGAACAAGTTAACGGTGAAGAACCAATATCCCTTGCCCAGAATAGATGACTTGTTTGATTAGCTCCAAGGTGCCAGTTGGTTCTCACGAATAGATCTTCGATCTGGTTACCATCAGTTGAAGGTAATTCTAAGGAATCATGGTGGACCCGGCAAAGGTTGAGAAGTGATGCAATGGATGTCTCCAAAGACGCCATCTGAGATTCGCAGTTTCATGGTTTGGCTGGCTACTACAGAAGATTTATCAAGACTTTTCCAAGATAGCCTCACCATTGACCAAGTTGACCCGCAAGGACATGAAGTTTGTATGGGGTTTGGAACAGGAGAATTCTTTTGAGGAGTTAAAGATGAGATTGTCTCAAGCTCCTGTCTTAACGTTGCCCGAAGGGAGCAAAGACTTAGTGGTCTATTCAGATGCTTCATATTCGGGATTGGGTTGCGTGCTAATGCGAAGGGGAAGAGTAATAATAGCCTACGCGTCCCACAGTTGAAAATCCCCGAGGCTAATTACCCTACTCATGACTTGGAGCTAGCGGCGTGGTCTTCGCGTTGAAGATTTAGAAGCCTACTTGTACGGGACGAAGTGCACTATCTTCACGGACCATAAAAGTTTGAAATACTTCTTTTAGCAGAAAGACCTCAATATGAGGCAAAGGAGGTGGCTGGAATTGATCAAGGACTATGATTGTGAGATCCATGCCAGAAGGAGAACCCGAGCCATTCAGGGTGAAAGCCTACCAGTTGATTATGACCTCAGATGTGATGACATAGGTCAGAGAGTTCCAAGATGAGGCATTGAAAGAAGATCGCCTTAACTTTGAAAGGATGAGAGGCCTAGTCACGGAGTTGGGTGAAAATACTCTCCAAGTTAGAACCCGCTTCGGGCGGATGTGGATCCCTCGTTACGGAGACTTACGGGGGCGAATCATGGACAAAGCTCATAAGACTCGATACTCCATTCATCCCGCAGCTACCAAGATGTATCAGGATATGAAGAAAGACAACTGGTGGCCGGGTATGAAGCGTGATGTGGTGGAGTATGTGAGTAAGTGCCTTACTTGCTTCCCAGTGTAGGCAGAGCATCAGAAACCATACGGGAAGATCCAACCTTTGGATATACTCGAGTGGAAATGGGAGCACATTACCATGGACTTCATCATGAAGTTACCTCGTACGGCTAGAGGATACGATGCGATATGGGTAATAGTTGATCGTCTGACAAAGAGTGACCACTTCTTGCGATCCGCGAGACATATTCATTTGAGAGGCTGGCGGATCTATTCATTAAAGAGATTGTAGCTTGTCATGGTGTACCGGTGTCTATCGTGTCGGGCCGTGACACCCGGTTCACATCGAAATTTTGGAAGAGATTCCACGTTGCGATGGGGACGAGGCTACACATTAGCATGGCTTAACATCCTCAGACAGATGGTCAGTCTGAGAGGACGATTCAGATGCTCGAAGATATGCTCCGAGCATGTGTGATCGACTTTGGAGGAAGTTGGGATGATCACCTACCGTTAGCGGAATTCTCATACAACAACAGTTATCATGCTAGCATTGGCATGCCACCATATGAGATGCTATACGGTAGAAGGTGTAGGACGCCCGTGTGTTGGGGTGATATCAGGCAGAAGGAGTTGGGAAGTATTGAGGTGATCGAGGCTATGATAGAGAAGTTGGAGAAGATCAAAGCCTTCATGAAGGCGGCAAGAGATATACAAAGTCGTATGCCGACAAAAGGCGTAGACCGATTGAGTTCAATGTGGGCGATAGAGTCATGTTGAAAGTCTCGCCTTGGAAAGGGATCATCCGGTTTAAAAAGCGGGGCAAGCTCAGTCCGAGGTACATAGGACCTTTCTGAATTGTTGCACGAGTAGGAAAGGTGGCCTATCGATTGGAGTTACTTGATGAGTTAAGTGGAATTCATCCAACATTCCATGTATCTCATCTGAGAAAATGCCTAGCTGATGAAGACATGATTGTACCACTGGAAGACATTGAAGTTTATGAAAGGTTCAACTATGTAGACAACCCTGTCAATCATTGACCGAAAATAGAAGAGGTTATGAAATAAAGTGGTTCCCTGGTGCGAGTGCAGTGGAAGCACAGGAAGGGATCTGAGTCTACGTGGGAAACTAAAGAAGAGATACAACATTACCCACAACTTGTTGAAGAATAACAGTTTCGAGGACGAAACCTCTATAAGGGGGGACTTGTTACACCCGAAAATTTAAATAAAAAAGGAAAAGAAGTATCTTGAAGAAAGGAAAAGAGCACAAGTGGAGGGGGCCAAAGTGTAAAAAGTACAAAACACTATTATTTTGTGTTTTAAATGGGTAGGTCGCCATGCATCTGCCTTTTTCACCATTTGCTTTCGGCTGGACAGAAGAAGAAAAGAGCAGTGTTTTCTCTCGGTTGCAGGAAGTTGAAGTTGTTTTGCTCTTGGTAAGTGTTTTCTTTGTGTTTTTGGTTTGGTTTTTTGGGTTTCGACCTTAGAACCAATATTTATGTGTTCTCGGTGGTCGGTTGCATGTGTTTTGTTGTGTTTTAGGTGTTTGAACTCTTTGATCCCTCAAGTTCGGTGGAGTTTTACTTGAAGCCTGCAATTGGTGAGTTCTAGATCCCTGGTTTTGTGTTTTTAAACTTTTTGGGGTAGAAAAATGCATGTTAAAATGTTTTAATGGTTTATGTATGAATCCATATGTACGTATGATTGAATGTTTATGTTTTATGATTGTAAGGTTGTTTTTGATGTTTAGGATGCTAGATTTAAGTTGTAAACATGTTAGAAGGCAGATTGGGTCTAAAAATGATTTAGAAATATGCATAACCGTTGGCCACGCCCCCCAATAGTACCCATACGCCTGAATATTTGACTTAGACAACCCAAGTGCCGTTCATGTGCCCAAAAGTATCCATACGCCTAAGACGTTTTTGAAAATATTCTAAGTGTCAAGCTCATGCGCCCAAATAGTAGTCATGCGCCCAGAAAATTTCCAGGCCCTAAGTGTTAGTATGCGCCTGAATATACCTCATGCTCCCCGATTGGTTCCCATGCGCCTAAGTGTTGGCCCATGCGCCCAAGAATGCTCATGCGCCTGCAGAGTGTTCATGGGCCCATAAGTGTCAAGCTCATGCGCCCAATAGTAGTCATGCGCCCAGAAAATTTCAGGCGCCTAAGTGTTAGTCATGCGCTGAATAGTACCTCATGCTCCAGAATTGGTTCCCATGCGCCTAAGTGTTGGCCCATGCGCCCAAGAAATGCTCATGCGCCTGCAGAGTGTTCATGGGCCCATATAGTTCTCATGCGCCTAGAACACTTAGAAAAATTCTGAATTTTAGGAAAATAGAAATTTTAGGGTTTGACCCTGGATTGATTTGATGGTGTATTTGTTTATTCCATGCATGTTTATGGCATGTTCTGTGTTCCATATTACGTATTATTGTGTGGCTTACGTGGTGTGTATATATCGTATGCGTAAAGTATTATCATAAATAACCGGAAAGACTAATGATAATGAAAAGTGGAACATAAAGAACGAACGAAAAGTCTTGCAAGCAAAATGAAAGGAGTTTCGCAGCACATGTTGTCAGCTCAACTGCGTGCGGGTTAGCTACCCCATGAGGATGCATGTGGGGTCAATCTTTGAGATTGACGGGACCTTTGTGCTTGCCCTAGTAACTGGGTTAGCTTCGTTCACAATGTTAGGGGTCATTTATAAACCTCAGGCCCAGTACCCGCTTCGTGCACAATGTTCGGGGTATTGCACATTGGTCTGGATGAAGTGAAAGATAGAAGAAAGTACGAAATGAAATGAAGAGAAAAATGAATATTATCTTGTGGTACGTATGATGTGGGATCACATATGAAGAAGGGTTTTTATGTTAAAGGAAGTATTTAAGAAAAATATATTTTATATATTTAAACAAGGTATTTTAAATGTTTTTTAAAACTAGAACTCACTCAGAAACATTGGCTTTTATGCATATTTTCAGTTGGCAGGTAATTGTTGCTGGGAATGGCATGCTGGTAAAAGTACTTGGCGAGCAAGACAGGCATCCATTCGTGCATGATAATTATGTTGTTTGTAATGAAACTAAACGTTTCATTTGTAACTCCTATATACATTGATGTATTATTTGGCAACATTAAAATTAATGCAATGAATGGTTTTGGTAATCTAATCCGCTGCGATGTTTAATTAAATGTATGAAATTTTATGTAATTAATGCGTGTGGTTGACCAACTGTGAGGTTCCGGGTACGAGGCTTTACATCACTGATGAAAGAGAAGTCAACTCAAGGTCACACACGAGCAATTAAATAAGATTTACTTGTATTATAATCAACTTGTGCAACTACAGATTGGTGCATTAGTGCATTCATAAAAGCTTAACTAAAAACATGGGAAAGGAACTAGTTAAACAAAAACATTAAACAACAATAGTTCTCGAATGGATACTTTATGCTTCTCTTAACAACCTCAAATGCTATGGAGTTTTGATTCTCAAGCCCTATAAACACACTCCCGAACCATTCTAATCAAATTTGATTATAATTTTCATTGGAGTCACACTAATCGATCACACAGGGAACGTAGCATCTATTGATTAAATTGAAACCACAACCGGACACGACACCACACGGATGACCCTTAAAATCAACTTACTCCTATCCAAAACATATTCGAAACACACCATAACCAACTTCGAATACTATTGCCTCTAAAATCCATTGAATCAATCCAAATGACCACTTCGATACACAGAATCCTTTTTTGACCATCAAGGGAAGGAAACAAGGTGCAAAGAACCAATAAACTACTCGTATTTCACTAGAGAAGACTAGATAATCAAATTACAGTTAAAATAAAACTAATCAGACCACAAACAAGATACTTAATATGTGATTGATGAAAGAGAAGTCAACTCAAGGTCACACGAGCAATTAAATAAGATTTACTTGTATTATAATCAAAACTGTGCAACTAAAGATTGGTGCATCAGTGCATTCACAAAAGCTTAACAAAATACACAGGAAAGGAACTAGTTAAACAAAAACATTAAACAACAATAGTTCTCGAATGGATACTTTATGCTTCTCTTACCAACCTAAAATGCTATGGAGTTTTGATTCTCAAGCCCTATAAACACACTCCTGAACCAATCTAATCAAATCTGATTATAATCTTCATTGGAGTCACACTAATCGATCACACAGGGAACGTAGCATCTATTGATTAAATTCAAACCAAAACCGGACACGAAACCACACGAATGACCCTTAAAATCAATCCACTCCTACCCAAAACTTATCCGCAACACACCACAACAACTTCGAATACTATTTCCTCAAAAATCCACTGAATCAATACAAATGACCACTTCAATACACAGAATCCTTTTTTGACCATCAAGGGAAGGAAACGAGATGCAAAGAACCAATAAACTACTCGTATTTCACTAGAGAAGAGTAGATTATCAAATTACAGTCGAAAGAAAACTAATCAGACATCAAACAAGATACTTAATATGTGATTGATGAAAGAGATGTCAACTCAAGGACACACGAGCAATTAAATAAGATTTAGTTGTATTATAATCAAAACTGTACAACTACAGATTGGTGCATCAGTGCATTCACAAAAAATTAAGTAAATACATGGGAAAGGAACTAGTTAAACAAAAACATTTAACAACAATAGTTCTCGAATGGATACTTTATGCTTCTCCTAACAACCTCAAATGCTATGGAGTTTTGATTCTCAAGCCCTATAAACACACTCCCAAACCAATTTAATCAAATCTGATTATCATCTTCATTGGAGTAACACTAATCGATCACATAGGGAACGTAGCATCTATTGATTAAATTGAAACCAAAACCGGACACGACACCACACGAATGACCCTTAAAATCAATCCACTCCTACCCAAAACTTATCCTCAACACACCACAACCAACTTCAAATACTATTGCCTCTAAAATCCATTGAATCAATCCAAATGACCACTTCGATACATAGAATCCTTTTTCGACCATCAAGGGAAGGAAACGAGGTGTAAAGAACCAATAATCTACACGTATTTCACTAGAGAAGAGAAGATATTAAAATTACAGTTGAAATAAAACTAATCAGACGTCAAACAAGATACTTAATATGTGATTGATGAAAGAGAAATCAACTCAAGGTCACACGAGCAGTTAAATAAGATTTACTTGTATTATAATAAAAACTGTGCAACTACAGATTGGTGCAATAGGGTATTCACAAAATCTTAACTAAGTACATGGGAAAGGAACTAGTTAAACAAAAACATTAAACAACAATAGTTCTCGAATGATTACTTTATGCTTCTCCTAACAAGCTATGGTGTTTTGATTCTCAAGCCCTATAAACACACTCCCGAACTAATCTAATCAAATCTGATTATAATCTTCATTGGAGTCACACAAATCGATCACACAGGAACGTAGCATCTATTGATTAAATTGAAACCAAAACCTGACACGATACCACACGAATGACCCTTAAAATCAATCCACTCCTACCCAAAACATATCCACAACACACTACAACCAACTTCGAATACTATTGCCTCAAAATCCATTGAATCAATCCAAATGACCACTTCGATACACAGAATCCTTTTTCAACCATCATGGGAAGGAAACGAGGTGCAAAGAACCAATAAACTACTCGTATTTCACTAGAGAAGAGTAGATAATCAAAGTACAATTGAAATAAAACTTATCACACGTCAAACAAGATACTTAATATGTGATTGAAGAAAGAGAAGTCAACTCAAGGTCACACTAGTAATTAAATAAGATTTACTTGTATGATAATCAAAACTATGCAACTACAGATTGGTGCATTAGTGCATTCACAAAAAAGCTTAACTAAATACATAGCAAAAGGCACTAGTTAAAAAAAAACATTAAACAACAATAGTTCTTGAATGGATACTTTATGCTTCTCTTAACAACTTCAAATGCTATGGAGTTTTGATTCTCAAGCCCTATAAACACACTCCCGAACCAATCTAATAAAATATGATTATAATCTTCATTGGAGTCATACTAATCGATCACACATGGAATGTAGCTTCTATTGATTAAATTGAAACCAAAACCGGGCTCGACACCACACGAATGACCCTTAAAATCAATCCACTCCTACCCAAAACTTATCCGCAACACACCCCAACAACTTCGAATACTATTTCCTCAAAAATCCATTGAATCAATACAAATGACCACTTCAATACACAGAATCCTTTTTTGACCATCAAGGGAAGGAAACGAGATGCAAAGAACCAATAAACTACTCGTCTTTCACTAGAGAAGAGTAGATTAGATTTCAAATTACAGTCGAAAGAAAACTAATCAGACGTCAAACAAGATACTTAATATGTGATTGATGAAAGAGATGTCAACTCAAGGTCACACGAGCAATTAAATAAGATTTCGTTGTATTATAATCAAAACTGTACAACTACAGATTGGTGCATCAGTGCATTCACAAAAAATTAAGTAAATACATGGGAAAGGAACTAGTTAAACAAAAACATTAAACAACAATAGTTCTCGAATGGATACTTTATGCTTCTCCTAACAACCTCAAATGCTATGGAGTTTTGATTCTCAAGCCCTATAAACACACTCCCAAACCAATCTAATCAAATCTGATTATCATCTTCATTGGAGTCACACTAATCGATCACATAGGGAACGTAGCATCTATTGATTAAATTGAAACCAAAACCGGACACGACACCACACGAATGACCCTTAAAATCAATCCACTCCTACCCAAAACTTATCCTCAACACACCACAACCAACTTCAAATACTATTGCCCCTAAAATCCATTAAATCAATCCAAATGACCACTTCGATACACAGAATCCTTTTTCGACCATCAAGGGAAGGAAACGAGGTGTAAAGAACCAATAATCTACTCGTATTTCACTAGAGAAGAGAAGATAATAAAATTACAGTTGAAATAAAACTAATCAGACATCAAACAAGATACTTAATATGTGATTGATGAAAGAGAAATCAACTCAAGGTCACACGAGCAGTTAAATAAGATTTACTTGTATTTTAATCAAAACTGTGCAACTACACATTGGTGCAATAGTGTATTCATAAAAGCTTAACTAAATACATGGGAAAGGAACTAGTTAAATAAAAACATTCAACAATAATAGTTCTCGAATGGATACTTTATGCTCCTCTTAACAAGCTATGGAGTTTTGATTCTCAAGCCCTATAAACACACTCCCAAACCAATCTAATCAAATCTGATTATCATCTTCATTGGAGTCACACTAATCGATCACTTAGGGAACGTAGCATCTATTGATTAAATTGAAACCAAAACCGGACACGACACCACACGAATGACCCTTAAAATCAATCCACTCCTACCCAAAACTTATCCTCAAAACGCCACAACCAACTTCAAATACTATTGCCTCTAAAATCCATGAATCAATCCAAATGACCACTTCGATACAGAATCCTTTTTCGACCATCAGGGAAGGAAACGAGGTGTAAAGAACCAATAATCTACTCGTATTTCACTAGAGAAGAGAAGATAATAAAATTATAGTTGAAATAAAACTAATCAGACGTCAAACAAGATACTTAATATGTGATTGATGAAAGAGAAATCAACTCAACGTCACACGAGCAGTTAAATAAGATTTACTTGTATTATAATAAAAACTGTGCAACTACAGATTGGTGCAATAGGGTATTCACAAAAGCTTAACTAAATACATGGGAAAGGAACTAGTTAAACAAAAACATTAAACAACAATAGTTCTCGAATGGTTACTTTATGCTTCTCTTAACAAGCTATGGAGTTTTGATTCTCAAGCCCTATAAACACACTCCCGAACTAATCTAATCAAATCTGATTATAATCTTCATTGGAGTCACACAAATCGATCACACAGGAACGTAGCATCTATTGATTAAATTGAAACCAAAACCGGACACGATACCACACGAATGACCCTTAAAATCAATCCACTCCTACCCAAAACATATCCACAACACACTACAACCAACTTCGAATACTATTGCCTCAAAATCCATTGAATCAATCCAAATGACCACTTCGATACACCGAATCCTTTTTCGACCATCAAGGGAAGGAAACGAGGTGCAAAGAACCAATAAACTACACGTATTTCACTAGAGAAGAGTAGATAATCAAAGTACAGTTGAAATAAAACTAATCAGACGTCAAACAAGATACTTAATATGTGATTGAAGAAAGAGAAGTCAACTCAAGGTCACACGAGCAATTAAATAAGATTTACTTGTATTATAATCAAAACTATGCAACTACAGATTGGTGCATCAGTGCATTCACAAAAAAGCTTAACTAAATACATAGGAAAGGCACTAGTTAAAAAAACATTAAACAACAATAGTTCTTGAATGGATACTTTATGCTTCTCTTAACAACTTCAAATGCTATGGAGTTTTCATTCTCAAGCCCTATAAACACACTCCCGAACCAATCTAATAAAATATGATTATAATCTTCATTGGAGTCATACTAATCGATCACACATGGAATGTAGCTTCTATTGATTAAATTGAAACCAAAACCGGGCACGATACCACACGAATGACCCTTAAAATCAATCCACTCCTACCCAAACTTATCCGCAACACACCACAACAACTTCGAATACTATTTCTTCAAAAATCCACTGAATCAATACAAATGACCACTTCAATATACAGAATCCTTTTTTGACCATCAAGGGAAGGAAACGAGATGCAAAGAACCAATAAACTACTCGTATTTCACTAGAGAAGAGTAGATTATCAAATTACAGTCGAAAGAAAACTAATCAGACGTGAAACAAGATACTTAATATGTGATTGATGAAAGAGATGTTAACTAAAGGTCACACGAGCAATTAAATAAGATTTAGTTGTATTATAATCAAAACTGTACAACTACAGATTGGTGCATCAGTGTATTCACAAAAAAGTAAGTAAAGACATGGGAAAGGAACTAGTTAAACAAAAACATTAAACAATAATAGTTCTCGAATGGATACTTTATGCTTCTCCTAACAACCTCAAATGCTATGGAGTTTTGATTCTCAAGTCCTATAAACACACTCCTAAACCAATCTAATCAAATCAGATTATCATCTTCATTGGAGTCACACTAATCGATCACATAGGGAACGTAGCATCTATTGATTAAATTGAAACCAAAACCGGACACGACACCACACGAATGACCCTTAAAATCAATCCACTCCTACCCAAAACTTATCCTCAACACACCACAACCAACATCAAATACTATTGCCTCTAAAATCCATTGAATCAATCCAAATGACCACTTCGATACTCAGAATCCTTTTTCGACCATCAAGGGAAGGAAACGAGGTGTAAAGAACCAATAATCTACTCGTATTTCACTAGAGAAGAGAAGAGAATAAAATTACAGTTGAAATAAAACTAACCAGACGTCAAACAAGATACTTAATATGTGATTGATGAAAGAGAAGTCAACTCAAGGTCACACGAGCAATTAAATAAGATTTACATGTATTATAATCAAAACTATGCAACTACAGATTGGTGCATTAGTGCATTCACAAAAAAACTTAACTAAATACATAGGAAAGGCACTAGTTAAAAAAACATTAAACAACAATAGTTCTTGAATGGATACTTTATGCTTCTCTTAACAACTTCAAATGCTATGGAGTTTTCATTCTCAAGCCCTATAAACACACTCCCGAACCAATCTAATAAAATATGATTATAATCTTCATTGGAGTCATACTAATCGATCACACATGGAATGTAGTTTCTATTGATTAAATTGAAACCAAAACCGGGCACGATACCACACGAATGACCCTTAAAATCAATCCACTCCTACCCAAAACTTATCCGCAACACACCACAACAACTTCGAATACTATTTCTTCAAAAATCCACTGAATCAATACAAATGACCACTTCAATATACAGAATCCTTTTTTGACCATCAAGGGAAGGAAACGAGATGCAAAGAACCAAAAACTACTCGTATTTCACTAGAGAAGTGTAGATTATCAAATTACAGTTGAAAGAAAACTAATCAGACGTCAAACAAGAAACTTAATATGTGATTGATGAAAGAGATGTCAACTAAGGTCACACGAGCAATTAAATAAGATTTAGTTGTATTATAATCAAAACTGTACAACTACAGATTGGTGCATCAGTGCATCACACAAAAAATTAAGTAAACACATGGGAAAGGAACTAGTTAAACAAAAACATTAAACAATAATAGTTCTCGAATGGATACTTTATGCTTCCTCCTAACAACCTCAATGCTATGGAGTTTTGATTCTCAAGCCATATAAACACACTCCTAAACCAATCTAATCAAATCAGATTATCATCTTCATTGGGTCACACTAATCCATCACATAGGGAACGTAGCATCTATTGATTAAATTGAAACCAAAACCGGACACGACACCACACGAATGACCCTTAAAATCAATCCACTCCTACCCAAAACTTATCCTCAACACACCACAACCAACATCAAATACTATCGCCTCTAAAGTCCATTGAATCAATCCAAATGACCACTTCGATACACAGAATCCTTTTTCGACCATCAACGGAAGGAAACGAGGTGTAAAGAACCAATAATCTACTCGTATTTCACTAGAGAAGAGAAGATAATAAAATTACAGTTGAAATAAAACAAATCAGACGTCAAACAAGATACTTAATATGTGATTGATGAAATAGAAATCAACTCAAGGTCACACGAGCAGTTAAATAAGATTTACTTGTATTATAATCAAAACTGTGCAACTACAGATTGGGTGCAACAGTGTATTCACAAAAGCTTAACTAAATACATGGGAAAGGAACTAGTTAAACAAAACACATAAACACAACAAGTTCTCGAATAGATACATTATGCTTCTCTTAACAAGCTATGGAGTTTTGATTCTCAAGCCCTATAAACACACTCCCGAACTAATCTAATCAAATCTGATTATAATCTTCATTGGAGTCACACAAATCGATCTCACAGGAACATAGCATCTATTGATTAAATTGAAACCAAAACCGGACAAGATACCACACGAATGACCCTTAAAATCAATCCACCCTACCAAAACATATCCACAACACACTACACCAACTTCGAATACTATTGCCTCAAAATCCATTGAATCAATCCAAATGACCACTTCGATACACGGAATCCTTTTTCAACCATCATGGGAAGGAAACGAGGTGCAAAGAACCAATAAACTACTCGTATTTCACTAGAGAAGAGTAGATAATCAAAGTACAGTTGAAATAAAACTAATCAGACGTCAAACAAGATACTTAATATGTGATTGAAGAAAGAGAAGTCAACTCAAGGTCACACGAGTAATTAAACAAGATTTACTTGTATTATAATCAAAACTATGCAACTACAGATTGGTGCATCAGTGCATTTACAAAAAAGCTTAACTAAATACATAGCAAAAGGCACTAGTTAAAAAAAACAATAAACAACAATAGTTCTTGAATGGATACTTTATGCTTCTCTTAACAACTTCAAATGCTATGGAGTTTTGATTCTCAAGCCCTATAAACACACTCCCGAACCAATCTAATAAAATATGATTATAATCTTCATTGGAGTCATACTAATCGATCACACATGGAATGTAGCTTCTATTGATTAAATTGAAACCAAAACGGGCACGACACCACACGAATGACCCTTAAAATCAATCCACTCCTACCCAAAACTTATCCGCAACACACCACCATAACTTCGAATACTATTTCCTCAAAATCCACTGAATCAATACAAATGACCACTTCAATATACAGAATCCTTTTTGACCATCAAGGGAGGAAACGAGATGCAAAGAACCAATAAACTACTCGTATTTCACTAGAGAAGTGTAGATTATCAAATTACAGTTGAAAGAAAACTAATCAGACGTCAAACAAGAAACTTAATATGTGATTGATGAAGAGATGTCAACTAAAGGTCACACGAGCAATTAAATAAGATTTAGTTGTATTATAATCAAATCTGTACAACTACAGATTGGTGCATCAGTGCATTCACAAAAATTAAGTAAATACATGGAAAGGAACTAGTTAAACAAAAACATTAAACAATAATAGTTCTCGAATGGATACTTTATGCTTCTCCTAACAACCTCAAATGCTATGGAGTTTTGATTCTCAAGCCCTATAAACACACTCCTAAACCAATCTAATCAAATCAGATTATCATCTTCATTGGAGTCACACTAATCGATCACATAGGGAACGTAGCATCTATTGATTAAATTGAAACCAAAACCGGACACGACACCACACGAATGACCCTTAAAATCAATCCACTCCTACCCAAAACTTATCCTCAACACACCACAACCAACATCAAATACTATTGCCTCTAAAATCCATTGAATCAATCCAAATGACCACTTCGATACACAGAATCCTTTTTCGACCATCAAGAGAAGGAAACGAGGTGTAAAGAACCAATAATCTACTCGTATTTCACTAGAGAAGAGAGATAATAAAATACAGTTGAAATAAAACAAATCAGACGTCAAACAAGATACTTAATATGTGATTGATGAAATAGAAATCAACTCAAGGTCACACGAGTAGTTAAATAAGATTTACTTGTATTATAATCAAAACTGTGCAACTACAGATTGGTGCACAGTGTATTCACAAAAGCTTAACTAAATACATGGGAAAGGAACTAGTTAAACAAAAACATTAAACAACAATAGTTCTCGAATAGATACATTATGCTTCTCTTAACAAGCTATGGAGTTTGATTCTCAAGCCCTATAAACACACTCCCGAACTAATCTAATCAAATCTGATTATAATCTTCATTGGAGTCACACAAATCGATCTCACAGGAACATAGCATCTATTGATTAAATTGAAACCAAAACCGGACAAGATACCACACGAATGACCCTTAAATCAATCCACTCCTACCCAAAACATATCCACAACACACTACAACCAACTTCGAATACTATTGCCTCAAAATCCATTGAATCAATCCAAATGACCACTTCGATACACGGAATCCTTTTTCAACCATCATGGGAAAGAAACGAGGTGCAAAGAACCAACAAACTACTCGTATTTCACTAGAGAAGAGTAGATAATCAAAGTACAGTTGAAATAAAACTAATCAGACGTCAAACAAGATACTTAATATGTGATTTAAGAAAGAGAAGTCAACTCAAGGTCACACGAGTAGTTAAACAAGATTTACTTGTATTATAATCAAAACTATGCAACTACAGATTGGTGCATCAGTGCATTCACAAAAAAGCTTAACTAAATACATAGCAAAAGGCACTAGTTAAAAAAAACAATAAACAACAATAGTTCTTGAATGGATACTTTATGCTTCTCTTAACAACTTCAAATGCTATGGAGTTTTGATTCTCAAGCCCTATAAACACACTCCCGAACCAATCTAATAAAATATGATTATAATCTTCATTGGAGTCATACTAATCGATCACACATGGAATGTAGCTTCTATTGATTAAATTGAAACCAAAACCGGGCACGACACCACACGAATGACCCTTAAAATCAATCCACTCCTACCCAAAACTTATCCGCAACACACCACCACAACTTCGAATACTATTCCTCAAAAATCCACTGAATCAATACAAATGACCACTTCAATATACAGAATCCTTTTTTGACCATCAAGGGAAGGAAACGAGATGCAAAGAACCAATAAACTACTCGTATTTCACTAGAGAAGTGTAGATTATCAAATTGCAGTTGAAAGAAAACTAATCAGACGTCAAACAAGAAACTTAATATGTGATTGATGAAAGAGATGTCAACTAAAGGTCACACGAGCAATTAAATAAGATTTAGTTGTATTATAATCAAATCTGTACAACTACAGATTGGTGCATCAGTGCATTCACAAAAAATTAAGTAAATACATGGGAAAGGAACTAGTTAAACAAAAAGATTAAACAACAATAGTTCTCGAATAGATACATTATGCTTCTCTTAACAAGCTATGGAGTTTTGATTCTCAAGCCCTATAAACACACTCCCGAACTAATCTAATCAAATCTGATTATAATCTTCATTGGAGTCACACAAATCGATCTCACAGGAACATAGCATCTATTGATTAAATTGAAACCAAACCGGACAAGATACCACACGAATGACCCTTAAAATCAATCCACTCCTACCCAAAACATATCCACAACACACTACAACCAACTTCGAATACTATTGCCTCAAAATCCATTGAATCAATCCAAATGACCACTTCGATACACGGAATCCTTTTTCAACCATCATGGGAAGGAAACGAGGTGCAAAGAACCAATAAACTACTCGTATTTCACTAGAGAAGAGTAGAGATCAAAGTACAGTTGAAATAAAACTAATCAGACGTCAAACAAGATACTTAATATGTGATTGAAGAAAGAGAAGTCAACTCAAGGTCACACGAGTAATTAAACAAGATTTACTTGTATTATAATCAAAACTATGCAACTACAGATTGGTGCATCAGTGCATTCACAAAAAAGCTTAACTAAATACATAGCAAAAGGCACTAGTTAAAAAACAATAAACAACAATAGTTCTTGAATGGATACTTTATGCTTCTCTTAACAACTTCAAATGCTATGGAGTTTTGATTCTCAAGCCCTATAAACACACTCCCGAACCAATCTAATAAAATATGATTATAATCTTCATTGGAGTCATACTAATCGATCACACATGGAATGTAGCTTCTATTGATTAAATTGAAACCAAAACCGGGCACGACACCACACGAATGACCCTTAAAATCAATCCACTCCTACCCAAAACATATCCGCAACACACCACCACAACTTCGAATACTATTTCCTCAAAAATCCATTGAATCAATACAAATGACCACTTCAATATACAGAATCCTTTTTTGACCATCAAGGGAAGGAAACGAGATGCAAAGAACCAATAAACTACTCGTATTTCACTAGAGAAGTGTAGATTATCAAATTGCAGTTGAAAGAAAACTAATCAGACGTCAAACAAGAAACTTAATATGTGATTGATGAAAGAGATGTCAACTAAAGGTCACACGAGCAATTAAATAAGATTTAGTTGTATTATAATCAAATCTGTACAACTACAGATTGGTGCATCAGTGCATTCACAAAAAATTAAGTAAATACATGGGAAAGGAACTAGTTAAACAAAAACATTAAACAATAATAGTTCTCGAATGGATACTTTATGCTTCTCCTAACAACCTCAAATGCTATGGAGTTTTGATTCTCAAGCCCTATAAACACACTCCTAAACCAATCTAATCAAATCAGATTATCATCTTCATTGGAGTCACACTAATCGATCACATAGGAACGTAGCATCTATTGATTAAATTGAAACCAAAACGGACACGACACCACACGAATGACCCTTAAAATCAATCCACTCCTACCCAAAACTTATCCTCAACACACCACAACCAACATCAAATACTATTGCCTCTAAAATCCATTGAATCAATCCAAATGACCACTTCGATACACAGAATCCTTTTTCGACCATCAAGGGAAGGAAACGAGGTGTAAAGAACCAATAATCTACTCGTATTTCACTAGAGAAGAGAAGATAATAAATTACAGTTGAAATAAAACAAATCAGACGTCAAACAAGATACTTAATATGTGATTGATGAAATAGAAATCAACTCAAGGTCACACGAGTAGTTAAATAAGATTTACTTGTATTATAATCAAACTGTGCAACTACAGATTGGTGCAACAGTGTATTCACAAAAGCTTAACTAAATACATGGGAAAGGAACTAGTTAAACAAAACATTAAACAACAATAGTTCTCGAATAGATACATTATGCTTCTCTTAACAAGCTATGGAGTTTTGATTCTCAAGCCCTAAAACACACTCCCGAACTAATCTAATCAAATCTGATTATAATCATTGGAGTCACACAAATCGATCTCACAGGAACATAGCATCTATTGATTAAATTGAAACCAAAACCGGACAAGATACCACACGAATGACCCTTAAAATCAATCCACTCCTACCCAAAACATATCCACAACACACTACAACCAACTTCGAATACTATTGCCTCAAAATCCATTGAATCAATCCAAATGACCACTTCGATACACGGAATCCTTTTTCAACCATCATGGGAAGGAAACGAGGTGCAAAGAACCAATAAACTACTCGTATTTCACTAGAGAAGAGTAGATAATCAAAGTACAGTTGAAATAAAACTAATCAGACGTCAAACAAGATACTTAATATGTGATTGAAGAAAGAGAAGTCAACTCAAGGTCACACGAGTAATTAAACAAGATTTACTTGTATTATAATCAAACTATGCAACTACAGATTGGTGCATCAGTGCATTCGCAAAAAAGCTTAACTAAATACATAGCAAAAGGCACTAGTTAAAAAAAACAATAAACAACAATAGTTCTTGAATGGATACTTTATGCTTCTCTTAACAACTTCAAAAGCTATTGAGTTTTGATTCTCAAGCCCTATAAACACACTCCCGAACCAATCTAATAAAATATGATTATAATCTTCATTGGAGTCATACTAATCGATCACACATGGAATGTAGCTTCTATTGATTAAATTGAAACCAAAACCGGGCACGACACCACACGAATGACCCTTAAAATCAATCCACTCCTACCCAAAACTTATCCGCAACACACCACCACAACTTCGAATACTATTTCCTCAAAAATCCACTGAATCAATACAAATGACCACTTCAATATACAGAATCCTTTTTTGACCATCAAGGGAAGGAAACGAGATGCAAAGAACCAATAAACTACTCGTATTTCACTAGAGAAGTGTAGATTATCAAATTGCAGTTGAAAGAAAACTAATCAGACGCCAAACAAGAAACTTAATATGTGATTGATGAAAGAGATGTCAACTAAAGGTCACACGAGCAATTAAATAAGATTTAGTTGTATTATAATCAAATCTGTACAACTACAGATTGGTGCATCAGTGCATTCACAAAAAATTAAGTAAATACATGGGAAAGGAACTAGTTAAACAAACATTAAACAATAATAGTTCTCGAATGGATACTTTATGCTTCTCCTAACAACCTCAAATGCTATGGAGTTTGATTCTCAAGCCCTATAACACACTCCTAAACCAATCTAATCAAATCAGATTATCATCTTCATTGGAGTCACACTAATCGATCACATAGGGAACGTAGCATCTATTGATTAAATTGAAACCAAAACCGGACACGACACCACACGAATGACCCTTAAAATCAATCCACTCCTACCCAAAACTTATCCTCAACACACCACAACCAACATCAAATACTATTGCCTCTAAAATCCATTGAATCAATCCAAATGACCACTTCGATACACAGAATCCTTTTTCGACCATCAAGGAAGGAACGAGGTGTAAAGAACAATAATCTACTCGTATTTCACTAGAGAAGAGAAGATAATAAAATTACAGTTGAAATAAACAAATCAGACGTCAAACAAGATACTTAATATGTGATTGATGAAATAGAAATCAACTCAAGGTCACACGAGTAGTTAAATAAGATTTACTTGTATTATAATCAAAACTGTGCAACTACAGATTGGTGCAACAGTGTATTCACAAAAGCTTAACTAAATACATGGGAAAGGAACTAGTTAAACAAAAACATTAAACAACAATAGTTCTCGAATAGATACATTATGCTTCTCTTAACAAGCTATGGAGTTTGATTCTCAAGCCCTATAAACACACTCCCGAACTAATCTAATCAAATCTGATTATAATCTTCATTGGAGTCACACAAATCGATCTCACAGGAACATAGCATCTATTGATTAAATTGAAACCAAAACCGGACAAGATACCACACGAATGACCCTTAAAATCAATCCACTCCTACCCAAAACATATCCACAACACACTACAACCAACTTCGAATACTATTGCCTCAAAATCCATTGAATCAATCCAAATGACCACTTCGATACACGGAATCCTTTTTCAACCATCATGGGAAGGAAACGAGGTGCAAAGAACCAATAAACTACTCGTATTTCACTAGAGAAGAGTAGATAATCAAAGTACAGTTGAAATAAAACTAATCAGACGTCAAACAAGATACTTAATATGTGATTGAAGAAAGAGAAGTCAACTCAAGGTCACACGAGTAATTAAACAAGATTTACTTGTATTATAATCAAAACTATGCAACTACAGATTGGTGCATCAGTGCATTCGCAAAAAAGCTTAACTAAATACATAGCAAAAGGCACTAGTTAAAAAAACAATAAACAACAATAGTTCTTGAATGGATACTTTATGCTTCTCTTAACAACTTCAAATGCTATGGAGTTTTGATTCTCAAGCCCTATAAACACACTCCCGAACCAATCTAATAAAATATGATTATAATCTTCATTGGAGTCATACTAATCGATCACACATGGAATGTAGCTTCTATTGATTAATTGAAAACAAAACCGGCACGACACCACACGAATGACCCTTAAAATCAATCCACTCCTACCCAAAACTTATCCGCAACACACCACCACAACTGCGAATACTATTTCCTCAAAAATCCACTGAATCAATACAAATGACCACTTCAATATACAGAATCCTTTTTTGACCATCAAGGGAAGGAAACGAGATGCAAAGAACCAATAAACTACTCGTATTTCACTAGAGAAGTGTAGATTATCAAATTGCAGTTGAAAGAAAACTAATCAGACGTCAAACAAGAAACTTAATATGTGATTGATGAAAGAGATGTCAACTAAAGGTCACACGAGCAATTAAATAAGATTTAGTTGTATTATAATCAAATCTGTACAACTACAGATTGGTGCATCAGTGCATTCACAAAAAAATAAGTAAATACATGGGAAAGGAACTAGTTAAACAAAAACATTAAACAATAATAGTTCTCGAATGGATACTTTATGCTTCTCCTAACAACCTCAAATGCTATGGAGTTTTGATTCTCAAGCCCTATAAACACACTCCTAAACCAATCTAATCAAATCAGATTATCATCTTCATTGGAGTCACACTAATCGATCACATAGGGAACGTAGCATCTATTGATTAAATTGAAACCAAAACCGGACACGACACCACACGAATGACCCTTAAAATCAATCCACTCCTACCCAAAACTTATCCTCAACACACCACAACCAACATCAAATACTATTGCCTCTAAAATCCATTGAATCAATCCAAATGACCACTTCGATACACAGAATCCTTTTTCGACCATCAAGGGAAGGAAACGAGGTGTAAAGAACCAATAATCTACTCGTATTTCACTAGAGAAGAGAAGATAATAAAATTACAGTTGAAATAAAACAAATCAGACGTCAAACAAGATACTTAATATGTGATTGATGAAATAGAAATCAACTCAAGGTCACACGAGTAGTTAAATAAGATTTACTTGTATTATAATCAAAACTGTGCAACTACAGATTGGTGCAACAGTGTATTCACAAAAGCTTAACTAAATACATGGGAAAGGAACTAGTTAAACAAAAACATTAAACAACACTAGTTCTCGAATAGATACATTATGCTTCTCTTAACAAGCTATGGAGTTTTGATTCTCAAGCCCTATAAACACACTCCCGAACTAATCTAATCAAATCTGATTATAATCTTCATTGGAGTCACACAAATCGATCTCACAGGAACATAGCATCTATTGATTAAATTGAAACCAAAACCGGACAAGATACCACACGAATGACCCTTAAAATCAATCCACTCCTACCCAAAACATATCCACAACACAATACAACCAACTTCGAATACTATTGCCTCAAAATCCATTGAATCAATCCAAATGACCACTTCGATACACGGAATCCTTTTTCAACCATCAGGGAAGGAAACGAGGTGCAAAGAACCAATAAACTACTCGTATTTCACTAGAGAAGAGTAGATAATCAAAGTACAGTTGAAATAAAACTAATCAGACGTCAAACAAGATACTTAATATGTGATTGAGAAAGAGAAGTCAACTCAAGGTCACACGAGTAATTAAATAAGATTTACTTGTATTATAATCAAAACTATGCAACTACAGATTGGTGCATCAGTGCATTCACAAAAAAGCTTAACTAAATACATAGCAAAAGGCACTAGTTAAAAAAAACATAAACAACAATAGTTCTTGAATGGATACTTTATGCTTCTCTAACAACTTCAAATGCTATGGAGTTTTGATTCTCAAGCCCTATAAACACACTCCCGAACCAATCTAATAAAATATGATTAATCTTCATTGGAGTCATACTAATCGATCACACATGGAATGTAGCTTCTATTGATTAAATTGAAACCAAAACCGGGCACGACACCACACGAATGACCCTTAAAATCAATCCACTCCTACCCAAAACTTATCCGCAACACACCACCACAACTTCGAATACTATTCCTCAAAAATCCTGAATCAATACAAATGACCACTTCAATATACAGAATCCTTTTTGACCATCAAGGGAAGGAAACGAGATGCAAAGAACCAATAAACTACTCGTATTTCACTAGAGAAGAGAGATAAACTAATTGCAGTTGAAAGAAAAAATCAGACGTCAAACAAGAAACTTAATATGTGATTGATGAAAGAGATGTCAACTAAAGGTCACACGAGCAATTAAATAAGATTTACTTGTATTATAATCAAATCTGTACAACTACAGATTGGTGCATCAGTGCATTCACAAAAAATTAAGTAAATACATGGGAAAGGAACTAGTTAAACAAAAACATTAAACAATAATAGTTCTCGAATGGATACTTTATGCTTCTCCTAACAACCTCAAATGCTATGGAGTTTTGATTCTCAAGCCCTATAAACACACTCCTAACCAATCTAATCAAATCAGATTATCATCTTCATTGGAGTCACACTAATCGATCACATAGGGAACGTAGCATCTATTGATTAAATTGAAACCAAAACCGGACACGACACCACACGAATGACCCTTAAAATCAATCCACTCCTACCCAAAACTTATCCTCAACACACCACAACCAACATCAAATACTATTGCCTCTAAAATCCATTGAATCAATCCAAATGACCACTTCGATACACAGAATCCTTTTTCGAACCATCAAGGGAAGGAAACGAGGTGTAAAGAACCAATAATCTACTCGTATTTCACTAGAGAAGAGAAGAGAATAAAATTACAGTTGAAATAAAACTAACCAGACGTCAAACAAGATACTTAATATGTGATTGATGAAAGAGAAGTCAACTCAAGGTCACACGAGCAATTAAATAAGATTTACTTGTATTATAACAAAACTATGCAACTACAGATTGGTGCATTAGTGCATTCACAAAAAAACTTAACTAAATACATAGGAAAGGCACTAGTTAAAAAAAACATTAAACAACAATAGTTCTTGAATGGATACTTTATGCTTCTCTTAACAACTTCAAATGCTATGGAGTTTTCATTCTCAAGCCCTATAAACACACTCCCGAACCAATCTAATAAAATATGATTATAATCTTCATTGGAGTCATACTAATCGATCACACATGGAATGTAGTTTTATTGATTAAATTGAAACCAAAACCGGGCACGATACCACACGAATGACCCTTAAAATCAATCCACTCCTACCCAAAACTTATCCGCAACACACCACAACATTCGAATACTATTTCTTCAAAAATCCACTGAATCAATACAAATGACCACTTCAATATACAGAATCCTTTTTTGACCATCAAGGGAAGGAAACGAGATGCAAAGAACCAATAAACTACTCGTATTTCACTAGAGAAGTGTAGATTATCAAATTACAGTTGAAACAAAACTAATCAGACGTCAAACAAGAAACTTAATATGTGATTGATGAAAGAGATGTCAACTAAAGGTCACACGAGCAATTAAATAAGATTTAGTTGTATTATAATCAAAACTGTACAACTACAGATTGGTACATCAGTGCATTCACAAAAATTAAGTAATACATGGAAAGGAACTAGTTAAACAAAAACATTAAACAATAATAGTTCTCGAATGGATACTTTATGCTTCTCCTAACAACCTCAAATGCTATGGAGTTTTGATTCTCAAGCCCTATAAACACACTCCCAAACCAATCTAATCAAATCAGATTATCATCTTCATTGGAGTCACACTAATCGATCACATAGGGAACGTAGCATCTATTGATTAAATTGAAACCAAAACCGGACACGACACCACACGAATGACCCTTAAAATCAATCCACTCCTACCCAAAACTTATCCTCAACACACCACAACCAACATCAAATACTATTGCCTCTAAGTCCATTGAATCAATCCAAATGACCACTTCGATACAAAGAATCCTTTTTCGACCATCAAGGGAAGGAAACGAGGTGTAAAGAACCAATAATCTACTCGTATTTCACTAAAGAAGAGAAGATAATAAATTACAGTTGAAATAAACAAATCAGACATCAAACAAGATACTTAATTGTGATTGATGAAATAGAAATCAACTCAAGGTCACACGAGCAGTTAAATAAGATTTACTTGTATTATAATCAAAACTGTGCAACTACAGATTGGTGCAACAGTGTATTCACAAAAGCTTAACTAAATACATGGGAAAGGAACTAGTTAAACAAAAACATTAAACAACAATAGTTCTCGAATAGATACATTATGCTTCTCTTAACAAGCTATGGAGTTTTGATTCTCAAGCCCTATAAACACACTCCCGAACTAATCTAATCAAATCTGATTATAATCTTCATTGGAGTCACACAAAATCGATCTCACAGGAACATAGCATCTATTGATTAAATTGAAACCAAAACCGGACAAGATACCACACGAATGACCCTTAAAATCAATCCACTCCTACCCAAAACATATCCCAAACACACTACAACCAACTTCGAATACTATTGCCTCAAAATCCATTGAATCAATCCAAATGACCACTTCGATACACGGAATCCTTTTTCAACCATCAAGGGAAGGAAACGAGGTGCAAAGAACCAATAAACTACTCGTATTTCACTAGAGAAGAGTAGATAATCAAAGTACAGTTGAAATAAAACTAATCAGACGTCAAACAAGATACTTAATATGTGATTGAGAAAGAGAAGTCAACTCAAGGTCACACGAGTAATTAAATAAGATTTACTTGTATTATAATCAAAACTATGCAACTACAGATTGGTGCATCAGTGCATTCACAAAAAAGCTTAACTAAATACATAGCAAAAGGCACTAGTTAAAAAAAAATAAACAACAATAGTTCTTGAATGGATACTTTATGCTTCTCTTAACAACTTCAAATGCTATGGAGTTTTGATTCTCAAGCCCTATAAACACACTCCCGAACCAATCTAATAAAATATGATTATAATCTTCATTGGAGTCATACTAATCGATCACACATGGAATGTAGCTTCTATTGATTAAATTGAAACCAAAACCGGGCACGACACCACACGAATGACCCTTAAAATCAATCCACTCCTACCCAAAACTTATCCGCAACACACCACAACAACTTCGAATACTATTTCCTCAAAAATCCACTGAATCAATAAAATGACCACTTCAATACACAGAATCCTTTTTTGACCATTAAGGGAAGGAAACGAGATGCAAAGAACCAATAAACTACTCGTCTTTCACTAGAGAAGAGTAGATTATCAAATTACAGTCGAAAGAAAACTAATCAGACGTCAAACAAGATACTTAATATGTGATTGATGAAAGAGATGTCAACTCAAGGTCACACGAGCAATTAAATAAGATTTAGTTGTATTATAATCAAAACTTTACAACTACAGATTGGTGCATCAGTGCATTCACAAAAAATTAAGTAAATACATGGGAAAGGAACTAGTTAAACAAAAACATTAAATAACAATAGTTCTCGAATGGATACTTTATGCTTCTCCTAACAACCTCAAATGCTATGGAGTTTTGATTCTCAAGCCCTATAAACACACTCCCAAACCAATCTAATCAAATCTGATTATCATCTTCATTGGAGTCACACTAATCGATCACATAGGGAACGTAGCATCTATTGATTAAATTGAAACCAAAACCGGACACGACACCACACGAATGACCCTTAAAATCAATCCACTCCTACCCAAACTTATCCTCAACACACCATAACCAACTTCAAATACTATTGCCTCTAAAATCCATTGAATCAATCCAAATGACCACTTCGATACACAGAATCCTTTTTCGACCATCAAGGGAAGGAAACGAGGTGTAAAGAACCAATAATCTACTCGTATTTCACTAGAGAAGAGAAGATAATAAATTACAGTTGAAATAAAACTAATCAGACATCAAACAAGATACTTAATATGTGATTGATGAAAGAGAAATCAACTCAAGGTCACACGAGCAGTTAAATAAGATTTACTTGTATTATAATCAAAACTGTGCAACTGCAGATTGGTGCAACAGTGTAGTCACAAAAGCTTAACTAAATACATGGGAAAGGAACTAGTTAAAAAAAAACATTCAACAATAATAGTTCTCGAATGGATACTTTATGCTTCTCTTAACAAGCTATGGAGTTTTGATTCTCAAGCCCTATAAACACACTCCCGAACTAATCTAATCAAATCTGATTATAATCTTCATTGGAGTCACACAAATCGATCACAAAGGAACGTAGCATCTATTGATTAAATTGAAACCAAAACCTGACACGATACCCCACAAATGACCCTTAAAATCAATCCACTCCCACCCAAAACATATCCATAACACACTACAACCAACTTCGAATACTATTGCCTCAAAATCCATTGAATCAATCCAAATGACCACTTCGATACACGGAATCCTTTTTCGACCATCAAGGGAAGGAAACGAGGTGCATAGAACCAATAAACTGCTCGTATTTCACTAGAGAAGAGTAGATAATCAAAGTACAGTTGAAATAAAACTAATCAGACGTCAAACAAGATACTTAATATGTGATTGAAGAAAGAGAAGTCAACTCAAGGTCACACGAGCAATTAAATAAGATTTACTTGTATTATAATCAAAACTATGCAACTACAGATTGGTGCATCAGTGCATTCACAAAAAAGTTTAACTAAATACATAGGAAAGGAACTAGTTAAAAAAAACATTAAACAACAATAGTTCTTGAATGGATACTTTATGCTTCTCTTAACAACTTCAAATGCTATGGAGTTTTGATTCTCAAGCCCTATAAACACACTCCCGAAACAATCTAATAAAATATGATTATAATCTTCATTGGAGTCATACTAATCGATCACACATGGAATGTAGCATCTATTGATTAAATTGAAACCAAAACCGGGCACGACACCACACGAATGACCCTTAAAATCAATCCACTCCTACCCAAAACTTATCCGCAACACACCACAACAACTTCGAATACTATTTCCTCAAAAATCCACTGAATCAATACAAATGACCATTTCAATATATAGAATCCTTTTTTGACCATCAAGGGAAGGAAACGAGATGCAAAGAACCAATAAACTACTCGTATTTCACTAGAGAAGAGTAGATTATCAAATTACAGTCGAAAGAAAACTAATCAGACGTCAAACAAGATACTTAATATGTGATTGATGAAAGAGATGTCAACTAAAGGTCACACGAGGAATTAAATAAGATTTAGTTGTATTATAATCAAAACTGTACAACTACAGATTGGTGCATCAGTGCATTCACAAAAAGTTAAGTAAATACATGGGAAATGAACTAGTTAAACAAAAACATTAAACAATAATAGTTCTCGAATGGATACTTTATGCTTCTCCTAACAACCTTAAATGCTATGGAGTTTTGATTCTCAAGCCCTATAAACACACTCCTAAACCAATCTAATCAAATCAGATTATCATCTTCATTGGAGTCACACTAATCGATCACATAGGGAACGTAGCATCTATTGATTAAATTGAAACCAAAACCGGACACGACACCACACGAATGACCCTTAAAATCAATCCACTCCTACCCAAAACTTATCCTCAACACACCACAACCAACATCAATACTATTGCCTCTAAAATCCATTGAATCAATCCAAATGACCACTTCGATACACAGAATCCTTTTTCGACCATCAAGGGAAGGAAACGAGGTGTAAAGAACCAATAATCTACTCGTATTTCACTAGAGAAGAGAAGAGAATAAAATTACAGTTGAAATAAAACTAATCAGACGTCAAACAAGATACTTAATATGTGATTGATGAAAGAGAAATCAACTCAAGGTCACACGAGCAGTTAAATAAGATTTACTTGTATTATAATCAAAACTGTGCAACTACAGATTGGTGCAACAGTGTATTCACAAAAGCTTAACTAAATACATGGGAAAGGAACTAGTTAAAAAAAAACATTCAACAATAATAGTTCTCGAATGGATACTTTATGCTTCTCTTAAAAAGCTATGGAGTTTTGATTCTCAAGCCCTATAAACACACTCCCGAACTAATCTAATCAAATCTGATTATAATCTTCATTGGAGTCACACTAATCGATCACATAGGGAACGTAGCATCTATTGATTAAATTGAAACCAAAACCGGACACGATACCACACGAATGACCCTTAAAATCAATCCACTCCTACCCAAAACATATCCATAACACACTATAACCAACTTCGAATACTATTGCCTCAAAATCCATTGAATCAATCCAAATGACCACTTCGATACATGGAATCCTTTTTCGACCATCAAGGGAAGGAAACGAGGTGCAAAGAACCAATAAAGTACTCGTATTTCACTAGGGAAGAGTAGATAATCAAAGTACAGTTGAAATAAAACTAATCAAACGTCAAATAAGATACTTAATATGTGATTGAAGAAAGAGAAGTCAACTCAAGGTCACACGAGCAATTAAATAAGATTTACTTGTATTATAATCAAAACTATGCAACTACAGATTGGTGCATCAGTGCATTCACAAAAAAGCTTAACTAAATACATAGGAAAGGCACTAGTCAAAAAAAAAACATTAAACAACAATAGTTCTTGAATGAATACTTTATGCTTCTCTTAACAACTTCAAATGCTATGGAGTTTTCATTCTCAAGCCCTATAAACACACTCCCGAACCAATCTAATAAAATATGATTATAATCTTCATTGGAGTCATACTAATCGATCACACATGGAATGTAGCTTCTATTGATTAAATTGAAACTAAAACCGGGCACGATACCACACGAATGACCCTTAAAATCAATCCACTCCTACCCAAAACTTATCCGCAACACACCACAACAACTTCGAATACTATTTCTTCAAAAATCCACTGAATCAATACAAATGACCACTTCAATATACAGAATCCTTTTTTGACCATCAAGGGAAGGAAACGAGATGAAAAGAACCAATAAACTACTCGTATTTCACTAGAGAAGTGTAGATTATCAAATTACAGTCGAAAGAAAACTAATCAGACGTCAAACAAGAAACTTAATATGTGATTGACGAAAGAGATGTCAACTAAAGGTCACACGAGCAATTAAATAAGATTTAGTTGTATTATAATCAAAACTGTACAACTACAGATTGGTGCATCAGTGCATTCACAATAAATTAAGTAAATACATGGGAAAGGAACTAGTTAAACAAAAACATTAAACAATAATAGTTCTCGAATGGATACTTTATGCTTCTCCTAACAACCTCAAATGCTATGGAGTTTTGATTCTCAAGCCCTATAAACACACTCCTAAACCAATCTAATCAAATCAGATTATCATCTTCATTGGAGTCACACTAATCGATCACATAGGGAACGTAGCATCTATTGATTAAATTGAAACCAAAACCGGACATAACACCACACGAATGACCCTTAAAATCAATCCACTCCTAGCCAAAACTTATCCTCAACACACCACAACCAACAACAAATACTATTGCCTCTAAAATCCATTGAATCAATCCAAATGACCACTTCGATACACAGAATCCTTTTTCGACCATCAAGGGAAGGAAACGAGGTGTAAAGAACCAATAATCTACTCGTATTTCACTAGAGAAGAGAAGATAATAAAATTATAGTTGAAATAAAACTAATCAGACGTCAAACAAGATACTTAATATGTGATTGATGAAAGAGAAATCAACTCAAGGTCACACGAGCAGTTAAATAAGATTTACTTGTATTATAATCAAAACTGTGCAACTACAGATTGGTGCAACAGTGTATTCACAAAAGCTTAACTAAATACATGGGAAAGGAACTAGTTAAACAAAAACATTAAACAACAATAGTTCTCGAATGGATACATTATGCTTCTCTTAACAAGCTATGGAGTTTTGATTCTCAAGCCCTATAAACACACTCCCGAACTAATCTAATCAAATCTGATTATAATCTTCATTGGAGTCACAAAAATCGATCACACAGGAACGTAGCATCTATTGATTAAATTGAAACCAAAACCGGACACGATACCACACGAATGACCCTTAAAATCAATCCACTCCTACCCAAAACATATCCACAACACACTACAACCAACTTCGAATACTATTGCCTCAAAATCCATTGAATCAATCCAAATGACCACTTCGATACATGGAATCCTTTTTCGACCATCAAGGGAAGGAAACGAGGTGCAAAGAACCAATAAACTACTCGTATTTCACTAGAGAAGTGTAGATAATCAAAGTACAGTTGAAATAAAACTAATCAAACGTCAAACAAGATACTTAATATGTGATTGAAGAAAGAGAAACCAACTCAAGGTCACATGAGCAATTAAATAAGATTTACTTGTATTATAATCAAAACTATGCAACTACAGATTGGTGCATCAGTGCATTCACAAAAAAGCTTAACTAAATACATAGGAAAGGCACTAGTTAAAAAAAAAAAAACATTAAACAACAATAGTTTTTGAATGGATACTTTATGCTTCTCTTAACAACTTCTAAGGCTATGGAGTTTTGATTCTCAAGCCCTATAAACACACTCCCAAACCAATCTAATAAAATATGATTATAATCTTCATTGGAGTCATACTAATCGATCACACATGGAATGTAGCTTCTATTGATTAAATTGAAATCAAAACCGGGCACAACACCACACGAATGACCTTTAAAATCAATCCACTCCTACCCAAAACATATCCGCAACCCACCACAACAACTTTGAATACTATTTCCTCAAAAATCCACTGAATCAATAAAAATGACCACTTCAATACACAGAATCCTTTTTTGACCATCAAGGGATAGAAACGAGATGCAAAGAACCAATAAACTACTCGTATTTCACTAGAGAAGAGTAGATTATCAAACTACAGTCGAAAGAAAACTAATCAGACGTCAAACAAGATACTTAATATGTGATTGATGAAAGATAAGTCAACTCAAGGTCACACGAGCAATTAAATAAGATTTAGTTGTATTATAATCAAAACTGTACAACTACAGATTGGTGCATCAGTGCATTCACGAAAAATTAAGTAAATACAAGGGAAAGGAACTAGTTAAACAAAAACATTAAACAACAATAGTTCTCGAATGGATACTTTATGCTTCTCCTAACAACCTCAAATGCTATGGAGTTTTGATTCTCAAGCCCTATAAACACACTCCCAAACCAATCTAATCAAATCTGATTATCATCTTCATTGGAGTCACACTAATCGATCACATAGGGAACGTAGCATCTATTGATTAAATTGAAACCAAAACCGGACACGACACCACACGAATGACCCTTAAAATCAATCCACTCCTACCCAAAACTTATCCTCAACACACCACAACCAACATCAAATACTATTGCCTCTAAAATCCATTGAATCAATCCAAATGACCACTTCGATACACAGAATCCTTTTTCGACCATCAAGGGAAGGAAACGAGGTGTAAAGAACCAATAATCTACTCGTATTTCACTAGAGAAGAGAAGATAATAAAATTATAGTTGAAATAAAACTAATCAGACGTCAAACAAGATACTTAATATGTGATTGATGAAAGAGAAATCAACTCAAGGTCACACGAGCAGTTAAATAAGATTTACTTGTATTATAATCAAAACTGTGCAAGTACAGATTGGTGCAACAGTGTATTCACAAAAGCTTAACTAAATACATGGGAAAGGAACTAGTTAAACAAAAACATTAAACAACAATAGTTCTCGAATGGATACATTATGCTACTCTTAACAAGCTATGGAGTTTTGATTCTCAAGCCCTATAAACACACTCCCGAACTAATCTAATCAAATCTGATAATAATCTTCATTGGAGTCACAAAAATCGATCACACAGGAACGTAGCATCTATTGATTAAATTGAAACCAAAACCGAACACGACACCACACGAATGACCCTTAAAATCAATCCACTCCTACCCAAAACTTATCCTCAACACACCGCAACCAACTTCAAATACTATTGCCTCTAAAATCCATTGAATCAATCCAAATGACCACTTTGATACACAGAATCCTTTTTCGACCATCAAGGGAAGGAAACGAGGTGTAAAGAACCAATAATCTACTCATATTTCACTAGAGAAGAGAAGATAATAAAATTACAGTTGAAATAAAACAAATCAGACGTCAAACAAGATACTTAATATGTGATTGATGAAAGTGAAATCAACTCAAGGTCACACGAGCAGTTAAATAAGATTTACTTGTATTATAATCAAAACTGTGCAACTGCAGATTGGTGCAATAGTGTAGTCACAAAAGCTTAACTAAATACATGGGAAAGGAACTAGTTAAACAAAAACATTAAACAACAATAGTTCTCGAATGGATACTTTATGCTTCTCTTAACAAGCTATGGAGTTTTGATTCTCAAGCCCTATAAACACACTCCCGAACTAATCTAATCAAATCTGATTATAATCTTCATTGGAGTCACACACATCGATCACATAGGAACGTAGCATCTATTGATTAAATTGAAACCGAAACCGGACACGATACCACACGAATGACCCTTAAAATCAATCCACTCCTACCCAAAACATATCCACAACACACTACAACCAACTTCGAATACTATTGCCTCAAAATCCATTGAATCAATCCAAATGACCACTTCGATACACGGAATCCTTTTTCGACCATCAAGGGAAGGAAACGAGGTGCAAAGAACCAATAAACTACTCGTATTTCACTAGAAAAGAGTAGATAATCAAAGTACAGTTGAAATAAAACTAATCAGACGTCAAACAAGATACTTAATATGTGATTGAAGAAAGAGAAGTCAACTCAAGGTCACACGAGCAATTAAATAAGATTTACTTGTATTATAATCAAAACTATGCAACTACAGATTGGTGCATCAGTGCATTCACAAAAAAGCTTAACTAAATACATAGGAAATGAACTAGTTAAAAAAAAACATTAAACAACAATAGTTCTTGAATGGATACTTTATGCTTCTCTTAACAACTTCAAATGCTATGGAGTTTTGATTCTCAAGCCCTATAAACACACTCCCGAACCAATCTAATAAAATATGATTATAATCTTCAATGGAGTCATACTAATCGATCACACATGGAATGTAGCTTCTATTGATTAAATTGAAACCAAAACCGGGCACGACACCACACGAATGACCCTTAAAATCAGTACACTCCTACCCAAAACTTATCCGCAACACACCACAACAACTTCGAATACTATTTCCTCAAAAATCCACTGAATCAATACAAATGACCACTTCAATACACAGAATCCTTTTTTGACCATCAAGTGAAGGAAACGAGATGCAAAGAACCAATAAACTACTCGCATTTCACTAGAGAAGAGTAGATTATCAAATTACAGTCGAAAGAAAACTAATCAGACGTCAAACAAGATACTTAATATGTGATTGATGAAAGAGATGTCAACTCAAGGTCACACGAGCAATTAAATAAGATTTAGTTGTATTATAATCAAAACTGTACAACTACAGATTGGTGCATCAGTGCATTCACAAAAAATTAAGTAAATACACGGGAAAGGAACTAGTTAAACAAAAATATTAAACAACAATAGTTCTCGAATGGATACTTTATGCTTCTCCTAACAACCTCAAATGCTATGGAGTTTTGATTCTCAAGCCCTATAAACACACTCCAAAACCAATCTAATCAAATCTGATTATCATCTTCATTGGAGTCACACTAATCGATCACATAGGGAACGTAGCATCTATTGATTAAATTGAAACCAAAACCGGACACGACACCACACGAATGACCCTTAAAATCAATCCACTCCAACCCAAAACTTATCCTCAACACACCATAACCAACTTCAAATACTATTGCCTCTAAAATCCACTGAATCAATCCAAATGACCACTTCGATACACAGAATCCTTTTTCGACCATCAAGGGAAGGAAACGAGGTGTAAAGAACCAATAATCTACTCGTATTTCACTAGAGAAGAGAAGATAATAAAATTACAGTTGAAAAAAAAACTAATCAGACGTCAAACAAGATACTTAATATGTGATTGATGATAGAGAAATCAACTCAAGGTCACACGAGTAATTAAATAAGATTTACTTGTATTATAATCAAAACTGTGCAACTACAGATTGGTGCAACAGTGTATTCACAAAAGCTTAACTAAATACATGGGAAAGGAACTAGTTAAACAAAAACATTAAACAACAATAGTTCTCGAATGGATACTTTATGCTTCTCTTAACAAGCTATGGAGTTTTGATTCTCAAGCCCTATAAACACACTCCCGAACTAATCTAATCAAATCTGATTATAATCTTCATTGGAGTCACACACATCGATCACATAGGAACGTAGCATCTATTGATTAAATTGAAACCAAAACCGGACACGATACCACACGAATGACCCTTAAAATCAATCCACTCCTACCCAAAACATATCCACAACACACTACAACCAACTTCGAATACTATTGCCTCAAAATCCATTGAATCAATCCAAATGACCACTTCGATACACAGAATCCTTTTTCGACCATCAAGGGAAGGAAACGAGGTGGAAAGAACCAATAAACTACTCGTATTTCACTAGAGAAGAGTAGATAATCAAAGTACAGTTGAAATAAAACTAATCAGACGTCAAACAAGATACTTAATATGTGATTGAAGAAAGAGAAGTCAACTCAAGGTCACACGAGCAATTAAATAAGATTTACTTGTATTATAATCAAAACTATGCAACTACAAATTGGTGTATTAGTGCATTCACAAAAAAGCTTAACAAAATACATAGGAAAGGAACTAGTTAAAAAAAACATTAAACAACAATAGTTCTTGAATGGATACTTTATGCTTCTCTTAACAACTTCAAATGCTATGGAGTTTTGATTCTCAAGCCCTATAAACACACTCCCGAACCAATCTAATAAAATATGATTATAATCTTCATTGGAGTCATACTAATTGATCACACATGGAATGTAGCTTCTATTGATTAAATTGAAACCAAAACAGGACACGACACCACACGAATGACCCTTAAAATCAATCCACTCCTACCCAAAACTTATCCGCAACACACCATAACAACTTTGAATACTATTGCCTCAAAAATCCATTGAATCAATCCAAATGACCACTTCAATACATAGAATCCTTTTTCGACAATCAAGGGTAGGAAACGAGGTGCAAAGAACCAATAAACTACTCCTATTTCACTAGAGAAGAGTAGATAATCAAATTACAGTTGAAATAAAACTAATCAGACGTCAAACAATATACTTAATATGTGATTGTTGAAAGAGATGTCAACTCAAGGTCATACGAGCAATTAAATAAGATTTAGTTGTGTTATAATCAAAACTGTACAACAACAGATTGGTGCATTAGTGCATTCACAAAAACTTAAGTAAATACAAAGGAAAGGAACAAGTTAAACAAAAACATTAAACAATAATAGTTCTCGAATGGATACTTTATGCTTCTCTTAACAACCTCAAATGCTATGGAGTTTTGATTCTCAAGCCCTATAAACACACTTCCAAACCAATCTAATCAAATCTGATTATCATCTTCATTGGAGTCACACTAATCGATCACACAGGGAACGTAGCATCTATTGAGTAAATTGAAACCAAAACCAGACACGACACCACACGAATGACCCTTAAAATCAATCCACTCCTACCCAAAACTTATCCACAACACACCACAACCAATTTCTAATACTATTGCCTCTAAAATCCATTGAATCAATCCAAATGACCACTTCGATACACTTAATCCTTTTTCGACCATCAAAGGAAGGAAACGAGGTGCAAAGAACCAATAATCTACTCGTATTTCACTAGAAAAGAGTAGATAATCAAATTACATTTGAAATAAAACTAATCAAACATCAAACAAGATACTTAATATGTGATTGATGAAAGAGAAGTCAACTCAAGGTCACACGAGCAATTTATTATAATCAAAACTATGCAACTACAGATTGGTGCATCTGTGCATTCACAAAAGCTTAACTAAATACATGGGAAAGGAACTAGTTAAATAAAAACATTAAACAACAATAGTTCTCGAATGGATACTTTTTGCTTCTCTTAACAACCTAAAATGCTATGGAGTTTTGATTCTCAAACCCTATAAACACACTCCCGAACTAATCTAATCAAATCTGATTATAATCTTCATTGGAGTCACACTAATCGATCACATATGGAACGTAGCATCTATTGATTAAACTGAAACCAAAACCGGACACGACACCACACGAATGACCCTTAAAATCAATCCACTCCTACCCAAAACATATCCGCAACACACTACAACCAACTTCGAATACTATTGGCTCAAAAATCCATTGAACCAATCCAAATGACCACTTCGATACACAGAATCCTTTTTTGACCATCAAAGGAAGGAAACGAGGTGCAAAGAACCAATAAACTACTTGTATTTTACTAGAGAAGAGTAGCTAATCAAATTACAGTTAAAATAAAACTAATCAGACGTCAAACAAGATACTTAATATGTGATTGATGAAAGAGAAGTCAACTCAAGGTCACACGAGCAATTAAATAAGATTTACTTGTATTATAATCAAAACTATGCAACTACACATTGATGCATCAGTGCATTCACAAAAGCTTAACTAAATGCATGGGAAAGGAACTAGTTAAAAAAACATTAAACAACAATGGTTCTCGAATGGGTACTTTATGCTTCTCTTAACAACTTCAAATGCTATGGAGTTTTGATTCTCAAGCCCTATAAACAGACTCTCGAACCAATCTAATCAAATCTGATTATAATCTTTATTGGAGTCACACTAATCGATCACACATGGAATGTAGCTTCTATTGATTAAATTGAAACCAAAACCGGACATAACACCACAAGAATGACCCTTAAAATTAATCCACTCCTACCCAAAACTTATCCGCAACACACCACAACCAACTTCAAACTCTATTACCTCAAAAATCCATTGATCTAAATGACCACTATCGATCCATAGAATCCTTTTTCAACCATCAATGGAAGGAAATGAGGTGCAAATAACCAATAAACTACTTGTATTTCACTAGAGAAGAATTGATAATCAAAACACAGTTGAAATAAAACTAATAAGACGTCAAACGAGAAACTTAATTTTTGATTGATGAAAGGGAGGTCAACTTAAGGTAACACGAGCAATTAAATACGATTTAAATGTATTATAATCAAAATTGTGCAACTATGGATTGTTGCATCAATGTATTCACAAAAGCTTAACTATATACATGGGAAAGGAACTAGTTACACAAAAATATTAAACAATAATAGTTCTCGAGTGGATTCTTTTTCCTTCTCTTAACATCCTCAAATGCTATGAAGTTTTGATTCTCAAGCCCTATAAACACACTCCCAAACCAATCTAATCAAATCTGATTATAATCTTCATTGGAGTCACACTAATTGATCACATATGGAACGTAGCATCTATTGATTAAATTTAAACCAAAACCGGACACGACACCACACGAATGACCCTTAAAATAAATCCACTCCTACCCAAAACTTATCCGCAACACACCACAACCAACTTCGAATACTATTGCCTTAAAAATCCATTAAATCAATCCAAATGACCACTTCGATACACATAATCCTTTTTTGACCATCAAGGGAAGGAAACGAGGTACAAAGAACCAATAAACTACTCGTATTTCACTAGAGAAGAGTAGATAATCAAATTACAGTTGAAATAAAACTAATCAGACGTCAAACAAGATACTTAATATATGATTGATGAAAGAGAAGTCAACTCAAGGTCACACGAGCAGTTAAATACGATTTACTTTTATTATAATCAAAACTGTGCAACTACAGATTGGTGCATCAGTGCATTCATAAAAGCTGAACTAAATACATGGGAAAGGAACTAGTTAAAGAAAAACATTAAACAATAATAGTTCTCGAATGGATACTTTATGCTTCTCTTAACAACCTCAAATGCTATGGAGTTTTGATTCTCAAGCCCTATAAACACACTCATGAACCAATCTAATCAAATCTGATTATAATCTTCATTGGAGTCACACTAATCGATCACACAGGGAACATAGCATTTATTGATTAAATTGAAACCAAAACCGGACACGACACCACACGAATGACCCTTAAAATCAATCCACTCCTACTCAAAACTTATCCGCAACACACCACAACCAACTTTGAATACTATTGCCTCAAAAATCCATTGAATCAATCAAAATGACCACTTCGATACACAGAATCCTTTTTCAACCATCAAGGGAAGGAAATGAGGTGCAAAGAACCAATAAACTACTCGTCTTTTACTAGAGAAGAGTAGATAATCAAATTAGAGTTGAAATAAAACTAATCAGACGTCAAACAAGATTCTTAATATGTGATTGATGAAAGAGAAGTCAACTTAACGTCACACAAGAAATTAAATAAGATTTACTTGTATTATAATCAAAACTATGCAACTACAGATTGGTGCATTTGTGCATTCCCAAAAGGTTAACAAAATACATATGAAAAGAACTAGTTAAACAAAAACATTAAACAGCCATAGTTCTTGAATGGATACTTTATGCTTCTCCTAACAACCTCAAATGCTATGGAGTTTTGATTCTCAAGCCCTATAAACACACTCCCGAACCAATCTAATCAAATCTGATTATAATCTTCATTGGAGTCACACTAATCGATCACACAGGGAACGTAGCATCTATTGATTAAATTGAAACCAAAACAGAAGACGACACCACACGAATGACCCTTAAAATAAATCCACTCCTACCCAAAACTTATCCGCAACACACCACATGTAAGGCCCCATTCCCGAAGACCTCACAGTAGGACCATCACAGTATTTTTCATATAAAATAAATGCATTTCATGAAAATATCACAGTGGATTAATTTACCAAAAACCATTCATTGTATTAATATTTAATGTTCCCAAATAATACATCAATGTATAATGGGAGCTACAAAAGAAACACTTAGTTGCATTTCAAAACAACATAATTATCATGCATGAATGGATCCCTGTCTTGACTACCAAGTAGCTTTCCCCCGTGTGCCATCCTCAGCGATGAGTTACCTGCCAATTGAAAATGCATAAAAGACAGCGTTGCTGAGTGAGTTCCAGTTTTTAGAATTCAAAATCTCTTGTTTAGATATATAAAAATATCATTTTCTTAAAATACATCCTTTCCATAAATCTGTTACTTCCATACATGATCACACATCATACGTACAACAAGATAATATTCAATAATATCTTTCATCATTCATCTCATTTATTTCATACTTTTATCATTATCTTTCACTTTCTACAGACCAATGTGCAATACCCCGAACATAATGCATGAAGCTGGTACTAGGCCTGGGGTCTATAAATAGACCCCAAACATTGTGCACGAAGCTGACTCTAGTACCTGGGGCAAGCAACAAGGGTCCCGTCAATCTCAAAGGTCGACCCTGCATGCATCCTCATAGGGTAGCTAACCCGAACATAGTTGAGCTGACAACCCGTGGCTATGAACCTCCTTTCACTTTGCTTGCAAGGCTTTCATTCATTCGTTATGTTCTACTTTTCATTAACATTAATCTTTTACTTCATTTATGATAATACTTTACATATACGAGCATAAACACACCACGTAAAGTCACGTAATAATACGTAATATAGAACATAAGAACAAGCCAAAATCATGCATAACATCAACACATATAACCATCAAAACATCCCAAGGTTAAACCCTAAAATTTCTATTTCCCAAAAATCTCAGAAATTTTCTAAGGAATTTAGGCGTATGAGCACTATGGAGGCGCACCAACACTTAGGCGCACGGAAACACTTGGCGCCTGAACTAACACTTAGGCGTATGAGCAATTTTCTGGGCGCATCGATACTATTCAGGCGCATGAGGTACACTTAGGCATTTGGGGAGTGGGCGCATGGGCACTATTGGGGCGAATGGGCTTGAACTTAGTCTTTTTTTGGCTAAGTATCAGGCGCATGAGCCTACTACTTAGGCGCATGGGCCAAAATCCAGGCGTATGAGCAACACATAGACTACTTGGCATAATTTCTAGGCGCATGAGGTACTGTTTGGGCGCATGAGAAAGGACTTAGGTGTCTGAGCTAAATTTCAGGCGCATGAGCCCTGTTTGGGCGCATGGGCAGCAGGCATACGTGTTTCTAAATTATTTCTAGTCCCAAAACATCATTCTAACATGCTTATAACTTAAATCTATCATTCTAAGCACCTAAAACAATCATAAAACCAAGAAACACAACCAACCAAACACAACAAACATATGGTTATCATACATACAAGTTGTAAAAGATTTTTTCATGCATTTTCAGCCCCAAAGAAGTTTAAAAACACAAAACCGGTGATCTAAAACTCACCTAAAGCAGCCTTCAAGTAAAACTCCACCGAACTTGAGGGCACAACGAGTCCAAACACCTAAAAGCACAACAAAACACACAACCAAGCACGAAGAACACATAAAAATCAGTTTTAAGGTTGAAAACCCAACAAAACCGAACAAAACACAAGAAAACACTCACCAAATGCAAAAACTCAGCTTCAACCTCCTTGCAACCGAGATAAAACTTTAGCTTCTTTCTTCTTCTGGATCTCTGTCTAAAGGCAGAAAGTTGAAAAGGTGTATGGGCTGCCATACTCATATAAACCTTAAAATAATAAGGTTTTGTACTTTTTACATTTTGGCCCCCTCCACTTGTGTCCGTTTTCTTTTCTTTCAAGATACTTTTCTTTTCCTTTCTTTTTGACAAAATTTCGGGTGTTACAAGTCCACCCCCCTTATAGAGGTTTCGTCCTCGAAACCAGTCTTTCTTCAAACAGTTGTGGGTAATGCTGTCTGCGGGACCGGGGTAAGGGTACTTAACACTTAGTTTCACACTGAGGAGAGATCTTAGATCACAAAACAATTCAAATAGGGAACTGGTAACTTGAGACAAATGATACTAAGAACACAAGTAAATTAAAGAGACAGAACTAAGAACAACACAAGAACACAAGATTGGTTTTCAAGGATATATATTGATCTCAAGTTCTTTTACAAGTGTTACAAAGCATGAAGAAATTACAAGGACCTGTGACACTTTTAGACTACAACCAACAACCGTCACTTATATGTAAAGACAGTTGGGATTTGACTAATCTAGACAACAAGATCAATCTAAAGTCAAAAGGCAGATTGCCTTTTGACTAGTGACTATGACATGCCATAGCTCACTGACTTTTCCAAAAACAAAAAGTCTATAGGAACAAGTAAGGTAAGTTACAGACAAAGACCATTCCTACTTTTTGATAAAGCATGGAAGTTTCACAAACTTGTGTAAAGTAGGTGAACCACCAAAGCAGGCAGCGGAAAGTGTGTCAGCTTTATCAAAAGTTGATTCAGAGAAAGCGTATTTTCTTTATCCTCTGAACTTTACAGCTTCGAAAGACTTTGTCTCTGAAGCTTCGGAATATTTCATTTTTGGCTTCGGAAGATGCTGGTATTTGGCTTCGGAAGATTTCACACTTAGAATATTTTTCTGTTTGAGTGTGAAACTTCCGAAGTAACTCCTTCTGAACTGTTAGCTTCGGAAGATCTTACACTTAGACATATTTGAGAGTGTAAGACTTCCAAAGCTAGTTCATCTTTGTTCCTTAGTGCATGCATGGAAGACTTGGTTGTTCTGGCTTGTTGGTTGCATTAGCCTTATAATCTTTAGATGATCTTACAAACTTCCCCTAGGTTGATGCTACCAAAACAAAGAAGTTCTTTAGATTTTGATAGTCCACATTAGGATCCTCAACATACCTTTCTTCATCATTACGTCTGGATCCTTCAGACTAACATAGAACCTTCTCATATCAAAGAGATCATGCAAAGGAAGTTCAAGCATGTCATTTGTGAAATAGACATGTTGTTCTCCCTTATCTCTTATGACACACCATCTGTTTGGATCTTCAACAAAAGTCCATGACAGAATTTGTCTTCCAGTAGCAAGAGGCTCTACTATGATTGGAGTTTGTTAAGAGGCCTCTTCATGCAATCCCTCAGGATGCTCTAACTCATCCTGAGGTTGGGAGGTGGATGCCTTTCTTCTTTTTCTCTTTGAGGTAGATCTTCTGGCAATCCTTTTTCTTCTACCTGATGATTTTAACTGAGGGGACTGGTCTTGAGTACCAGGTTGTTCAGTTGAGTCCCCCTCAGTTGGGATCTCCTCTCTCATAGGTTCAGAAGGAGAGAGAGGAGGACCCTGCTGTTGATCAGAAGATAAAGTTGGCTTAGATGCAGCTCAAGGTTTAGGTTGTGTTGTCTCAGTGGGTTCAACCTTCACCTCAACTTCAGGTTGAGCTGGACTTGGTGGGGAATGCAAGTCTACCAGCTATCCCTTCTTTATCTTTTGCTTGATCACCTAAATGTTCTCATCCATTATGGATAGAGATATAGGACCAAGCCTGCTTCCGGAGAACCCATACAGCTTCAAGAAGCTTATCATCATTTTTCTGTTAGCAGACTTCTTTTGGCTTTGGAGGATGATGGCCCTTGACTTTGCAGCTTCTTCCTTTATTCTTTTCCTTGCAACTTGCCTTTCCTTTTTGGCTTGTTCTTCCAATTGCTCGTTGTATTCAAACATTATGTATTCAGATGGTAAGGGAAGAAGTGTATCTGCCTGATAGAGACCTGTGGCACTTAGGTAGCTGATCATCTTTAGTCTTTCTTCTTCAGTTGCTACCTAAGGTTGTTCAGTGGCCATAGTCTCTAGCTCAGGACTTTATTGAATTGGGGAGAGGACAAGAATGTTCTTGTAGAGTCTTTTTAGCCTCATTTCTTCCTTGTGCTTAAGGAGCAATGCTGCATCCTTTACTTTCTTCCTCTCCTTTGACAACTCTGTGTCAGCCAGTTCATTCAATTATTCTAAGGGGAGAGATATGAGTTCATCAACATTATAGTTTCTGGTTCCCAGGTAGTTTAGCCTAGCTGCCCTTAACTCATCGTCCTGAGTGTTTAGCCTGGGGGCAGCCCTGATTGCAGCTTCCATAAATCCTGAGGAACCATTTGAACTCTCTCCCCTCAGCTTCCTCTTCCTCTCTCTCTTCTCCTCCTCAATCTCCTCAGGAGTCATTTTCCTTTTGCCTTTGTTGACCACAAGCTTTGGTGACTCAGGCTGGAGAGAGCTTTGGCCTTCATTATTTGGTTCAGCTGTCAAGCTTTGGTCAGAGAGAGGTTGTGAAACACCATCACCAACTGGTGTTTTACTAAGGGTAATAGGTGCAGAGGGAGATCCTATCTCAAGGTTCACAGGTTCAATCTCTGGGCCTTCAGTCAAGGTTTTCCCTTCGAAGCTAATCTCTGGGTCTACCTCAACATTCAGTTGACCAAAGATCTCACCTGCTAGCCTCTGTCTATATAATGTTGATCTCAATTTAAACTCCTCTAGCACCCTTGAGATCGATGATCTCAAGTTGCTGGTCATTGACCCTCATCTGTAAGATAGTCACCTGAGATTCCAGGTGAGCTATCTTTGAAACAAAATAGGTGCAAAGATGTGACAGTTTGTGCACCTTTTGTTGCAGACTCCCCTTATCTTCAGATGAAGAATCATTGGGGGATGAGTGAATTGGACCTAAGTCTTCTTCCTCACCACCAGTATAGGTTTCTTGGCTGCTGGATTTCCCCTGCCTAATGACAACTTCTAGAGAAGTGTCAAGAGGCTGGGTTGCCATGGTAAATGTCCTAGTAATGTTATCACTTGCAAAGGTGATAGCCTCTACCATATGGATTTCCTGAATAAGTTCAGGACTATCCACGTCAGTAAGGGGTTGCTGATGTGGGCTAGAGATGGAGGAAGCCAGAGTACTCATCTCTCCTTGAGTATGGGAAGAGAGGAGAGACTCATGGTACTCACTGAAGCCCAAATCTTCATCAGAATAGAAGTCAAGGCTGGGAATAGGGTGGTTTAGATCAAGAGGTTGGGGATGGAAGCTATCCCCTAAAGGTTGATCACTTGAGTTTAGAGACTCAGAGTGAAGCCTTAAGGTTGTTTGGGTAATGAGCTCTTTAGCCTGAGCATGTGGAACCTCAGAACTAATTATTGGAAAGATGGGAGTGGTCTGCTCCTCAGGGGAAGTAGGAGCTCGAGATTCCACTTCCTCCTGTATGGGTTGTGATATGGGGGCCTGCACACGCTCAGTAGCAAGTGTAGGGGTTTGTTGGGATTTTCTTTTATAGGTGATGGTGATGGTAGGCTGTGTTTGAGGTGGTTGAGAAGTGGAGGGTGTGCGATCAATACTAGCTGATGCTGCTAGATTGTCACCCTGAGCAATGACCTCAAACATTTGCGGGACAAGGGCTGTTTCTACCCCTGATAAGCCAACTGTTGGCTTCTGCAAAATTTTGAAGATGTCGGGCCTCATTTGTCCTATTATAAGAATATTACCTATTCCCCTCAACTGTGGTCCAAACTCATAGTTGAGAATGTGTTAAACATACCTAGGGGACATGTAATACTCTAAGGAGTCCAAGTTTGCAAGAAAATTAGTATATACAAACTAAGAGTACTTGAACTTGACCCCTTGTACCATCCCATGGACTATAAAGGAGTGGTCTTCTAGAACTTGATCCCATCCTCTATGTTTGTTAGAAAGGCTATGAATGACGACATGGAGGAGGTATTTCCATTAAGATGAGACCTTCCCCTTCCTGAAGGTTTTGACTGAGAAGTCACCTTCATAGCCCATCTGCAGAAAGGAGTGGTTGACAATAGATTTGGGAAAGGACAGCTCACCTGCTTCATCATCCGGCTGCAATTGGGTGTTTATGATAGCCGGAATGATGAAAACTATCCTCCATTACACTGTAGCAGACAGTGCCTTCTCCCAGTCCATGGTGACCTCTTGACAGGTCCTCCAAAACTCAAGAACCTGAACCTGATAGAGAGGAGGATCAATTGTAAGGGATGTGAAGTAGTGCAATGAAGAAAGGTACCTACACACATCTGAGAAGCTTGGATCCTTCTCAGAGTGTAACAGGGCAACCTGATTGTGTTGCTTGTGTAGGTGCAAGGAAAAATCAGGGTCGTTACGACGATCAATGTAGGCCATTTAAGGAAGCTTTTGAAGTGAAGAAAGGAAGAAGAAGATGAAATTTGGGGGTAAATTTAGGGTATGGATTGGTGAGTGTAGAGAGACGAAATAGAACCATTTGGAAGATATATATCTTGGATTTGAGACAAAGTTATGACAAAAAGATAAACTTTGAAATCCGCAAGTGGGTCCTATGTCTGAAAAAGTTCCCAAAAAGTTAGTTTTCTTGGAAGTTGTAAAACTTCCGAAGGCAATTTTGGCTTTGGAAGCTTTGTAGCAAAGCTTCAGAAGGCAAGTTTTGCTTCGGAAGATATTTCAAAGAATTTTGAAAATTTGGCTTCGGAAGAAGTGAACAAGTCTTATGAGACTTAGTTGCTTTCGGAAGATATTTGTTCTTTGAATACATTTAAGTGCTTATATACAGATTTAAGCTTCGGAAGATACTCCAAGAATTTCTTCCGAAGGTAAATCTTAGATAAGCTGTTAAATGATTTAAATACGTAAATTTCTTCTGAAGGCAATTTGAGTTCTTCCGAAGGTAAATTTTCACAAATCTAAGAAATATCAGTTAAATGTTAGTTTTCTACGAAGAGAACTGGGCTTATGAGCTGATCTAATTGACAACTTAGGACACAAAATTTTTTTGGAAATAAAGTTGATTAAGTTATTAAAGAAAATCTATTCAAAGTTAATCATCCAAATAGCTGATACAATATATTTAAATCTCTATTCATCAAATGCCTTGGTGAACAGATCAGCATATTGTTCATTTCTGTTAACTTTGATTAGTTTGATCAATCCCTTTTCAAAATTATCCCTAATCAGATGATACCTGATGTTGATGTGTTTGGTCCTTGAGTGCTACACATGATTCTCTGTAATAGAGATAGCACTATTGTTGTCTATGTGGATGGGAGTCTCCTTCAAAGTTGAACCCATAGTCTAGCATCTGATTCTGAATCCAAAACACTTGAGCACAGTAGCTTACAGCAGCAATGTATTCAGCTTCAGCAGTTGATGCAGACACACAGGATTGCTTCTTTCATTACCAAGAGACTATCCTTCCACCAAGGAATTGACATCCCCCAGATGTAGACTTTGCAGTCATGTTGCAGCCACCATAGTCATTATCTGTATAAGCATATAGATTAAAGTCTGAATTATTTGGATACCAAAGGCCTAGATTTGGAGCACCTTTGAGGTATCTGAGAATCCTTTTGACAGTGATTAGGTGTGACATCTTGGGGTTAGCTTGATATCTTGCACATATACATGTGGCAAACATAATATCAGGCCTTCTAGCTATAAGGTACCTAAGTGACCCAATCATAGCCCTGTAGAGATGTTTATCAACATACTCCTCCTCAAGATCAGGACCAAGGGAGTGGTTTTTGGCTATGGGTGTCATTAAAACCATACAGTCAGTCATCTTGAATCTTGTAAGTATGTCATGTACATACTTTGACTGATAATAAAGATGCCATATTCAACCTGCTTCACTTGAATTCCTAGAAAGAAACTGAGTTCCCCCATTGCACTCATTTCAAATTTGTTCTTCATCAGCATCTCAAAGTCTTTACAGAGCTTTGGATTAGTTGAACCAAAGATGACATCATCTACATATATTTGAACTAGCAGTGTCTTATTCCCTGTTTCTTTGATGAAGAGAGTCCCATCAATAGTACATCTTTTGTATCCATGTTGACAGAGGTATGTTGATAGTGTCTCATACCACATTCTTAGAACTTGATGCAGTCCATATAGAGCTTTATCAAGCTTGCACATAATCAGGATGATCTAGGTCTGCAAAGCCAGGTGGTTGTTTGATATAAACTTCTTCATCAATCACCCCATAATGAAAAGCACATTTCACATCAAGCTGGTAGACCTTGAAATCCTTGGATGCAGCATAAGCCAGGAATATTCTTACAGCTTCAAGTCTTGCAACTGGAGCAAAGATATCAGTGTAATCAATCCCTTCTTCTTGAGTGTATCCTTGGACAACCAGTCTAGCCTTGTTATTGATGATAATCCCTCTATCATCCTTCTTGTTCCTGAATACCCATTTGGTACCTATGACAGTCTTCCCTTAAGGAAGAGGGCATAAGTTCCACACCTTTTGTCTTTTGATTTGAAGCAGCTCATTTTGTATAGCTTTAATCCAGCTTCCATCCTTCAAAGCCTCATCAACTTTCTTCGGCTCTATCTGGGATAAGAAACAAGAATGTACAGAAACATAGCTGTCATGAGTTTGTCCTCTTGTTCTTACCCCTGAGTCAACATTTCCAATGATGTTTGTGGTGGGGTGTGACTTGTTGATCCAAAGTTAAGGGATCACATCAAGTTGATTTGAGAGATCTAAGTTAGAGAAATTTAGATCTGGCAAAGAAGTGCTACCCACCACATCAACACACTTATCAAGAGAAGCTTGATCCAATGAGTGTGTTACATCATTAATATTGTCTTCTATGGAGTGGTTATCAGCATCAAGAAGTTCCTGATCACTGTCACCACCTCTATCTTCTTCTGCATTTGAAGTTCCTTCACCTGGATTTGGAGCATCTGAGCTGGAATTCGAAGGCATCTCAGATGAATCAGCAGTATTTGTCATGCTTGTGCTGATAGGAGCTTCACTTGCAGGGTTAGTTACCATTGGAGCAGAAGTAGTATTCTTGTTTGGTCTTATCAGCTCAAATCTTGGGTCGGGATCACCTGTTGATATATTATCTGTAAACATTCTCACAAGATTTATTAAAACAGTTGGCAACTAAATCAAGATCAAGTAGCCAATCCGAAACAGAACCTTTAACACTGGGAGTGTTTTCATTAAATGTCACATTGGCTGACTCCTTAATTATTCTAGTTCTGAGGTTGTATACTCTATAAGCCTTAGCTTGAGAGGAGTATCCAACAAAGTGTCCATCATCTGATTTCTCAACAAACTTGGCTACTTGATCTTTGGTATTCAAGATGTTGCATGGACATCCAAATGACCTGAGGAAACCAATGAATGGTCTCCTTTTATGCCACAACTCATAAGGAGTCTTACCATAAGACTTAACTACTAAAACTCTGTTCTGCACATAGTAGGCTGTGTTGACAGCCTCTGTCCAGAAGGTGATAGGTAGTTTAGAGTCAGACAATATGGTTTTAACAGCCTCAATAAGTGTCTTGTTTCTCCTCTCAGCAAACCCATTTTGCTGAAGAGTCCTAGGAGCACTATATTGTCTTGAAATACCCTTTTCATCACAAAAATTATCAAGGATTTAGTTTTTAAATTCTATTCCCTGATCACATCTTATGGTTTTGACCTTGTGATCACATTGATTCTCAATTTTCAGAATAAAGTTCTTCAAGATCTCAGGAGTCTCATCCTTAGTTCTAAGGAAGAATACCCAAGTGAATCTTATGAAGTCATCTGTGATCGCTAAACAGTAAGAGGTCCTTCCGAGACTTATTACACTGGTGGGGCCAAACAGATCCATATGTAACAAGTGTAGGGGAGTAGTGATAGAGTTCATTTCCTTTGGCTTGTGGGAAACTTTATGTTGCTTCCCTTTCAGGCATACAACACAGTGGTCATCACTTGTAAACTCTTTCTTTGGCATTCCAGTTACCAAATCATTCTTAGTCAATTTATTCATGTTTTTAAAGTTTACATGGCACATTTCATTATGCCAAAGGAAAGATTCATCACTATTTGCTTTAGACAGAAAGCAAGAAATTTATCAAGAGGGAGATGTTTCCTGCAGATCCATCTTGTACATATTCCCTCTCCTGGGGGCTCTGAGCAGAATATGCTCCTGAGGAATGTCAACCCCGAGCTTGAGAACAATGCACTCATACTCAGTAAAGAGAATGTGATGTTTTTGGTCACAAAATTAGGACACACTCAGAAGATTGTATCCAAGCTCCTTGACAAAGTTTACCTTTTCCATGCTGAGCTTACCATTTGTAACCTTGCCCCTGCCAGTAATGTAACCTCCAGCATCTCCTCCAAAAGCAACTGGTCCTCCATCATATCTTTCAAAGTTTTGAAGTAAGAACTTATTACGTGTCATGTGCCTAGAGCAGCTACTATCAATGATCCACACATTTCTGTTTGGCTTTGGCTGTCCCTTGGCTTCATCATGGCCAGCCATGAGTGCTTGATTTGGAGAAGCATCTTCAACTTGGAAGCTCTGGTCAAAGCCTCCTTCTTCAACAGCAACAACAGCTTGCTGTCTTGGCTTCTTATCCTGGTGCCCTCCTTCAGTGTAGTTTGGCCTGGATGATGCTTAGCCACCATTTGACTTAGGTGCCTTGCATTCTCTGGTCAAGTCCTCTCCGACTGACCATCTGTCTGAGGATGGTAAGCCGTACTGATATGCAACCTCATGCCCATTGCATCATGAAACCTCTTCCAAAACTTGGATGTAAACCGAGTATCCCGGTCGGACACGATAGACACCGGTACACCATGACGCGTCATGATCTCTTTGATGAATAGATCCACCAACCTCTCGAAAGAATACGTCTCGTAGATTGGTAGAAAGTGAGCACTCTTTGTTAGACGATCAAGTATCACCCATATAGTATCGTACCCTCTTGCCGTATGCGGTAACTTCATAATGAAGTCCATGGTGATGTGCTGCCATTTCCACTGGGGTATATCCAGAGGTTTGGTCTTTCTGTATGGCTTCTGATGCTCTGCCTTCACCTGCAAGCAAGTAAGACACTTGCCCACATACTCCGCTACATCACGCTTCATACCCACCCACCAGTAATCCTTCTTCATGTCATGATTCATCTTGGTAGCACCGGGGTGAATTGAGTATCGTGTCTTATGAGCTTCATCAATGATCCGTCCTCGTAGTTCTCCATAACGAGGGATCCATATCCGCCTGAAGCGGGTTTTAACTCTGAGAGTATTTTCACCCAACTCCGTGACTAGACCTCTCATCCTTTCAGAGTAAAGGCGATCTTCTTTCAATGCCTCATCTTGGAACTCTCTGACCTGTGTCATCACATCAATGGTCATAATCAACTAGTAGGCTTTCACCCGATTGGCTCGGGTCGCTCCTTCCGGCTAAGGGCATCAGCCACTACGTTGGCTTTGCCCGGATGATAGTGGATCTCACAATCATAATCTTTGATCAATTCCAGCCACCTCCTTTGCCTCATATTAAGGTCACTCTGCTCAAAGAAATACTTCAATCTCTTGTGGTTCGTGAAGATAGTGCACTTCGCCCCATACAGGTAATGCCTCCAAGTCTTCAATGCAAAGACCACGGCCGCTAGCTCCAAGTCATGAGTGGGGTAATTAGCCTCGTGGATTTTCAACTGTCGGGATGCGTAGGCTATTTCTCTTCCCCTCTGCATTAGCAGGCAACCCAATCCCAAATAAGAAGCATTTGAATAGACCACTAAGTCTTCGTTCCCTTCAGGCAACGTCAAGATAGGAGCTTGAGTCAATCTCAGCTTTAACTCCTCAAAAGCATTCTCTTGTTCCGGACCCCATACAAACTTTACGTCATTGCGGGTCAACTTGGTCAATGGTGAGGCTATCTTGGAAAAGTCTTGGATAAATCTTCGGAAGTAGCCCGCCAAACCCAAGAAACTACGAATCTCGGATGGCGTCTTTGGAGACTTCCATTACATCACCGCCTCAACCTTTGCCGGGTCTACCATGATCCCTTCCAAATTTACCACGTGACCCAAAAATTGAACTTCACGCAACCAGAAAGCGCACTTAGAGAATTTAGCATACAACCACTCTCTTCTAAGCATCTCTAATACTTCGTGTATCTGGCCGGCATGTTCTTCTTCACTCTTCGAAGAAATCAGAATATCATCAATAAACACAACCACTGATTTATCCAACATCGACCGACACACCCGATTCATCAAATCAATGAAAGCAGCTGGCGCGTTAATTAAACCAAAGGACATAACTAGAAACTCGTAGTGTCCATAACGCATGCAAAAAGCTGTTTTGGGGATATCCTGCTCCTTCACCTTCAATTGATGGTAGCCAGATCAAAGATCTATTCTCGAGAACCAACTAGTACCTTGGAGCTGGTCAAACAAGTCATCTATTCTGGGTAGCGGATATCAGTTCTTCACTGTTAACTTGTTTAACTCACGGTAGTCAATGCACATCCTCATACTACCGTCTTTCTTCTTTACAAACAAGACCGGAGCACCCCAGGGAGAGATGCTCGGTCGGATGAACACATCCGGAAAGTCACACACAACTAGTATATCAGACAATTATGGTACTAACACGTCCATATCCTTCACGTAAACCAAGTAGGCACTACATCCATGTTTCATGCACTTCTCTGCCACCACCATCGAAATCACTTTAGGAACCGTAGTCACTCGATCACCGTAGACCATCACCGAACATCCATTGGGCGCAGTTAATCAGATCATTTTCTTGCGACACACAATTTTCGTCTCATAGGCTGCTAACCAATCAATCCCTAGAACTATATCAAATCTGCCTAGGGCCATCACAAATAGTTTAGCAGAGAACCTATGGCCTTCTAGTTCTATATCATAATCCTCTATCATTAAAGAAATTCTGGTAGACTTACCAATAGCAGTTTCTACATCAAAGGGATTATCAATACTTCTACTACTAACAGGCAACTTAGCACAGAAAGCAGTAGAAATGAAACTCCTACTAGCACCAGAATCAAATAATACAGAGGCACAAGTTTGGTTTACTAGAAACATACCTGACAGGACATCGGGGTCCACCCTAGCCTTCTCCTAGGTCATCGTGAATACATTAACGCTTGCCCACTGTCCTTCATTCTCGGTCCTCTCCTTCACCATAGTTATAGCACCTCAACACCCTACAATCCCTTGCAATGTGACCAGGCTTTCCACACTTGAAGCATACAATCAATCCCCACTTGCACTCTCCAATGTGCTCCTTTCCATATTTGCCACACTTCTTCATCCCCGTGCTTGATGACACCACCCTTCGGTCATCCACCCTCGTCCTCTTGCTGTTTGGAGTGAAACCACCATGTCCAAACCGCTTTCCACTCCAGTTCCTGTCACCACCAGCCGCTTTTCTCACCTCTACCATAGCCGTTTCCCTCTCATCATAAAGTCTCCCTGCTAAATCCACTGCCGATCTAAAGGTACTCAGCCGGGCAACAATCAGGTGCCTACGTATATCAACTGGCAATCCTTGAATATACCACTTGATCTTTCTCGACACCGGCATTACCTGATCCGGCACCAGCCTCGCCATCTCGTTGAACTTGGTGGTGTATTGCTGATGGGTCATGGTCTCCGCCTCTAGCTGCAGGAGCTCCCTCTCTATCTTCTCGAGCTCTCGGTAAGGACAGAATTCAACAATCACCATCTTCTTCAGTTCTTCCCACCTCATCTTTCTGATGGCCCTGCTGCCCTTAGCTTGGACAATATTGTCCCACCAACATAAAGCCAAGTCAACAAATGAGTGAGTGGCAAACTTCACCTTTTAGTCCTCCCTACACTCACTAATCTCCAGCACTGCCTCCATTTCTCTCACCCAGCGGTGAGCAGCTGCAGCATTACCATTGCCATCAAAAGTTGGGGGTTTGCATCGCTAGAATGCCCCGTAGCTGCACCTCTTTGTGGTCTCCCGCACTACCACCTCCTCCTCATCACTGGAGGCCGCCATCTAAGTGTTTAGTTGCTCCCTCTCACCATGATCTCTATCATCCCCTCTTCTCCCATTAGTTTTCCTTCGCTCCTCCTCCCTCTCCTTCTTGTCATCCTCCCTTACCGCACGGATGACCTCGGTCACCATAGACGGTAAGATCATCTGCATGACCTGATGTACTTCCTCCACAACTGCCTCCTTTATCGAGGCTCTCAAGTTAGCACTCTCATCACCACCCTCCTGGTGATGAAGCTTGGGCTCAGCAGGAGCCATCTCAGCAGTCTTCGTCTTGTTCCTCGTGACACGTGATCCAGCACCACGACCACCCCGTGCTCTACCTCGGGAAGCTTTCAACGATCTACCCCCAGCTATCCTCTAAACACTATAAGATTCAAACACCAACACAGTAAGTCCCTAATTACAATGGCCAGTTGTGATTAGCCACTAACTTTACTCTTCATCCCCCAAGCATTTCCTATTGACTACATTAGTATCCAAATCTACTAAGAGCACATAAATCAGATAGCACACGCATATAATACCAGATAATATTTAAGAAAAGAAATACCTGATGGCACGTAGCTACTTGGGCTGGCATCCCTCCATTCGGTCCCATTTTTAGTTTAAGTTTAGGTTTTGATAATATTTTTTTTACCTATTTCTCTTAAACTTTGGCTCTGATACCAACTTGTAAGGCCCCGTTCCCAGAGACCTCATAGTTGGACCATTACAACATTTTTCATATAAAATAAATACATTTCATTAAAATATCGTAGTGGATTAATTTAACAAAAACCATTCATTGCATTAATATTTAATGTTGCCAAATAATACATCAATGTATAATGGGAGCTACAAAAGAAACGCTTAGTTTCATTACAAAACAACATAATTATCATGCAAGAATGGATGCCAGTCTTTTCCGCCAAGTAGCTTTCCCCCGCATGCCATCCCCAACAATGAGTTACCTGCCAACTAAAAATGCAGAAAAGTCAGTGTTGCTGAGTGACTTCTAGTTTTTAGAATTTAAAATCTCTTGTTTAGATATATAAAAATATCATTTTCTTAAAATACATCCTTTTCATAAATCCGTTACTTCCGTACATGATCACGCATCATACGTACAACAAAATAATATTCATTAATATCTTTCATCATTCATCTCATTCATTTCGTACTTTTATCATTATCTTTCACTTTCTACCAGACCAATGTGCAATACCCCGAACATTGTGCATGAAGCTGGTACTGGGCCTGAGGTCTATAAATAGACCCCGAACATTGTGCACGAAGCTGACTCCAATACCTGGGGCAAGCAACAAGGGTCCCGTCAATCTCAAAGATCGACCCTGCATGCATCCTCATGGGGTAGCTAAACCGCACACAGCTGAGCTGACAACCCGTGGCTGTGAACCTCCTTTCATTTTGCTTGCAAGGCTTTCATTCATTTGTTATGTTCCACTTTTCATTAACATTAATCTTTCACTTCATTTATGATAATACTTTACGTATACGAGCATAAACATACCACGTAAAGTCACGTAATAATACGTAATATGGAACATAAGAACAGGCCAAAATCATGCATAACATCAACACATATAACCATCAAAACATCCCAGTGTTAAACCCTAAAATTTCTATTTCCCAAAAATCTTAGAAATTTTCTAAGGCATTTAGGCGCATGAGCACTATGCAGGCGCATGAGCACTATGCAGGCGCACCAACACTTAGGCGCATGGAAACACTTAGGCGCCTGAACTAACACTTAGGCGTATGAGCAATTTTCTGGGCGCATGGACACTATTCGATCGCATGAGGTACACTTAGGCATTTGGGCAGTTGGCGCATGGGCACTATTGGGGCGCATGGGGTGGAACTCACCTAAAGCAGCCTTCAAGTAAAAGTCCACCAAACTTGAGGGCACAACGAGTCCAAACACCTAAAAACACAACAAAACACACAACCAAGAATGAAGAACACATAAAAATCAGTTTTAAGGTAGAAAACCCAACAAAACCGAACCAAACACAAGGAAACACTCACCAAATACGAAAACTTAGCTTCAACCTCCTTGCAACCGAGAGAAAACATCAGCTTCTTTCTTCTTCTTGATCTCTGTCGAAAAGCAGAAAGTCGAAAAGGTGTATGGGCGGCCATACTCATATAAACCTTAAAATAATAAGGTTTTGAACTTTTTACACTTTGGCCCCCTCCACTTGTGTCCATTTTCTTTTCTTTCAAGATACTTTTCTTTTCCTTTCTTTTTGACAAAATTTCGGGTGTTACACCACAACCAACTTCGAACTCTATTGCCTCAAAAATCCAATGAATCAATCCAAATGACCACTTCAATACACAGAATCCTTTTTCGACCATCAAGGGAAGGAAACGAGGTGCAAAGAACCAATAAACCACTCGTATTTCACTAGAGAAGAATAGATAATCAAATTATAGTTGAAATGAAACTAATCAAACGTCAAACAAGATACTTAATATGTGATTAATGAAAGAGAAGTCAACTCAAGGTAACACAATCAATTAAATATGATTTACTTGTATTATAATCAAAATTGTGCTACTATAGATTGGTGCATCAATGCATTCACAAAAGCTTAACTAAATAAATAGGAAGAAATTCGTTACACAAAAACATTGGACAACAATAGTTTTTGAATGTGTACTTTTTGCTACTCTTTACATCCTTAAATGCTATAAAGTTTTGAGTCTCATGCCCTATAAACACAGTCTAGAACCAATCTAATCCAATCTTATTATAATCTTCATTAGAGTCACACTAATCGATCACACATGGAACGTAGCATATATTGATTAAATTGAAACCATCACCGGACACGACACCACACGAATGACCCTTAAAATCAATCCACTCCTACCTATAACTTATCTGCAACACACCACAACCAATTTCAAACACTATTGCCTCCAAAATCCAATGAGTCAATCCAAATGACCACTTCGATCCATAGAATCCTTTTTCGACCATCAAGGGAAGCAAACGAGGTGCAAATAACCAATAAACTACTTGTATTTCAATAGAGAGGAATAGATAATCAAATTACAGTTGAAATGAAACTAATCAGACGTCAGACAAGATACTTAATATGTAATTGATGAAAGAGAAGTCAACTCAAGGAAACACGAGCAATTAAATAAGCTTTACTTGTATTATAATCAAAATTGTGCCACTTATAGATTGGTGCATCAATGCATTCAAAAAAGCTTAACTAAATACATGGGAAAGAAAATTGTTACACAAAAACATTAAACAACAATAGTTCTCAAATGGATACTTTTTGCTTCTCTTAACAACCTCATGTGCTTTGAAGTTTTGTTTATCAAGCCCTATAAACACACTCCCTAACCAATCTAATCAAATCTGATTATAATCTTCATTGGAGTCACATTAATAGATCATACATGGAACGTATCATCAATTAAAATCAAGCCACTTGTAATAATCGACCTCTAGGTCCTAATTCTAACCACTTATTAGTGTTATTATTGTTATTGCTATTAGTGTCATTTTTGTTATTTCATGTGCCATTTTGCATGATTTAGTCAAATCTAGCCTTAGCATAGAGTAACTTCATGTTCCAGGAAAGTCAATTAGTCACCCTTGCAAAAATTTAAATCTTAATTGAAACAATTAAAATGTGTGTATATACACATAATTCACGGTTGAAATATACATATACATACTTAATACTTAATCAACTAACTAGAAATTGCCCACTTAAAATACTACACAACAAAACAATACCACATAATAACAATTTACATTTAAAATTTAAAACAATTACACCTCCATAAGACTCCAATTTTGGCCGCCCCCTTGACCACCAATCCCCTCCCATATTCTCCACTACACACCACCACAACCCTCCTCCACTCTTCTTTCATGAAATCTCATTCAAACCCACACACACTCCTCTCACTCTCTTCTCTCCCTCTCAGATTCTTTAGCAAAAAAACACACACAACACACCATAATCCCTCTCCATTTCAGCCTCCTAATAGAAGTACAACCACAAACAACCATCGGCCAAGTCCAAGCAAGCAAGAAAGTGGCATTTTGAGAGCTTTTGATACACGGTTCTTGCAAGCTCGACTTCTCCAGCCCTTGTTCGAAGATATCCAGACCATTTTGTCTCTCTACACTCTCCAAATCATGAACCATACAAAGAGTAAGCTTCATCTTACCCAAAACAAACTATGTCATGTGTTATTCTTTCTTTTATCCACCAAAACCCCTACTTTCTTTGTTTTAACAGAAGTCCACTGCTATCATCTCGTTCTTGAGGAGCTTTTAACTTCACTAGAGGTATCTGACATGATATATTGGTCATACTAAGGGTGGAACACAAGTTACACCTTGAAAACCCTCTTTTGGGTGAGTTTGGCATCATTGAACCCTTTGTCTTGTAACCCTCCGAAACCAAAGCTTGGTATCTGCTTAAAAATAGTTTTTAAACCTCTTAATAACCTGTTTTGAATGTTATAAAATGTTTGTTTATGAATGGGTGCAATCTATGATGTTTTACACATGTGTAAAGGTCTAAAATGGTGAAATCTCGCAACTACAATCTTATTTCATGGTTACATGTTAGATCCGTGTGTTAGAGCCATTTTCAGTAGGTTTTGGATGTTATTGGGTGTATGAAATGTTGTCAAAGGCTGAAAAATAGTAATAATAGGGATTATAGGCATTTTGAACACATTCGGGGACCCGAAAGGTGGAAAATTGACTTAAAAAAATAATAGGACATAGAGTATAACCATGTTAAAAATAATTCCAGGCTCTAAAAATGTTAAAAAAGTGAAATTGGTCGGATTTGTGTATAAATGGGTCTAAGAACAATTTAAATGAAATTTTTAGTTAAAAACGGGCCTTAACCGGGTGATTTTTGGAAGAAAATCATGGAAATGCAAGAATAAACCTAAAATCTATGGGAGACTTGTTATTTCAGTAATTGGGAACTTTAAGACTTAAATATGGTGAAAAATTGGTCAAACATGACTTCGAACGGTCGATTTCGGGTAAAAAAGCGTTTTAACGGGTTGAACTTAAAAACAAGACTTTCAACAAAAGGGCTTAAGAATACATTCTCAACAGATTATAAAACTTATTAAAAGTCCTTAATATAATATTTAAATTTTTAAGACATAAAATTATAAGGTTTAATACTTAACCGTTAAAAACCTTCGGTTTTACCGTAACCGGTATCTTGAAAACATATGTTTACCAACTCAATTCTAAAGTTCTGAAAATTGGAAACTTAACTTGATTAAGATGTATTACTTAACTCCAAAAAATTTTATTTGGTCATAAAGGCCATTAAATGTAAAGAAACAAAACTTTAGGGTACTGTAGGTAAACTGGTAAATGACCTAATAGTATAATAATCTATATTTATCCATAAGAAACCATGACTAAAAAGGAAACACAAGCCTTGGTTCTAAGCTAGTTGAACATAACCTCTTAACACATTTTGCCTATCGTATGACCCTAGAATTAGTGGCTTATCACTTAATCTTGTTGGTAGGGTGCTTGACTTGAAACCTTCCCGGTACACGAAGAACCCGTTGCTTGAAAGCCTAAGGTGAGTTCTAGTGTCCCCCATTTTACTGCTGTTTTTGGGATGAAGCATGCTCTGTTTAAACTGAATTAAATCTGTACTATATGATGATGCTATATGTTGTGGAAGTGTTAGAACCTGCATTAACTTTTATCACAATCATTAATTCTTGTGTGAACCGCTTGTTTTATATGGGTAGATCTACTTGGGGAATCCCCCACACACAGTGCCTTCCTTGGTGAACGGGAAGGATACCACACTGAGATCCTGCGGGGTCGTTTGTGGCATGTGACAAGTTTTAATAAGATACTAGGGTGAACCATCCAGCAGGTATGGTCCGCCGTATGAGGCTCAGTTCTTCCTTCGGGATTAGCCGGTATAACATAACTTTAGAAGAGGCTACCCAAGACTGAGTGCAGGGTTGATTGTGATCCCCACAACCATGATACTATGATTTATGATTTTTAAATCAAATGTGGATTCTTTTGAATCCTTTTTTTTTTAACTTTAAGCACTTGAATTCACCAACTTTTTGGTTGACACAAATCTCTTTTGAGCATGTTTCAGGTAATCCTTGAAGGGAGTCTAGCTATGTAGAAGGATTGACCTAGCACCGTGACCCTTGGCATTGGCTTGTTTTTATTTTCAAACAACTTGGAATTATTTTTATTTACTATTGTTGGGAACAATTTATATGGTTGAATCATATACTTGTATGGGTGGCTAGACCTACAGCTAGCCCGATATTTCTTTAAACTTTAATGCCATGTGATTTTCTCTCCTTTTGTGCTCTTATGATGGTTTGTTTCCACTGCCATATACTGTTACTAGTCTGTGATGTCCCACCCTACCTGGGCCCGGGGTGTGACAGATTAGTATCAGAGCCAAAGGGTGTAGAGAAGTCGGGAATACCATAGTAGACCCTAGGCTACAACCCTGATACCTTAGGACAGTCCTCATGGGAAAGTGTTGGGATGATCGGGTTGGGTAAATTGATGATTACACTTGATCAACGTAATCATGAACTTACCGGGCGCGTAAATTCCAGCATGGACCGTTAGGCAATGATTGGACTTTTGTTTGAATGTTATAATTCTTAAAATTTATTTTGAGTGGTCTAAGGGTTTTCTTAAAATGAAACTACTCTATTGTTATTATTTGAAGAGACTAATGATTTATGATACTATTGATTACCGATACCTTGGGTTATTCATACTGCTGGGATATCTGATACTATTGCCATCACTACTACAATAAGTAGTATTATTATTGCAGTCATGAGCTATGAGAAACCAAATTACTCATGATATTTCTTACAGGACATCGAGGCTATGGCTGACAAAGGGAAGGCACCTGCATACCCAACTGACGGTACTGCACCAGCTGAGAGCCCTAAGAGGGCGATGCCGTGGACAGAGTATGAAGAATACTTGAGGAGATGTGGACACCCGGGCTGGATATCCATTACGTCTGATGACACTGAGCCATCAGAGGACTCTTCCTCGACATCTCCCTCCAGGAGCCGAACGCGCTCCCAATCACCGCATGTCGCAGCTCCTGCACACTCACCTATACCGCCTATCAGGAATAGGGGTGCACATGTTATCACCCGCCCACGGAAGAGTACTAGGCCAGGACTGTCTCCTTTAGGATGCCACCTCCTCCTCCACCATCTGTTAGGACATCGACACCTGCACCACTGATGTTTGACCCGCTCCGACACCACCCACATGATGAGCAATGGATGCCACCGAGGCACAGCGTGTATGATGGCCCTAGTGTGCTAGTTGGTGACCGGTACTCCCAGTCTAGCCACCGGGCAAGCGACGTAGGTCCCTCTGATGCTCCATTGGACGAGATTCTGAAGACCGTCCGTCGTCACGAGCTAACACTCCAGCACGCCACTCGGACCTCCCAGTCCGCCCAGTTTCAGTTCATGATGGCTTCGCATGGGGTCCAGTAGTTAGAGCAAGAACAAAGGAAGAAGAAATCAGGGTGGCTAGGGTGGCTGAAGAAGAAATGGATGTTAGAGCATGGAGAAGATGTGGGATTGTCTGTCTCTTAGACAGTTGAAGGAAACAATTTTATTATTATCAGATACTATTATTATTATGTATTATGGGGGTGATGGCACCTTCCAATTTGTAAGAGTATAACTCTGATGCAATTCTATTTTGCTGATACTATTAACCCAATCTATCTATGAAACTACTTCTAATGGTGCTGATTCTGCAGGGTAATTTGTATTGAATTGCAATGTGATATGACATGTGTAGGAATTTTGTCTTGCATTCTTTTTGGGTTGAACTGTTCTAAATTAATTTAATGGAACATATTAGAGGTATTTAGTGGTGTGTATATTACACTCCCTCCTGTTAGAACATGGTATATTAGGATAAGTGATGCATGGGCTGTTTGAAACCAAAAATTTATGAGATGCTAAACGAATTTATCTGTGATGCTACCAGAATGCCAACCAGACAAGGAACCCATATTGGAAGACCAGGAGCTACGAGTGGTCATCACGGGGAATCTAGACCAACCGGCAACCAACCCCTTACTCCACTAGGAACTCCCCGTGGAGAGAATGTCAATCAGGGGAATGATGAGAGAATTTCCAACCTCGTAGCACAACAAATTGCTAACGCCATCCCGACCATCATCGCTCACATCAATGCGGACCGGAAAAACCCCACTGGTAATGATGGATCCGGGAACAACGAGGGAAACAATGAGGAAGCTGAAGCACTAAGGAATGGATGCTCCTACAAAACTTTCATGGCATGCAAGCCGAAGGATTTCTATGGTATCGAGGGTGCGATTGAGACGTACTGATGGATTGATGAAATGGAAGCCATCCTAGATATCAGCGAATGTAAGATGGAACACATGATGAGGTATGCTTCCCAGTCACTCAAGGGATCAGCACCGGAATGGTGGAAGACTGTTACTCAGCCCAGGGGAAGAAACGCTGCTAACCAAATAAGTTGGACCGAATTCAGGGAATTGATAACCAACAAATACTGCCCCATCAATGAACTAGAGAAACTGGAGTCAGAATTTCTGAGCCTTGAAATGAAAGGCCCTAACTACACCGAGTACATCAATCGCTTCTTAGCCCTGGCTCGACTGGTGCCACACCTGGTGACACTGGAATCCAAGGGCGTAGCACATTTCATCTGGTGACTACATCCCAGAGTCAGGGGTATGGTTTGATCCTCCAGGCCCTCAACCCTGCAAGCTGTGGTTGACTTCACTAGTAGTTTGACCGATGATCTAGTCAGGGCTGGGTGGATTGAACAAAATAGGATAGAGGAAAGGAGGAAGTCGATGGGTGAGAAGAGAAAATGGTTTGATGGAAAGAAAGCAATTGGTAGAAGTAGTGGGTCAAGCAAGAAGGGTTTTGAAGGTATGAGGCGTGAAGACCAGGGTGGAAGGACTCGGAAGCTATACTCGGGAACAAGCCCATTCTACAACAAGTGTAAACTGCATCATCAAGGGGAGTGCAACCCGATGCCCTACTTCCGATGCAAACGACCAGGTCATCTGATTAAGGATTGTACGTATGTGCCAGGTAAACAATGCTATGGGTATGGAGATCCAGGGCACATGAGGAATAAATGTCCTATGCTGGGGAGAGATAAGGACGCCAGACCCAATAAGCCCAAGGGACGAGCATTCGTGATGGATCCAGCCGGTGCTCGTAAGGAACCTGATGTGGTCAATGGTACGTTCCTTATAAATAATCATCCTGCTACCATTCTATTTGATACTGGAGCAACTGCTAGTTTTGTCTCTAGCACTTTTAGGCCTTTGATTAACTTGAGTGCATGTGTCCTGACTGATACGGTTACCGTAGAATTAGCTGACGGTAACATCTTAGAAACTAACAAAGTCATCAAGGATTGCTTAATGAACCTAGAAGGTAGTACATTTAAGATAAACCTGATGCCTATTAAGCTAGGAGGATTTGATGTGGTTGTTGGTATGGATTGGCTAGCTAAGTATAGAGTCGAAATCGTGTTTGATGAGCGCCTACTTAAGATACCATTGAACAACGGGAAGGTGTTAGTTGTTCATGGTGAAAGATGTAACATGCTATATCCTATGATATCCCATTTGAAGGCAACCAAGAGTCTCATGAAGGGATGCCCAGCTTTCATAGTTTATGTAATGAAAGCCAAAGAGGAAAAGAAGATTGAGGATATACTAGTGGTTTCGGAATATCCGGAAGTATTTCCCGAAGACCTACCCGGACTCCCTCTGACTCTTCAGGTTGACTTCCAAATAGATCTATTGCCTGGTGCTGCACCAGTAGCCAAGGCACCGTACCAACTTGCCCCTCCCGAGATGAAAGAACTAATGCTACAAATCAAAGAGCTACTCGATAAGGGTTTTATAAGACCGAGTGTGTCTCCATGGGGTGCCCCGGTGCTATTGGTGAAAAAGAAGGATGGAACCCTACATATGTGTATTGATTACCGGGAACTAAACAAGCTGACAATAAAGAATCGTTACCCTCTTCCGAGAATCGATGACCTATTCGATCAACTGCAGGGGGCAAGCTATTTCTCCAAAATAGACTTAAGGTCAGGGTACCATCAACTAAAGATAAGAGAGGAAGACATACCCAAAACAGCCTTTAGAACTAGATATGGACATTATGAGTACCTGGTCATGCCCTTTGGACTGACTAATGCACCAGCGGCATTTATGGATCTCATGAACCGAGTGTGCCGCCCATATCTAGACAAATTTGTGATTGTATTTATCGACGACATCCTGATCTATTCCCGTGGAAAGGAAGAGCATGAGAAGCACCTTAGGCTGATTCTCAAGTTGCTCAAGAATGAACAACTATATGCCAAGTTCTCCAAATACGAATTTTGGATGCGAGAGATCCAATTTCTAGGGCATGTCGTAAATAAAAACGGAATTCAAGTGGATCCTTCAAAGATAGAGGCTATTAAGAACTGGAAAATTCTGGAAACTCCTACCGAGATAAGACAGTTCCTTGGATTGGCCGGATACTATAGAAGGGTTATCAAGGACTTCTCGCGTATTGTACAACCGTTAACTGCCTTGATCAAGAAGAATACAGCTTTTGAGTGGGAACAAGAGCAGAATAAAGCATTCAAAACACTCAAGGAAAAACTATGTAGTGCACCTATCCTCGCCCTCCCAGAAGGAGTTGAAGATTTCGTGGTCTATTGTGACGCCTCGCGTCAGGGACTGGGATGCGTGCTAATGCAGTGCAACAAGGTAATTGCTTATGCATCCAGACTGCTGAATGATCATGAGAAGAACTACACAACGCATGATCTAGAATTGGGTGCCGTGGTGTTTGCACTCAAAATGTGGAGGCATTATCTCTATGGCACAAAGTGCATTATTTACACTGACCATAGAAGTTTGCAACACATTCTTGATCAGAAGATACTAAACATACGTTAGAGAAGATGGGTTGAGCTATTAAACGATTACGAATGTGAAATCCGCTACCATCCCGGCAAGGCCAATGTAGTGGCGATGCCTTGAGCAGGAAAGAAAGAGAAGAACCCCTTCGTGTCCGTGCCTTAAGGATGAGTGTGTATACTGACCTTATTGCGAGATTAAAAGAAGCTCAAGGTGAAGCGCTAAAGGAAGATAAATTAGCAGAGGAGTTGTTAACAGGAATGGAGAAGTGGTTAGAGTTGAGCAACGATGCTATATATAAATATGAAGGAAGAACATGGGTACCAAAGTACGGGAGAATTAGAGAGGTGATCCTAGACGAAGCCCACATTTCTAGGTACTCGGTTCACCCCGGAAGTGACAAAATGTAAAAGATCTAAAGGCACTTTTCTGGTGGCCTAGAATCAAGAAATCAATCGCCGTATATGTTGGGAAATGTTTAACATGCGCCATGGTGAAGGCTGAAAATCAAAAACCGTCAGGGACGTTACAACAGCCTGAAATCCCAGAATGGAAATGGGATAACGTCACGATGGATTTTGTTACAAAACTACCCAGAACTTTCAGAGGTCATGATGCCATCTGGGTAATAGTTGATCGGTTAACTAAATCGGCTCACTTCTTGCCGATTCGAGAGGACAACGACCTGACAAAGCTGGCCCAACTATACATCGATGAAATAGTGACCAAGCATGGGGTGCCACTATCAATCATCTCCGACCGTGATAGTCGTTTCACTTCTCGTTTCTGGAAGTCACTCCAGCAGTCTTTAGGAACCCGTCTGGATTTAAGCACTGCTTACCATCCACAAACTGACGGTCAGAGTGAAAGAACCATCCAAACCTTGGAAGATATGCTAAGGGCTTGCGTGATTGACTTTGGAGGGAACTGGGATAACCATCTTCCTCTAGTAGAGTTCTCCTACAATAATAGTTACCACGCAAGTATAAAAGCAGCTCCATATGAGGCCCTATATGGTAGGAAATGCCGATCACCGTTGAGTTGGAATGAGATCGGAGATAGCCAAGTAATGGGACCCGACATCGTGATGGAGACCACCGATAAAATATTTAAAATTAAGGAGTATTTAAGAGCACTCAGAGACCGTCAGAAGAAATATGCTGACAGAAGGCGAAAACCTTTAGAGTTTCAAGTGGGCGACAAGTTAATGCTAAAAGTAGCACCATGGAAGGGGACTGTGAGGTTTGGAAGAAAAGGAAAGCTAAGCCCAAGATATATAGGACCATTTGAGATACTATCAAGAATCGGCCCCGTGGCGTATCAATTAAAGCTATCGCAAGAGCTAAGTCATATACACGACACCTTCCATGTGTCAAATTTAAAGAAGTGCATGGTAGACAAAGCCATGGAGTTACCCTTGAAAGAAGCAAGGATTAATGACAAGTTGAACTTCATGGAAGAGCCTGTAGAGATTACTAATCGGCTGGTCAAGAAACTCAGGCGAAGTCGCATACCCAAGGTCAAGGTAAGATGGAATTCTAGGCGAGAACTTGAATTCACCTAGGAGCGGGAAGATGAGATGAGAAAGAATTATCCACACCTCTTCAGATCCACTCGTTCCGGAGCTTACCGAAGCTAAAAATTTCAGGACGAAATTTCCCAAACGGTGGGAGAATGTAACAACCGACCTCTAGGTCATAACTCTAACCTTTAACCTCCTGAATCATTATCCATACAATTAATATTAATGTAATATCATTATTATTATTATTATTAGTGTTACTATTGTTATTGCTATTAGTGTCATTTTTGTTATTTCATGTGCCATTTTGCATGATTTAGTCAAATCTAGCCTTAGCATAGAGTAACTTCGTGTTCCGGGAAAGTCAATTAGTCACCCTTGCAAAAGTTTAAATCTTAATTGAAATAATTAAAATGTGTGTATATACACATAATTCACGGTTGAAATATACATATACATACTTAATACTTAATCAACTAACTAGAAATTACCCACTTAAAATACTACACAACAAAACAATACCACATAATAACAATTTACATTTAAAATTTAAAACAATTACACCTCCACAAGACTCCAATTTCGGCCGCCCCCTTGACCACCAATCCCCTCCCATATTCTCCACTACACACCACCACAACCCTCCTCCACTCTTCTTTCATGCAATCTCATTCAAACCCACACACACTCCTCTCACTCTCTTCTCTCCCTCTCAGATTCTCCAGCAGAAAAACACACACAACACACCACAATCCCTCTCCATTTCAGCCTCCTAATAGAAGTACAACCACAAACAACCATCGGCCAAGTCCAAGCAAGCAAGAAAGTGGCATTTTGAGAGCTTTTGATACACGGTTCTTGCAAGCTCAACTTCTCCAGCCCTTGTTCGAAGATTTCTAGACCATTTTGTCTCTCTACACTGTCCAAATCGTGAACCATACAAAGAGTAAGCTTCATCTTACCCGAAACAAACTATGTCATGTGTTATTCTTTCTTTTATCCACCAAAACCCTTACTTTCTTTGTTATAACAGAAGTCCACTGCTATCATCACATTATTGAGGAGCTTTTAACTTCACCAGAGGTATCTGACATGATATATTGGTCATACTAAGGGTGAAACACAAGTTACACCTTGAAAACCCTCTTTTGGGTGAGTTTAGCATCACTGAACCCTTTGTCTTGTAACCCTCCGAAACCCAAGCTTGGGATCTACTTAAAAATAGTTTTTAAACCTCTTAATAGCCTGTTTTGAAAGTTACAAAATGTTTGGTGATGAATGGGTGCAATCTATGATGTTTTACACATGTGTAAAGGACTAAAATGGTGAAATCTCTCAACTACAAGCTTATTTCATGGTTACATGTTAGATCTGTGTGTTAGAGCTATTTTTCAGTAGGTTTTGGATGTTATTGGGTGTATGAAATGTTGTCAAAGGCTGAAAAATAGTAATAGTAGGGATTATAAGCATTTTGAACACATTCGGGGACCCGAAAGGTGGAAAATTGACTTAAAAAAATAATAGGACATATAGTATAACAATGTTAAAAATAATTCCAGGCTCTAAAAATTTTAACAAAGTGAATTGGTCGGATTTGTGGATAAATGGGTCTAAGAACAATTTAAATGAAATTTTTAGTTAAAAACGGGCCTTAAACGGGTGATTTTTGGAAGAAAATCATGGAAATGCAAGAATAAACCTAAAATATATGGGAGACTTGTTACTTCAGTAAGTTGGGAACTTTAATACTTAAATATGGTGAAAAATTGGTCAAACATGACTTCGAACGGTCGATTTCGGGTAAAAACGCGTTTTAACGGGTTGAACTTAAAAACGAGACTTTCAACAAAAAGGGCTTAAGAATACATTCTCAACAGATTATAAAACTTATTAAAAGTCCATAAGATAATATTTAATGTTTTAAGACATAAAATTATAAGGTTTAATACTTAACCATTAAAAACCTTCGGTTTTAGTGTAACCGATAACTTAAAAACATATGTTTACAAACTCAATTGCAAAGTTCTGAAAATTGGAAACTTAACTTGATTTAGATGTATTACTTAACTCCAAAAATCTTTTGTTTGGTCATAAAGGCCATTAAATGTAAAGAAACAAAACTTTAGGGTAGAAATTATAAATTCTGAAACTTGAGGGGCTAAACTGTAAATTCTGCCAAAACTCTATAAAATGACACAATGGACATGTAATCACTGGTATCAATGACCTAATAGTGTAAAAATCTATATTTATCCATAAGAAACCATGACTTTCTATAAAAGGAAACTTTCTAATGCAAGCCTTGGCAAATCTAAGCTAGTTGAACATTTAACCTCTTAACACATTTTGCCTACCTCGTATGACCCGAGAATTAGTGGCTTATCACTTAATCTTGTTGGTAGGGTGCTTGACTTGAAACCTTCCCTGTACACGAAGAACCCGTTTCTTGAAACCCTAAGGTGAGTTCTAGTGTCCCCCTTTTTACTATTGTTTTTAGGATGAAGCATGCTCTGTTTAAACTGAATTAAATCTGTGCTATATGATGATGCTATATGTTGTGGAAGTGTTAGAACCTACGTTTACTTTTATCACGATCATTAATTCTTGTGTGAACCGCTTGTTTTATATGGGTAGATCTACTTGGGGAATCCCCCACACACAGTGCCTTCCTTGGTGAACGGGAAGGATACCATACTGAGATCCTGCGGGGTCATTTGTGGCATGTGACAAGTTTTAATAAGATACTAGGGTGAACCATCCAGCAGGTATGGTCCGCCATATGAGGCTTAGTTCTTCCTTCGGGATTAGCCGGTATAACATAACTTTAGAAGAGGCTAGCCGGGACTGAGTGCAGGGTTGATTGTGATCCCCACAACCATGGTACTATGATTTATGATTTTTAAATCAAATATGGATTCTTTTGAATTCTTTTTTTTTTGAACTTTAAGCACTTGAATTTACCAACTTTTTAGTTGACACAAATCTCTTTTGAGCATGTTTCAGGTAATCCTTGAAGGGAGTCTAGCTGTGTAGAGGACTTGACCTAGCACCATGACCCATGGCATTGGCTTGTTTTTATTTTCAAACAACTTGGAATTATTTTTATTTACTATTGTTGGGAACAATTTGTACGGTTGAATCATATACTTGTATGGGTGGCTAGACCTACAACTAGCTTGATATTTCTTTAAACTTTAATGCCATGTGATGTTCTCTCCTTTTGTGCTCTTATGATGGTTTGTTTCCGCTGCCATATATTGTTACTAGTCTGTGACGTCCTACCCTACCTGGGCCCTGGGTGTGACACCACTCCTACCCAAAACCTATCCGCAACACACCACATCTAACTTCAAACACTATTGCCTCAAAAATCCATTGAATCAATCCAAATGACCATTTCGATACACAGAATCCTTTTTCGACCGTCAAGGGAAGGAAACGAAGTGCAAAGAACCAATAAACTACACTTATTTCACTAAAGAAGAATAGATAATCAAATGACAATTGAAATGAAACTAATCAGACGTCAAACAAGATTCTTTATTTGTAATTGATGAAAGAGAAGTCAACTCAAGGTAACATGAGCAATTAAATAAGATTTACTTGTATTATAATCAAAATTATCCAACTATAGATTGGTGCATCAATGCATTCACAAAAGCCTAACTAAATACATGTGAAAGGAACTAGTTACACATAAACATTAAACAACAATAGTTCTCGAATGGATACTTTTTGCTTCTCTTAATATCCTTAGATGCTTGGAAGTTTTGATTCTCAAGCCCTATAAACACACTCCCGAACCAATCTAATTAGATCTGATTATAATCTTCATTGAAGTCACACTGATTGATCACACATGGAACGTAACATCTATTGATTAAATTGAAACCAAAACCGGACACGACACCACACGAATGACCCTTAAAATCAATCCACTCCTACCCAAAACTTATCCGCCACACACCACAACCACCTTTGAAATCTATTGCCTCAAAAATCCATTGAATCAATCTAAATGATCGCTATCGATCCACAGGATCCTTTTTCACCCATCAATGGAAGGAAACTAGGTGCAAAGAACCAAAAACTACTCGTATTTCACTAGAGAAAAACAAATAATCAAATTACAGTTGAAATAAAACTAACAAGATGTCAAACGAGAAACTTAATATGTTATTGATGAAAGGGAGGTCAACTTAAGGTGACACGAGCAATTAAATAAGATTTACTTTTATTATAATCAAAATTGTGAACTTGTAGATTGGTGCATCAATGCATTCAAAAAAGCTTAACTAAATACATGGTAAAGGAACTTGTTACACAAAAACATTAACCAACAATAGTTCTCGAATGGCTACTTTTTGCTTCTCTTAACAACCTCAAATGCTATGAAGTTTTGATTCTTAAGCCCTATAAACACACTCCCGAACCAATCTAATCAAATCTGATTATAATCTTCATTGGAGTCATACTAATCGATCACACATGGAACGTAACATCTATTGATTAAATTGAAACCAAAACTGGACGCGACACCACACGAAAGACCCTTAAAATCAATCCACTCCTACCCAAACAACACACTACAACCAACTTCGAACTCTATTACCTCAAAAATCCAATGAATCAATCTAAATGATCCCTATCGATCCACAGAATCCTTTTTAATCCATCAATAGAAGGAAACGAGTTGAAAAGAACCAAAAACTACTTTTATTTCACTAGAGAAGAATAGATAATCAAATTACAGTTGAAATAAAACTAACAAGACGTCAAACGAGAAACTTAATATGTGATTGATGAAAGGGAGGTCAACATAAGGAAATACGAACAATTAAATATGATTTACTTGTATTATAATCAAAATTGTGCACTTATAGATTGCTGCATCAATGCATTCAAAAAAGCTTAACTAAATACATAGGAAAGGAACTTTGTAGGAACCTCTGAAGTTAAGAGGCTGATGCAACCAAAAGATACCAAAACAACCAAGTCTTCTAACATGCACTTCGGAAAAAAGGTGAACTAGCTTTGGAAGTTTTACACACTCAAGAAAAATGCTAAGTGTAAAATCTTACGAAGCCAAAGTTCAGAAGAAACTGTCGCAGAAGCTTTACACTAAACTTGGAAAATATTCTAAGTGTAAAGTCTTCCAAAGCAAAAGACTCAACTCTTCCGAGGTAAAAGATGAAGTCTTTCGAAGCTCTCAAGACAAAGTCTTCCGAAGCTGTTTAAAGACAAGACTGATTTTCTTCTGAAGAGAGAGAAAAGATACCTTTTCCATCAACTTTATCATAAAGCAACCTACTTTCCACTGCATGCTCTGGTAGTTCATCTGCTATCACTAGTTGGTGAAACTTTCATACTTTATGATAAAGTAGATAAGGTCTTCGCCTGCAAGTTTCTGTTTTTGTTCCTTCTTGGCTTTTTGTAATAGGAAAGTCAGTGAGCTATGGCTTGTCTAGTCACTAGTCAAAAGGCAATCTACCTTTTGACTTTAGGCTGATCTTGTTGTCTAGATTAGTCACTTCCAATTGTCTTTTTGCATATTGACATTTGTAGGATGTAGTATAAGTAGTCTCCAGTTCTTGTATTCAAAATATATACTTGTACAACACTTGTAATAGAACTAGAGAAGCAATATACAACTTCCTTGAAAATTTTATCTTGTGTTCTTGCTCTTGCTTTTACTTGTGTTTGTCTTGTACCTTCAGTAAAAGTTCACAATTCCCTATTTGAATTGTTAAGTGATCATAAGATCCTCCTAAGTGTGTTAAGTAAGTGCAAGCTTAAGTACCCTTTAACGGTCCTCCAAACTTGTTACACAAAAACATTAAATAACAATAGTTCTAGAATGGATACTTTTTGCTTCTCTTAACAACCTCAAATGCTATCTTCAAATCCTCTTGGTTACACACATCACTTAACTCTTCAAATTGCAGCTATCTCCAAAGCTGATATGGAAACTTGAACTATGACAAAGTCCCCACTGATCACTCCTGAGGATTTTGACACTTGGTGTCAAAGAATGGAAGGCTTTATCAAGTCTCAAGATTCCAGGATGTGGGAGTCTGTTGTCAATGGACCTCATGTACCATGCACCTCTTCAGCTGCTGTTGGTGGTGGCATGATACCAAAGGAGAGGGCTGAATTTTCTGATGAAGACTGGAAAAGAATTAGCATTGATCAAAAATCCATGACAGCCCTCCAAACTGCTATTCCAAACTCCATCTACCGAGGTTTCAAGAAGTGCAAGACCACTAAACAGCTACGGGATGCACTGAAACTGATGTATGAGGGTTCAAATGAAGCCAAGGAGAACAAGAAGGATCTCCTGAAGCAGCAGTTTGAAAATTTCACCTTCAAGACAGGTGAAACCATGACTCAACAATACTTCAGGTATGTTGAGATTATGGATACTCTGGGTGATGTTGGGGTAACTATTGAGAATAGGGATACTGTTAGGAAGTTCATGTCCTCTCTTCCAAGACAATGGACACACTACTGTGTGGTCATTAAGAGGACTGAAAACCTCAAGACCCTTACTCTCACTAAGTTATATGGGATACTTAGCGGATACCAGATGGAGATGAATATGCAAAGTTCATCTGGTAGCTCCAATACTCACCAGAGCTCAACCCTTCATGTGGTTGAAAGGGATAGCAGAGAACCACAGCATCATCTCATCTGCTACCCTGAAACCTCATAAAAATGTCCTTTCATCACCTTCCCAGAGACAACCAGAGAGAGCTACATCCAAGAACTCCCTTCTAAGAGACAAATTCTTCTTAAGCTTTTGTCTCCACTGATGAAAGTACAGGTAACTTTCTTTTCACTCTTGAAGACATTGACTGTATCCATCCAGATGATCTGGAGTACATGGAGATAGTCCAGCAAATGTCTCTTCCCACTCACAGAGCCCAGAAGTTCTACAAGATGACTGGGAGAAGGTATTCTAGCAATGCTGCCAGTGGCAAGTTTGGACTGGACAAGAGCAAAGTCAAGTGTTACAACTATAACCAGATGGGACACTTTCTAGAGAATGCAAGGCACCTAAGTAAAATGGTGGCCAAGCTTCATCCAGGACAAACTACGCTAAAGGAGGGAACCAGAATGAGAAGCCAAGACAGCAAGCTGCAGTTGCTGTTGAAGAATGAGGCTTTGACTGGAGCTTTCAAACTGAAGATGCATCTCCAAACCAAGCACTCATGGCTGATTATGATGAAGCCAAGGTACTTGAACATCTTTGCTCTCCATAATGTATTGCTAAAGTAAATAGATACAGGTCCTATAACTTGGAAATAAGATCTGATATTGAGTCTTTAAATATTTTAAAAGCTGATTTTAAAATAGCTGAAAATGACTATAAACTTAAGATAAAAGATCTAGAGAAAACAGTTTCAACTCTTAAACATGAGCAAACAAACTACAGCACTCAAATTAAGGATCTCATTACCAAGTTGACTGAATGCCAGCCTGAGCTTCGGATCAGCAAAGCCAGGGTAGAAAAATGTGTTCTTGAAGAAGAAACCTTCAAGAACATGATATCCTCATCTCTGCATGCAAAAGTGTGTTATCAGAATAAGCAGGGACTGGGATCTAGTGAGATAGCTCCTCCACACACTCTACTATCAGTCAGATCACCTAGGTGTGGAACTGGTCAAGATGAGCTGCTATCCATAGACCCCAATGATAAAGAGGATGAAGAAGAGAAGGTGAGGGATGAATCTGAGATGAGTGAAGAGAGTCAATCCAAAAAGGGTAACCATGCTCATAAGGAGGAAAAAGAAGCTGGTTTGAGCAAAACCAAGAGAAAGAACTTGATCAGAAGAGCAAAGAGAAGATCTAGAAAAGCTCAAGAGATCAAGACCACCTTTGATCCCAAACAGAAACAAGTATTTATCTCTGTAGGGTTCAAGGTGATGAAAGCTGAAGATCCTGTCAGGAATTCTAGTACCAAGAGTTCTACTTCAGCTTCAACTCACTCCAGCAACAACAAGAAGACTGATCAGCTGTGTGTCACTACTACACAGCCTGAACCATCCATTTCAAAGAGCAAGGTTCACCCTAAGAAGCCTGCTGCATCATCTGAAAAGGTGGAGAAAGAAGAGGAAACTGTTCAAGCTTAGTCTTCTTTGGGAAAGAAGACTCTTAGAAGGAAAGAATTGGATTGTGTTATGTGTGGTAGTGCTTCACATATGGCTAAGGATTGTTAATACAATCCTAAGAGTACTATCCATATGATCAAGAAGAAAACTTTTGAGAAGAAGAAGAAACAAACAGCTTTGAAAGGAAAATCTATTTCCTTCGAAAGCTCCAAAATGAAGAAGAAGGCAAGTAGGAATTTGCCTTTGGAAGAAAAGTTGGTCTCGAAAGAAAGGAATGCTTTCGAAGCACTGAAGCTTGCTGCAGTGAAAGCAAGATCTTCCGAAGGATCCGTCTCCAAAGCTTTCGAAGCTACAAAAGCTTCCGAAGTAGTGAAGGTCAAGCGTAATCTTCCAAGGATGGTGTGGAAGATGAAGGAAGACCTTGAGACTGAAACCTCCTCTTCGGCAACAGCAAATGATCCTTAAAGCCTGAACATAGGATCACTTACTATTTCATTGCCTTCATTTGAACTTTATAAGCCCAAGACCAAAGAGGCTTGGGTTTCCAAATGTTACTAAATCATCTCTTTTGTGCATGCCTAAAGGGGAAGCAACATAAAGTGTCTCACAAGCCAAAGGAAATGAACTCTATCACTACTCCCCTACACTTGTTACATATGGATCTGTTTGGCCCTACCAATGTAATGAGTTTAGGAAGGACCTCATACTGTTTGGTGATCATAGATGACTTCACAAGATTCACTTGGGTGTTTTTCCATAGAACTAAGGATGAAACTCCTGACATCTTAAAGAATTTCATTCTGAAAATTGAGAATCAATCTGACCACAAGGTCAAAATCATAAGATGTGATCAAGGAACCGAATTCAAAAACCAAATCCTTGATACATTTTTTGATGAAAAGGGTATTTCAAGACAATACAGTGCTCCCAGGACTCCTTAGCAAAATGGTGTTGCTGAGAGGAGAAACAGGACACTTATTGAAGCTGCAAGAACCATGTTGTCTGACTCTAAGCTGCCTATCACCTTCTGGGTAGAGGCTTTCAACACAGCCTACTATGTGCAAAATAGAGTTTTGGTAGTTAAGACACATGGTAAGACTCCTTATGAGCTGTGGCACAAAAGAAGACCATTCATTGGTTTTCTCAGAACATTTGGATGTCCTTGCACCATCTTAAATACCAAAGATCAAATAGCCAAGTTTGCTGAGAAATCTGATGATGGACACTTTGTTGGGTACTCTTCTCAAGCTAAGGCTTATAAAGTATACAATCACAGAACTAGAATCATTAAGGAGTCAGCCAATGTGACTTTCAATGAACACACACCTTGTGTAAATGGTTCTGGTCCAGATTGGCTATTTGATCTTGACTTAGTTAACAATTATTTTAACAAATCTTGTGAGAATGTTTCAGGATCTATAGATAACAGGTCAACAGAAGATCCTGATCTAAGATTTGAGCTGAGAAGACCAAACAAGAATACTACTTCAGCTCCAGTGGTGACTAACCCTGCAATTGAAGCTCCCATCAGCACTGGCATGACAAATACTACTGATTCAAATGAATTGCCTTCAAATTCCAGCTCAGAGGCTCAAAATTCCAGAAAAGGAACTTCAAATGTAGGAGGAGGAACTGGAGGTGGTGACAGTGATCAAGAATTTCTTGATGCTGAAAACCACTACATTGAAGACAACATGAATGATGTCACACACTCATTGGATCAAGTCTCTCTTGATAAGTGTGCTGATGTGGTGGGAGACACCTTATTGCCAGATTAGAATTTCTCAAATTTAGATCTGTCTAACCGACTTGTTGTGATCCCTCAACTTCAGATCCACAAGTCACATCCCTCCACAAACATCATTAGAAATATTGACTCAGGGGTAAGAACAAGAGGACAAGCTCATGACAGCCATGTTTGTCTACATTCCTGTTTCTTATCCCAGATAGAGCTGAAGAAGGTTGATGAGGCTTTGAAGGATGGAAGCTAGATTGAAGCTATGCAAGATGAGCTGCTTCAAATCAGAAGACAGAAGGTTTGGAACTTATGTCCTCTTCCTCAAGGGAAGAGTGTCATAAGGAACCAAATGGGTATTCAGGAACAAGAAAGATGATAGAGGGATCATCATCAAGAACAAGGCTAGGCTGGTTGTCCAAGGATACACTCAAGAAGAAGGAATTGATTACACTGATGTCTGCTCTAGTTGCAAGACTTGAAGTTGTAAGAATATTTCTGGTTTATGCTGCATCCAAGGATTTCAAGGTCTACCAGCTTGATATGAAGTGTGCTTTTCTCTATGGGGTGATTGATGAAGAAGTTTATATTAAACAACCACCTGGCTTTACAGACCCAGATCAACCTGATTATGTCTACAAGCTTGATAAAGCCCTTTATGGATTGCATCAAGCTCCAAGAAAGTGGTATGAGACACTATCAACATACCTCTTTCGACATGGATACAAAAGAGGTACTATTGATGGGACTCTCTTCGTTAAAGAAATAGGAAATGACACATTGCTAGTTCAGATATATATGGATGACATCATCTTTTGTTCAACTAATCCAAAGCTCTACAAAGACTTTGAGATGCTGATGAAGAATAGATTTGAAATGAGTGCCATGGGGGAACATAATTTCTTTCTAGGAATTCAAGTGAAGTAGGTTGAAGATGGCATCTTCATCAATCAGTCAAAGTATGTACAGGACATACTTACAAGATTCAAGATGACTGACTGTAAGGTTGCAAAGACACCCATAGAAAGAAACCACTCCCTTGGTCCTGATCTTGAGGGGGAGTGTGTTGATGAACATCTCTATAGGGCTATGATTGGGTCATTTATGTATCTTACTGCTAGCAGGCCTAATGTCATGTTTGCCATATGCATATGTGCAAGATATCAAGCCAACCCCAAGATGTCACACCTAATCACTGTCAAAAGGATCCTTAGATATCTCAAAGGTGCTCTAAATCTAGGCCTTTGGTATCCAAAGAATTCAGACTTCAATATGTATGGTTATACAGATAGTGATTATGGTGGCTGCAACATGACTGCAAAGTCCACATCTCGGGGGTATCAGTTCCTGGGTGGAAGGATAGTCTCTTGGCAATGCAAGAAGCAATCCTGTGAGTCTGCATCAACTGCTAAAGCTGAATACATCGTTGCTGCCAGCTGTTGTTCTCAAGTGCTTTGGATTTAGAATCAGATTCTAGACTATGGGTTCAATTTCAAAGAGACTCCCATCCACATAGACAACAACAGTGCCATCTCTATTACAGAGAATCCTGTGCAGCACTCAAGGACCAAACACATCAACATCAGGTATCATCTGATTAGGGATTATTTTGAAAAAGGATTGATAAAAATAATCAAAGTTAACACAAATGAACAATATGCCGATGTGTTCACAAAAGCATTTGATGAACAGAGATTTGAATATCTTGTATCAGCTATTGGGATGATTAACTTTGAGTAGATTTTTCTTAATAACTTAATCAATATTTTTTCTTAAAACTGTGTGTCCTAGGTTGTCTATGAGATCACATCATAAGCCCAGTTCTCTTTGGAAGAAAAACAAATTTTTAAAATGATATCTCTTAGAATGATGAAAATTTACCTTCGGAAGAAGCAAAAGTTGCCTTTGGAAGAAATTTATGTCTAAATCGTTAACACAGCTTATCTAAGATTTACAATTCTTGAAGTATCTTCCGAAGCTTAAACTTTGGTATAAGTACTTAAATGCATTTTAGAAACAAATTTCTTCCGAAAGCAATTTAGTCTCGGAAGACCCATTTATTTCTTCCGAAGCTAAAATTTTCAAAACTCTTTGAAATATCTTCCGAAGCAAAATTGCTTTCGGAAGCTTTGATTGCAAAGCTTCCGAAACCAAAATTGCCTTCGGAAGCTTTTTCTACTTCCAAGAAAACTAACTTTTTGGGTGCCTTTTTCAGAAGTAGGATCCACTTGCGGATTTCAGAGTCTATCTTTTTGTTATAATTTTGTCTCAAATCCAGAGTATATCTTTCCAAACGGTTCTATTTCATCTCACTTCTCTCATTGTTCCTTAACCTAAAATTACCCCTAAATTTCATCTTCTTCTTCTTTCCTTCACTACAAAGCTTCTTCAAATGGCCAATCTTGATCGTCGTAACGACCCTGATTTCACCATGCACCTACACAGGCAACACAATCAAGTTGCTCTGTTAAACTCTGAGAAGGATCCAAGCTTCTCAGACGTATGTAGGTATCTTTCTTTGTCTCACTACTTCACCTCCCTTACAATCGATCCTCCTCTCTATGAGGATTAGTTGCTTGAGTTCTGGCGGACCTGTCAAGAGGTCACCATGGACGGGGAGAATGCACTGTCTGCCACAATGCAGGGGAGGGCGGTTTTCATCACTCCAGCCATTATAAACACCCATTTGTAACTGGAAGATGAACCAGGTGAGTTGTCCTTTCCAAAAGCTGTTGTCAACCAATCCTTTACGCAGATGGGCTACGAAGGTGACTTTTCGATCAAGACCTTCAGGAAGGGGAAGGTCTCATTCCAATGGAAATACCTCCTCCATGTCATCATACATAGCGTATCCAACAAACATGGAGGATAGGACCAGATTCCAGAAGACATCTCCTTCATTGTCCATGGGATGGTTCAAGCGGTCAAATTCAGGTACTCTCAATTTGTATTTACAAACTTACTAGCGAATTTGGATTCCTTAGAATATTACATGTTCCCCCGGTATGTTCAGCACATTCTCAACTGTGAATTGGGACCACAATTGAGCGGAACATGTAATGTTCTTAAACGTGCACATATGAGGCCAAGCATTTTTAAGATATTGAAAAAGCCAACTATTGGGTTCTAAAGGTAGAAACAGCCATTGTCCCAAAAATATTTAAGCTCATTGCTTAGGGTGACATCCTACCAGCCCCAGCTAGTGATGAACCAACACCCTCTACTTCTCACCCACCTCAAATACAACCTACCATTAAAATCACCTACCAAAGAAAATCCAAGCAAACCCCTGCACTTGATACTAAGCATGTGCAGGCCTCCATATCACAACCCATACAGGGGGAAGTGGAATCTCGAGCTCCCACTTCCCATGAGGAGTAGACCTCTCCCATCTTTCAAATAATCAGTGCTGAGGTTCCTCATGCTCAGCCTGATGAGCTCACAACTCCACAATTCGCCTTGAACCATCACTCTGAGTCTCAACACTCTACTGATCAACCTTTAGGGGAAAGCTACCATCCACAGCCTCTTGATCTCAACTGCCACATACCTATCCTTGACTTCTACTCTGATGAAGATTTGGATTTCAGTGAGTGTCATGACTCTCCCCTCTCTACCCACACTCAAGGGGAGATGAGTACTCCTGCTTCACCCCTGTCTAGCCCACATCAGACACCCCAAACTGACGTGGTTCTTCCTGTGATTGTCCAGGAGATCCATATGGAAGAGGCTCTCACTGTTGCCAGTGATTACATCTTTAAGACCTAAACCACGGCAACCCAGCCTCTTGACACTTTCATTGGGTAGGGGAAATCCAGCAGCCAAGAACCCCATGCTGGTGGTGAAGGAGCAGACCTTGGTTCACCTCCTTCATCCCCCAATGATTCTTCAACTGAAGATGAGGGGAGTCTGAAACTCAGGGTGCACCAACTCAATGACATCTGCACCCAACTGGTTTCACAGATAGCTCACCTTGAATCACAGGTGACTATCGTACAAAGGAGGGTCCATGACCAGCAACTTGAGATCACCGATCTCAAGGGCCACTTAGCTGAGAGACCTATAGGACAAACTCATCCAGTTCCACAAGAACCTGTGGATGTTATGGCTCACTTCCCCAGCTCACCTATGCATGAGGGTGATGATACCAAAAAGGGGGAGGAAGTTCTGACAGCCATAGAACCTGGGAGTTCTTCCTCAAGTATGGACATACAGGACTCACCATCCTATCTTGCAGTTGTCCATGCTCAGTAACCTCCTCTAGATAGTGATCTTGAACTGCTCATTCAACAACTGTTTGAGGAGGGAGTACCAAGAACAATGTCTTCCCCATCCGAGAACCCAATCTGGGGTTGGGGGTATGACAGTGATAGGAAAGCTCTTGTGATCTCTAGAGCTCAGGGTCAACAAGAAATTCTCAACATCTCCACCCTGAGTTTCTATGAGAGTATAAACTTGGTAGATCAGGCACTTGTCAACCCAAGCAATAACAGACAAGCTGTCAGATTAGCCAATCGAATTCAAGACTGGGAGCTGGCAGAATTCAAAAGGAGAACTGCATCATATAGACAGAGGCTAGCAGTTGAAGCATTTGGTCAACTGGATGTTGAGGTAGACCCCAAGATTAGCTTCAAAGGGAAAGCTTTGACTGAAGGCCCAGAGGCTGAGACTGTGAACCTTGAGACAAGATCTCCTCCAGCACCCCATACCCCTGAGTGAGGCACCAGCTGGTAATGGTGCTTCACAACCTCTCTCTGGCTAGTGCTTGACTGCTGAATCAAGTAATGAAGGCCAAAGCTCTCCTCAGACTCAGTCATCAAGATCTGCAATTGACAAAGGCAAAAGGAAGATGACTCCTGAAGAGATTGAAGAAGAAAAGAGAGAGAGGAAGAGGAAGCTGAGGGGAAAGAGTTTAAGTGTTTGCCCAGGATTCATGCAAGCTGTAATTCTGGCTGCCCCTGTACCAAACACTTAAGAAGATGAATTACGGGCAGCCAGTCTTAACTATTTGGGGACCAGGAACTACAACATAGATGAACTCATCTCTCTCCCCTTAGAAGAGTTAAATGAACTGGCCGACATTGAATTGTCAAAGGAGAGGAAGGAAGCAGAGGATGCAGCCTTGACCCTCAAACACAAGGAAGAAATGAGGAGAAAAAGGCTTTACAAGAACATTCCTGTCCTCTTCCCAGTTCAAGAAAGTCCTGAGTCAGAGACTGTGGCTGCTGAACAACCTTAGGTAGTTGATGAAGAAGAAAGATTAAAAATGATCAACTACCTGACTGCCACAGGTCTTTATCAGGCACCTGCCCTCCCTCCCTTGCCCTATGATTATCTATTATTTGAATACAATAAGAAGCTCGAAGAGCAAGCCAAGAAAGAAAGGCAAGCTGCAAAGAAGAGGCAAAGGGAAGAAGCTGTAAAATCAAGAGCCATCATCCAGAAAAGTCAGAAAAAGTCTGCAAATAGGCAGAGGATGATGAGCTTCTTGAAGCTGTATGGGTTCTCCGGAAGGAAGCTTGGTCCCATGTCTTTATAAGGGTGATCAAGCAGAAGATAAAAAAGGGAGAGCTTGGGGACCTTCATTCATCATCAAGTCAAGCTCAACCTAAAGTTAAGGTAAAGGTGAAACCTACAGAGACAACACCACCTGCACCTGAAGCTGCACAACAACCAACTTCATCTTCTAACCCACAGCAGGGTTCTCCTCCCTCTCCTTCTGAAACTAGGAGAGAGGAGATCCCAACTGAGAGAGAATCCACTAAAGAACCTGGTACTGAAGACCAACCCTCTCAGTTAAAATCATCAAGGAGGAAAAAGAGGATGGCCAAAAGAAGATCATCTTCAAAGAAGAAAAAAAGAAAGGCATCCTCCTGCCAACCTCAGGATGAGTTAGAACATCCTGAGGAAGTGCATGAATAGGACTCTCAACCAACTCCTATCATAGTAGAGCCTCTCTCTGTTGGAAGACAAATTTTGTCCTGGACTTTTGCTGAAGATCCAGACATATGGTATTTCACTAGAGATCAGGGAGAACAACATGTCTACTTCACAAGTGACATGCTTGAACTTCCTCTGCATGATCTCTATGACATTAGAAGATACTTCATGAGTCTGAAGAATCCAGATCTGCTGATGAAGAAAGGAATTCTGAAGATCATCATGTGGACTATCCCAGTCTGAAGAACCTCTCTGTTTTGGTAGCATAAGCCTAGGGGGAGTTTGTAGGAACCTCTGAAGTTAAGAGGCTAATGCAACCAAAAGATACCAAAACAACCAAGTCTTCCAACATGAACTTCGGAACAAAGGTGAACTAGCTTCAGAAGTTTTACACACTCAAGAAAAATGCTAAGTGTAAAATCTTCTGAAGCCAAAGTTCAGAAGAAACTGTTGCGGAAGCTTTACACTGAACTTGGAAAATATTCTAAGTGTAAAGTCTTCCGAAGCCAAAGACTCAACTTTTCCGAAGGTAAAAGATGAAGTCTTTTAAAGCTCTCAAGACAAAGTCTTCCGAAGCTGTTTAAAGACAAGACTGATTTTGTTCTGAAGAGATAGAAAAGATACTTTTTCCATCAACTTTATCATAAAGCAACCTACTTTCCGCTGCATGCTCTGGTAGTTCACCTGCTATCACTAGTTGGTGAAACTTCCATACTTTATGATAAAATAGATAAGGTCTTCGCCTGAAAGTTTCTGTTTTTGTTCCTTCTTGGCTTTTTGTAATAGGAAAGTCAATGAGCTATGGCTTGTCATAGTAACTAGTCAAAAGGCAATCTGCCTTTTGACTTTAGGCTAGTCTTCTTGTCTAGATTAGTCACTTCCAACTGTCTTTTTGCATATTGACGGTTGTAAGATGTAGTATAAGTAGTCTTCGATTCTTGTATTCAAAATATATACTTGTACAACACTTGTAATAGAACTAGAGAAGCAATATACAACTTCCTTTAAAATTTTATCTTGTGTTCTTGCTCTTGCTTTTACTTGTGTTTGTGTTGTATCTTCAGTAAAAGTTCACAGTTTCCTATTTGAATTTTAAGTGATCTTAAGATCCTCCTAAGTGTGTTAACTAAGTGTAAGCTTAAGTACCCTTTAACGGTCCTGCAAACTTGTTACACAAAAGCATTAAACAACAATAGTTTTCGAATGGATACTTTTTACTTCTCTTAACAACCTCAAATGTTATGAAGTTTTGATTCTCAAGCCATATAAACACACTCCCAAACAAATCTAATCAAATCTAATTATAATCTTCATTGGAGTCACACTAATCGATCACACATGGAACGTAGCATCTATTGATGAAATTGAAACCAAAACCTGACACGACACCACACAAATGACCATTAAAATCACTCCACTCCTACCCAAAACTTATCCACAACACACCACAACCAACTTCATACACTATTGCCTCAAAAATCCAACGAATCAATCGAAATGACCATTTCGATCTACATAATCCTTTTTTAATCATCAAGGGGAGGAAACGAAGTGCTAAGAACAAATAAACTACTCGTATTTCACTAGAGAGGAATAGATAATCAAATTATAGTTGAAATGAAAGTAATTTGATGGCAAAAAAGATACTTAATATGTGATTGATGAAAGAGAAGTCAACTCAAGGTAACACGATCAATTAAATTTGATTTACTTGTATTATAATCAAAACTATGCAACTATAGATTGGTGTATCTGCGCATTGAGAAAAAGCTTAACTAAATACATAGGAAAGGCGCTAGTTATACAAAAACATTAAACAACAATAGTTCTCCTATGGATACTTTTTGCTTTTCATAACAACATAAAATGCTATGGAGTTTTGATTCTTAAGTACTATAAACAAACTCCCAAACCAATCTAATCAAATCTGATTATAATCTTCATTGGAGTCACACTAATCGATCACACATGGAACATAGCATCTATTGATTAAATTGAAACCAAAACCATACCGGACACCACATGAATGACCCTTAAAATCAATCCACTCCTATCCAAAACTTATCCGCAACAATCCACAACCAACTTCAAACACTATTGCCTTAAAAATCCAATGAATCAATCCAAACGACCAATTCTATCCACAGAATCCTTTTTCGACCATCAAGGGAAGGAAACGAGGTGCAAAGAACCAAAAACTACTCGTATTTCACTAGAGAAGAATAGATAATCAAATTACAATTGAAATGAATCTAATCAGATGTCAAACAAGATACTTAATATATGATTGATGAAAGAGAAGTCAACTCAAGGTAACACGAGCCATTAAATAAGATTTTCTTGTACTATAATCAAAACTGTACAACTATAGATTGGTGCATCAATGCAATCACAAAAGCTTGACTAAATACATGGAAAAGTAATCAGTTGTACAAAAACATCTAACAACAATAGTTCTCGAATGGATACTTTTTGCTTCTTTTAACAACCACAAATGCTATGGAGTTTCAATTCTCAAGCCCTCTAAACACACTCCCTAACCAATCAAATCAAATATGATTATAATCTTCATTAGAATTACACTAATTGATCACACATGGAAAGTAGAATCTCTTGTTTAAATTGAAACCAAATCTGGACACGACACCACAAGAATGACCCTTAAAATCAATCCACTCCTACCGAAAACTTATCCGCAACACACCACAACCAACTTTGAACACTATTGATTTAAAAATCCATTGAATCAATCTAAATAATGACTATCAATCCACATAATCCTTTTTCAACCATCAATGGAAGGAAACGAGGTGTAAATAACCAATAAACTACTCGTATTTCACTAGAGAAGAATAGAGAATCAAATTACAGTTGAAATGAAACTAATCAGATGTCAAACGAGATACTTAATATGTAATTAATGAAAGAGAAGTGAACTCAAGGTAGCACGAGCAATTAAATATGATTTACTTGTATTATAATAAAAATTGTGCAACTATAGATTGGTGCATCAATGCATTCACAAAAGCCTAACAAAATACATGGTAAAGGAACTGGTTACACAAAAACATTAAGCAACAATAGTTCTCAAATGGATACTTTTTATTTCTCTTGACATCCTCAAATACTACGGAGTTTTGATTTTCAAGCCCTATAAACACACTCCCGAACCAATCTAATCAAATTTGATTATAATCTTCATTAGAGTCACACTAATCGATCACACATGGAAAGTAACATCTATTGATTATATTGAAACCAAAACCGGACACGACACCACACGAATAACCCTTAAAATCAATCCACTTCTACCCAAAACTTATCCGCAACACCCCATAACCAACTTCGAACACTGTTGTCTCAAAAATCCAATGAATCAATCCAAGTGACCACTCCGATCCACATAATCCTTTTTGGATCATCAAGGGAAAGAAACGAGGTACAAAGAATCAATAAAATACTCGTATTTCACTAGAGAAGAATAGCTAATCAAATTATAGTTGAAATGAAACTAATGAGACGTCAAACAAGATACTTAATATGTGATTGAGGAAAGAGAAGTCAACTCAAGGTAACACGAGCAGTAAAATAAGATTTACTTGTATTATAATCGAAATTGTGCAACTATAGATTGGTGCATCAGTGCATTGACTAGAGCTTAACTAAATACATGGAAAAGGAACTAGTTATACAAAAACACTAAACAACAATAGTTCTCGCATGGATACTTTTTGCTTTTCATAACAACATAAAATGCTATGGAGTTTTGATTCTCAAGTCCTATATACAAACTCCTGAACCAATCTAATCAAATCTGATTATAATCATTATTGGAGTCACACTAATCGATCGCACATGGATCGTAGCATCTATTGTTGAAATTGAAACCAAAACCGGACACAACACCACACAAATGACCCTTAAAATCACTCCACTCCTACCCAAAACTTATCCGCAACACACAACAACCAACTTCAAACACTATTGCCTTAAAAATCCAATTAATCAATCCAAATGACCACTTTGATCCACATAATCCTTTTTCGACCATGAAGGGAAGGAAACGAGGTGCAAAGAACCAATAAAGTACTTGTATTTCAGTAAAGAAGAATAGATAATCAAATTAGAGTTGAAATGAAATAATCAGACATCAAACAAGATACTTAATATCTGATTGATGAGAGAGATGTCAACTCAAGGTCACATGAGCAATTAATTAAGATGTACTTGTATTATAATGAAAACTGTGCAACTATAGATTGGTGCATCAATGCATTCAAAAAGCATAACTAAATACATGGGAAAGGAACTATTTATACAAAAACATCAAACAACAATAGTTCTCAAATGGATTGTTTATGCTTCTCTTAACAACCTCAAAAGCTATGGAGTTTCGATTCTCAAGCCCTATAAACACACTCCCTAACAAATCAAATCAAATCTGATTATAATTTTCATTGGAGTCACACTAATCGATCATACATGGAACGTAGCATCTATTGATGAAATTGAAACCAAAACCGGACACCACACCACACGAATGACCCTTAATATCAATCCACTCCTACCCAAAACATATCCGCAACACACCACAACCTACATCAAACACTATTGCCTCAAAAATCCAATGAATCAATCCAAATGACAACTTTGATCCACGGAATCCTTTTTCGACCATCAAGAGAAGCAAACAAGATGCAAAGAACCAATAAACTACACTTATTTCACTAGAGAAGAATAGATAATCAAATTACAGTTGAAATGAAACTAATCACATGTCAAACAAGATTCTTTATATTAATTCATTAAATAGAAGTCAACTCAAGGTAACACAAGCAATTAAATAAGATTTACTTGCATTATAATCAAAATTATGCAACTATAGATTGGTGCATCAATGCATTCAACAAAGCCTAACTAAATACATGTGAAAGGAACTAGTTACACAAAAATATTAAACAAAAATAGTTCTCGAATGGATACTTTTTGCTTCTCTTAACATCCTTAAATGCTATCACGTTTTGATTCTCAAGCCCTATAAACACACTCCCGAACAAATCTAATTAGATCTGATTATAATCTTCGTTGGAGTCACACTGATCGATCACACATGGAACGTAACATCTATTGATTAAATTGAAACCAAACCAGACACGACACCACACGAATGACCCTTAAAATCAATCCACTCCTGCACAAAACTTATCCGCAACACACCACAACCACCTTCAAACTCTATTGCCTCAAAAATCCATTGAATCAATCTAAATGACCGCTATCGATCCACAGAATCCTTTTTCAACCATCAATGGAAGGAAACTAGGTGCAAAGAACCATAAACTACTCGTATTTCACTAGAGAAAAACAGATAATCAAATTACAGTTGAAATAAAATTAACAAGACGTCAAACGAAAAACTTAATATGTGATTGATTAAAGGGAGGTCAACTTAAGATAACACAAGCAATTAAATAAGATTTACTTTTATTATAATCAAAATTGTGCGCTTATAGATTGGTGCATCAATACATTCAAAAAGCTTAACTAAATACATGGGAATGAAACTTGTTACACAAAAACATTAACCAACAATAGTTCTCGAATGGATACTTTTTGCTTCTCTTAACAACCTCCAATGCTATGATGTTTTGATTCTCAAGCCCTATAAACACACTCCCGAACCAATCTAATCAAATATTATTATAATATTCATTGGAGTCATACTAATCGATCACACATGGAACGTAACATCTATAGATTAAATTGATACCAAAACTAGACGCGACACCACACGAATGACCCTTAAAATCAATCCACTCCTACCTAAAACTTATCCGCAAGACACCCCAACCAACTTTGAACACTATTGCTTTAAAAATGCATTGAATCAATCTAAATGACCACTATCGATCCACAGAATCCTTTTTCAACCATCAATGGAAGGAAACAAGGTGTAAATAACCAATAAACTACTCGTATTTCACTAGCGAAGAATAGAGAATCAAATTACAGTTGAAATGAAACTAATCAGATGTCAAACGAGATACTTAATATGTAATTAATGAAAGAGAAGTGAACTCAAGGTAGCACGAGCAATTAAATAAGATTTACTTGTATTATAATAAAAATTGTGCAACTATAGATTGGTGCATCAATGCATTCACAAAAGCCTAACAAAATACATGGAAAAGGAACTGGTTACACAAAAACATTAAACAACAATAGTTCTCAAATGGATACTTTTTATTTCTCTTGACATCCTCAAATTCTACGGAGTTTTGATTTTCAAGCCCTATAAACACACTCCCGAACCAATCTAATCAAATTTGATTATAATCTTCATTGGAGTCACACTAATCGATCACACATGGAAAGTAACATCTATTGATTATATTGAAACCAAAACCGGACACGACACCACACGAATAACCCTTAAAATCAATCCACTTCTACCCAAAACTTATCCGCAACACACCATAACCAACTTCGAACACTGTTGTCTCAAAAATCCAATGAATCAATCCAAGTGACCACTCCGATCCACATAATCCTTTTTGGATCATCAAGGGAAAGAAACGAGGTACAAAGAATCAATAAAATACTCGTATTTCACTAGAGAAGAATAGCTAATCAAATTATAGTTGAAATGAAACTAATGAGACGTCAAACAAGATACTTAATATGTGATTGAGGAAAGAGAAGTCAACTCAAGGTAACACGAGCAGTAAAATAAGATTTACTTGTATTATAATCAAAATTGTGCAACTATAGATTGGTGCATCAGTGCATTGACTAGAGCTTAACTAAATACATGGAAAAGGAACTAGTTATACAAAAACACTAAACAACAATAGTTCTCGCATGGATACTTTTTGCTTTTCATAACAACATAAAATGCTATGGAGTTTTGATTCTCAAGTCCTATATACAAACTCCTGAACCAATCTAATCAAATCTGATTATAATCATTATTGGAGTCACACTAATCGATCGCACATGGATCGTAGCATCTATTGTTGAAATTGAAACCAAAACCGGACACAACACCACACAAATGACCCTTAAAATCACTCCACTCCTACCCAAAACTTATCCGCAACACACAACAACCAACTTCAAACACTATTGCCTTAAAAATCCAATTAATCAATCCAAATGACCACTTTGATCCACATAATCCTTTTTCGACCATGAAGGGAAGGAAACGAGGTGCAAAGAACCAATAAAGTACTTGTATTTCAGTAAAGAAGAATAGATAATCAAATTAGAGTTGAAATGAAATAATCAGACATCAAACAAGATACTTAATATCTGATTGATGAGAGAGATGTCAACTCAAGGTCACATGAGCAATTAATTAAGATGTACTTGTATTATAATGAAAACTGTGCAACTATAGATTGGTGCATCAATGCATTCAAAAAGCATAACTAAATACATGGGAAAGGAACTATTTATACAAAAACATCAAACAACAATAGTTCTCAAATGGATTGTTTATGCTTCTCTTAACAACCTCAAAAGCTATGGAGTTTCGATTCTCAAGCCCTATAAACACACTCCCTAACAAATCAAATCAAATCTGATTATAATTTTCATTGGAGTCACACTAATCGATCATACATGGAACGTAGCATCTATTGATGAAATTGAAACCAAAACCGGACACCACACCACACGAATGACCCTTAATATCAATCCACTCCTACCCAAAACATATCCGCAACACACCACAACCTACTTCAAACACTATTGCCTCAAAAATCCAATGAATCAATCCAAATGACAACTTTGATCCACGGAATCCTTTTTCGACCATCAAGAGAAGCAAACAAGATGCAAAGAACCAATAAACTACACTTATTTCACTAGAGAAGAATAGATAATCAAATTACAGTTGAAATGAAACTAATCACATGTCAAACAAGATTCTTTATATTAATTCATTAAATAGAAGTCAACTCAAGGTAACACAAGCAATTAAATAAGATTTACTTGCATTATAATCAAAATTATGCAACTATAGATTGGTGCATCAATGCATTCAACAAAGCCTAACTAAATACATGTGAAAGGAACTAGTTACACAAAAATATTAAACAAAAATAGTTCTCGAATGGATACTTTTTGCTTCTCTTAACATCCTTAAATGCTATCACGTTTTGATTCTCAAGCCCTATAAACACACTCCCGAACAAATCTAATTAGATCTGATTATAATCTTCGTTGGAGTCACACTGATCGATCACACATGGAACGTAACATCTATTGATTAAATTGAAACCAAACCAGACACGACACCACACGAATGACCCTTAAAATCAATCCACTCCTGCACAAAACTTATCCGCAACACACCACAACCACCTTCAAACTCTATTGCCTCAAAAATCCATTGAATCAATCTAAATGACCGCTATCGATCCACAGAATCCTTTTTCAACCATCAATGGAAGGAACTAGGTGCAAAGAACCATAAACTACTCGTATTTCACTAGAGAAAAACAGATAATCAAATTACAGTTGAAATAAAATTAACAAGACGTCAAACGAAAAACTTAATATGTGATTGATTAAAGGGAGGTCAACTTAAGATAACACAAGCAATTAAATAAGATTTACTTTTATTATAATCAAAATTGTGCGCTTATAGATTGGTGCATCAATACATTCAAAAAAGCTTAACTAAATACATGGGAATGAAACTTGTTACACAAAAACATTAACCAACAATAGTTCTCGAATGGATACTTTTTGCTTCTCTTAACAACCTCCAATGCTATGATGTTTTGATTCTCAAGCCCTATAAACACACTCCCGAACCAATCTAATCAAATATTATTATAATATTCATTGGAGTCATACTAATCGATCACACATGGAACGTAACATCTATAGATTAAATTGATACCAAAACTAGACGTGACACCACACGAATGACCCTTAAAATCAATCCACTCCTACCTAAAACTTATCCGCAAGACACCCCAACCAACTTTGAACACTATTGCTTTAAAAATGCATTGAATCAATCTAAATGACCACTATCGATCCACAGAATCCTTTTTCAACCATCAATGGAAGGAAACAAGGTGTAAATAACCAATAAACTACTCGTATTTCACTAGCGAAGAATAGAGAATCAAATTACAGTTGAAATGAAACTAATCAGATGTCAAACGAGATACTTAATATGTAATTAATGAAAGAGAAGTGAACTCAAGGTAGCACGAGCAATTAAATAAGATTTACTTGTATTATAATAAAAATTGTGCAACTATAGATTGGTGCATCAATGCATTCACAAAAGCCTAACAAAATACATGGAAAAGGAACTGGTTACACAAAAACATTAAACAACAATAGTTCTCAAATGGATACTTTTTATTTCTCTTGACATCCTCAAATTCTACGGAGTTTTGATTTTCAAGCCCTATAAACACACTCCCGAACCAATCTAATCAAATTTGATTATAATCTTCATTGGAGTCACACTAATCGATCACACATGGAAAGTAACATCTATTGATTATATTGAAACCAAAACCGGACACGACACCACACGAATAACCCTTAAAATCAATCCACTTCTACCCAAAACTTATCCGCAACACACCATAACCAACTTCGAACACTGTTGTCTCAAAAATCCAATGAATCAATCCAAGTGACCACTCCGATCCACATAATCCTTTTTGGATCATCAAGGGAAAGAAACGAGGTACAAAGAATCAATAAAATACTCGTATTTCACTAGAGAAGAATAGCTAATCAAATTATAGTTGAAATGAAACTAATGAGACGTCAAACAAGATACTTAATATGTGATTGAGGAAAGAGAAGTCAACTCAAGGTAACACGAGCAGTAAATAAGATTTACTTGTATTATAATCAAAATTGTGCAACTATAGATTGGTGCATCAGTGCATTGACTAGAGCTTAACTAAATACATGGAAAAGGAACTAGTTATACAAAAACACTAAACAACAATAGTTCTCGCATGGATACTTTTTGCTTTTCATAACAACATAAAATGCTATGGAGTTTTGATTCTCAAGTCCTATATACAAACTCCTGAACCAATCTAATCAAATCTGATTATAATCATTATTGGAGTCACACTAATCGATCGCACATGGATCGTAGCATCTATTGTTGAAATTGAAACCAAAACCGGACACAACACCACACAAATGACCCTTAAAATCACTCCACTCCTACCCAAAACTTATCCGCAACACACAACAACCAACTTCAAACACTATTGCCTTAAAAATCCAATTAATCAATCCAAATGACCACTTTGATCCACATAATCCTTTTTCGACCATGAAGGGAAGGAAACGAGGTGCAAAGAACCAATAAAGTACTTGTATTTCAGTAAAGAAGAATAGATAATCAAATTAGAGTTGAAATGAAATAATCAGACATCAAACAAGATACTTAATATCTGATTGATGAGAGAGATGTCAACTCAAGGTCACATGAGCAATTAATTAAGATGTACTTGTATTATAATGAAAACTGTGCAACTATAGATTGGTGCATCAATGCATTCAAAAAGCATAACTAAATACATGGGAAAGGAACTATTTATACAAAAACATCAAACAACAATAGTTCTCAAATGGATTGTTTATGCTTCTCTTAACAACCTCAAAAGCTATGGAGTTTCGATTCTCAAGCCCTATAAACACACTCCCTAACAAATCAAATCAAATCTGATTATAATTTTCATTGGAGTCACACTAATCGATCATACATGGAACGTAGCATCTATTGATGAAATTGAAACCAAAACCGGACACCACACCACACGAATGACCCTTAATATCAATCCACTCCTACCCAAAACATATCCGCAACACACCACAACCTACTTCAAACACTATTGCCTCAAAAATCCAATGAATCAATCCAAATGACAACTTTGATCCACGGAATCCTTTTTCGACCATCAAGGGAAGCAAACAAGATGCAAAGAACCAATAAACTACACTTATTTCACTAGAGAAGAATAGATAATCAAATTACAGTTGAAATGAAACTAATCACATGTCAAACAAGATTCTTTATATTAATTCATTAAAGAGAAGTCAACTCAAGGTAACACAAGCAATTAAATAAGATTTACTTGCATTATAATCAAAATTATGCAACTATAGATTGGTGCATCAATGCATTCAACAAAGCCTAACTAAATACATGTGAAAGGAACTAGTTACACAAAAATATTAAACAAAAATAGTTCTCGAATGGATACTTTTTGCTTCTCTTAACATCCTTAAATGCTATCACGTTTTGATTCTCAAGCCCTATAAACACACTCCCGAACAAATCTAATTAGATCTGATTATAATCTTCGTTGGAGTCACACTGATCGATCACACATGGAACGTAACATCTATTGATTAAATTGAAACCAAACCAGACACGACACCACACGAATGACCCTTAAAATCAATCCACTCCTGCACAAAACTTATCCGCAACACACCACAACCACCTTCAAACTCTATTGCCTCAAAAATCCATTGAATCAATCTAAATGACCGCTATCGATCCACAGAATCCTTTTTCAACCATCAATGGAAGGAAACTAGGTGCAAAGAACCATAAACTACTCGTATTTCACTAGAGAAAAACCGATAATCAAATTACAGTTGAAATAAAATTAACAAGACGTCAAACGAAAAACTTAATATGTGATTGATTAAAGGGAGGTCAACTTAAGATAACACAAGCAATTAAATAAGATTTACTTTTATTATAATCAAAATTGTGCGCTTATAGATTGGTGCATCAATACATTCAAAAAAGCTTAACTAAATACATGGGAATGAAACTTGTTACACAAAAACATTAACCAACAATAGTTCTCGAATGGATACTTTTTGCTTCTCTTAACAACCTCCAATGCTATGATGTTTTGATTCTCAAGCCCTATAAACACACTCCCGAACCAATCTAATCAAATATTATTATAATATTCATTGGAGTCATACTAATCGATCACACATGGAACGTAACATCTATAGATTAAATTGATACCAAAACTAGACGCGACACCACACGAATGACCCTTAAAATCAATCCACTCCTACCTAAAACTTATCCGCAAGACACCCCAACCAACTTTGAACACTATTGCTTTAAAAATGCATTGAATCAATCTAAATGACCACTATCGATCCACAGAATCCTTTTTCAACCATCAATGGAAGGAAACAAGGTGTAAATAACCAATAAACTACTCGTATTTCACTAGCGAAGAATAGAGAATCAAATTACAGTTGAAATGAAACTAATCAGATGTCAAACGAGATACTTAATATGTAATTAATGAAAGAGAAGTGAACTCAAGGTAGCACGAGCAATTAAATAAGATTTACTTGTATTATAATAAAAATTGTGCAACTATAGATTGGTGCATCAATGCATTCACAAAAGCCTAACAAAATACATGGAAAAGGAACTGGTTACACAAAAGCATTAAACAACAATAGTTCTCAAATGGATACTTTTTATTTCTCTTGACATCCTCAAATTCTACGGAGTTTTGATTTTCAAGCCCTATAAACACACTCCCGAACCAATCTAATCAAATTTGATTATAATCTTCATTGGAGTCACACTAATCGATCACACATGGAAAGTAACATCTATTGATTAAATTGAAACCAAAACCGGACACGACACCACACGAATAACCCTTAAAATCAATCCACTTCTACCCAAAACTTATCCGCAACACACCATAACCATCTTCAAACACTGTTGTCTCAAAAATCCAATGAATCAATCCAAGTGACCACTCCGATCCACAGAATCCTTTTTGGATCATCAAGGGAAAGAAACGAGGTACAAAGAATCAATAAAATACTCGTATTTCACTAGAGAAGAATAGATAATCAAATTATAGTTGAAATGAAACTAATGAGACGTCAAACAAGATACTTAATATGTGATTGAGGAAAGAGAAGTCAACTCAAGGTAACACGAGCAGTTAAATAAGATTTACTTGTATTATAATCAAAATTGTGCAACTATAGATTGGTGCATCAGTGCATTGACTAGAGCTTAACTAAATACATGGGAAAGGAACTAGTTATACAAAAACACTAAACAACAATAGTTCTCGCATTGATACTTTTTGCTTTTCATAACAACATAAAATGCTATGGAGTTTTGATTCTCAAGTCCTATATACAAACTCCCGAACCAATCTAATCAAATCTGATTATAATCATTATTGGAGTCACACTAATCGATCACACATGGATCGTAGCATCTATTGTTGAAATTGAAACCAAAACCGGACACAACACCACACAAATGACCCTTAAAATCACTCCACTCCTACCCAAAACTTATCCGCAACACACAACAACCAACTTCAAACACTATTGCCTTAAAAATCCAATTAATCAATCCAAATGACCACTTTGATCCACATAATCCTTTTTCGACCATCAAGGGAAGGAAACGAGGTGCAAAGAACCAATAAAGTACTTGTATTTCACTAAAGAAGAATAGATAATCAAATTAGAGTTGAAATGAAATAATAAGACATCAAACAAGATACTTAATATCTGATTGATGAAAGAGATGTCAACTCAAGGTCACATGAGCAATTAATTAAGATGTACTTGTATTATAATGAAAACTGTGCAACTATAGATTGGTGCATCAATGCATTCAAAAAGCATAACTAAATACATGGGAAAGGAACTATTTATACAAAAACATCAAACAACAATAGTTCTCAAATGGATAGTTTATGCTTCTCTTAACAACCTCAAATGCTATGGAGTTTCGATTCTCAAGCGCTATAAACACACTCCCTAACAAATCAAATCAAATCTGATTATAATTTTCATTGGAGTCACACTAATCGATCATACATGGAACGTAGCATCTATTGATGAAATTGAAACCAAAACCGGACACCACACCACACGAATGACCCTTAATATCAATCCACTCCTACCCAAAACATATCCGCAACACACCACAACCTACTTCAAACACTATTGCCTCAAAAATCCAATGAATCAATCCAAATGACCACTTTGATCCACGGAATCCTTTTTCGACCATCAAGGGAAGGAAACAAGATGCAAAGAACCAATAAACTACACTTATTTCACTAGAGAAGAATAGATAATCAAATTACAGTTGAAATGAAACTAATCAGATGTCAAACAAGATTCTTTATTTGTAATTCATGAAAGAGAAGTCAACTCAAGGTAACACAAGCAATTAAATAAGATTTACTTGTATTATAATCAAAATTATGCAACTATAGATTGGTGCATCAATGCATTTAAAAAAGCCTAACTAAATACATGTGAAAGGAACTAGTTACACAAAAACATTAAACAAAAATAGTTCTCGAATGGATACTTTTTGCTTCTCTTAACATCCTCAAATGCTATCAAGTTTTGATTCTCAAGCCCTATAAACACACTCCCGAACAAATCTAATTAGATCTGATTATAATCTTCGTTGGAGTCACACTGATCGATCACACATGGAACGTAACATCTATTGATTAAATTGAAACCAAAACCAGACACGACACCACACGAATGACCCTTAAAATCAATCCACTCGTGCACAAAACTTATCGGCAACACACCATAACCACCTTCAAACTCTATTGCCTCAAAAATCCATTGAATCAATCTAAATGACCGCTATCGATCCACAGAATCCTTTTTCAACCATCAATGGAAGGAAACTAGGTGCAAAGAACCATAAACTACTCGTATTTCACTAGAGAAAAACAGATAATCAAATTACAGTTGAAATAAAATTAACAAGACGTCAAACGAAAAACTTAATATGTGATTGATGAAAGGGAGGTCAACTTAAGATAACACGAGCAATTAAATAAGATTTACTTTTATTATAAACAAAATTGTGCACTTATAGATTGGTGCATCAATACATTCAAAAAAGTTTAACTAAATACATGGGAAAGAAACTTGTTACACAAAAACATTAACCAACAATAGTTCTCGAATGAATACTTTTTGCTTCTCTTAACAACCTCAAATGCTATGAAGTTTTGATTCTCAAGCCCTATAAACACACTCCCGAACCAATCTAATCAAATATTATTATAATATTCATTGGAGTCATACTAATCGATCACACATGGAACGTAACATCTATTGATTAAATTGATACCAAAACTTGACGTGACACCACACGAATGACCCTTAAAATCAATCCACTCCTACCTAAAACTTATCCGCAAGACACCCCAACCAACTTTGAACACTATTGCTTTAAAAATGCATTGAATCAATCTAAATGACCACTATCGATCCACAGAATCCTTTTTCAACCATCAATGGAAGGAAACAAGGTGTAAATAACCAATAAACTACTCGTATTTCACTAGCGAAGAATAGAGAATCAAATTACAGTTAAAATGAAACTAAGCAGATGTCAAATGAGATACTTAATATGTAATTAATGAAAGAGAAGTCAACTCAAGGTAGCACGAGCAATTAAATAAGTTTTACTTGTATTATAATCAAAATTGTGCAACTATAGATTGGTGCGTCAATGCATTCACAAAAGCCTAACTAAATTCATGGAAAAGGAACTAGTTACACAAAAACATTAAACAACAATAGTTCTCGAATGGATACTTTTTGCTTCTCTTGACATCCTCAAATGCTATGGAGTTTTGATTCCCAAGCCCTATAAACACACTCCCGAACCAATCTAATCAAATCTGATTATAATCTTAATTGGAGTCACACTAATCGCTCACACATGGAACGTAACATCTATTGATTAAATTGAAACCAAAACCGGACACGACACCACACGAATAACCCTTAAAATCAATCCACTTCTACCCAAAACTTATCCGCAACACACCACAACCAACTTCGAACACTATTGTCTCAAAAATCCAATGAATCAATCCAAGTGACCACTTCGATCCGTAGAATCGTTTTTTGATCATCAAGGGAAGGAAATGAGGTGCAAAGAATCAATAAACTACTCGTATTTCACTAGAGAAGAATAGATAATCAAATTATTGTTGAAATGAAACTAATCAAACATCAAACAAGATACTTAATATGTGATTGATGAAAGAGAAGTCAACTCAAGGTAACACGAGCATTTAAATAAGATTTACTTGTCTTATAATCAAAATTGTGCAACTATAGATTGGTGCATCCGTGCATTAACTAAAGCTTAACTAGATACATGGGAAAGGAACTAGTTATACAAAAACATTAAACAACAATAGTTCTCGCATGGATATTTTTTGATTTTCGTAACAACATAAAATGCTATGGAGTTTTGATTCTCAAGTCCTATATACAAACTCCCGAACCAATCTAATCAAATTTTATTATAATCATCATTGGAGTCACACTAATCGATCACACATGGATCGTAGCATCTATTGTTGAAATTGAAACCAAAACCGGACACCACACCACACAAATGACCCTTAAAATCACTCCACTCCTACCCAAAACTTATCCGCAACACACAACAACCAACTTCAAACACTATTGCCTTAAAAATCCAATTAATCAATCCAAATGACCACTTCGATCCACAGAATCCTTTTTCGACCATCAAGGGAAGGAAACGAGGTGCAAAGAACCAATAAAGTACTTGTATTTCACTAAAAAGAATAGATAATCAAATTAGAGTTGAAATGAAATAATCAGACATCAAACAAGATACTTAATATCTGATTGATGAAAGAGTTGTCAACTCAAGGTCACATGAGCAATTAATTAAGATGTACTTGTATTATAATGAAAACTATGCAACTATAGATTGGTGCATCAATGCATTCAAAAAGCATAACTAAATACATGGGAAAGGAACTATTTATACAAAAACATCAAACAACAATAGTTCTCAAATGGATAGTTTATGCTTCTCTTAACAACCTCAAATGCTATGGAGTTTCGATTCTCAAGCGCTATAAACACACTCCCTAACAAATCAAATCAAATCTGATTATAATTTTCATTGGAGTCACACTAATCGATCATACATGGAACGTAGCTTCTATTGATGAAATTGAAACCAAAACCGGACACCACACCACACGAATGACCCTTAATATCAATCCACTCCTACCCAAAACATATCCGCAACATACCACAACCTACTTCAAACACTATTGCCTCAAAAACCCAATGAATCAATCCAAATAACCACTTTGATCCACGGAATCCTTTTTCAACCATTAAGGGAAGGAAACAAGGTGCAAAGAACCAATAAACTACACTTATTTCACTAGAGAAGAATAGATAATCAAATTACAGTTGAAATGAAACTAATCAGATGTCAAACAAGATTCTTTATTTGTAATTCATGAAAGAGAAGTCAAATCAAGGTAACACAAGCAATTAAATAAGATTTACTTGTATTATAATCAAAATTATGCAACTATAGATTGGTGCATCAATGCATTCACAAAAGCCTAACTAAATACATGGGAAAGGAACTAGTTACACAAAAACATTAAACAATAATAGTTCTCGAATGGATACTTTTTGCTTCTCTTAACATCCTCAAATGCTATCAAGTTTTGATTCTCAAGCCCTATAAACACACTCCCGAACAAATCTAATTAGATCAGATTATAATCTTCATTGGAGTCACACTGATCGATCATACATGGAACGTAACATCTATTGATTAAATTGAAACCAAAACCAGACACCACACCACACGAATGACCCTTAAAATCAATCCACTCCTGCACAAAACTTATCCGCAACACACCACAACCACCTTCAAACTCTATTGCCTCAAAAATCCATTGAATCAATCTAAATGACCGCTATCAATCCACATAATCCTTTTTCAACCATCAATGGAAGGAAACTAGGTGTAAAGAACCATAAACTACTCGTATTTCACTAGAGAAAAACAGATAATCAAATTACAGTTGAAATAAAATTAACAAGACGTCAAACGAAAAACTTAATATGTGATTGATGAAAGGGAGGTCAACTTAAGATAACACGAGCAATTAAATAAGATTTACTTTTATTATAAACAAAATTGTGCACTTATAGATTGGTGCATCAATACATTCAAAAAAGTTTAACTAAATACATGGGAAAGAAACTTGTTACACAAAAACATTAACCAACAATAGTTCTCGAATGAATACTTTTTGCTTCTCTTAACAACCTCAAATGCTATGAAGGTTTGATTCTCAAGCCCTATAAACACACTCCCGAACCAATCTAATCAAATATTATTATAATATTCATTGGAGTCATACTAATCGATCACACATGGAACGTAACATCTATTGATTAAATTGAAACCAAAACTAGACGCGGCACCACACGAATGACCCTTAAAATCAATCCACTCCTACCTAAAACTTATCCGCAAGATACCCCAACCAACTTTGAACACTATTGCTTTAAAAATGCATTGAATCAATCTAAATGACCACTATCGATCAACAGAATCCTTTTTCAACCATCAATGGAAGGAAACAAGGTGTAAATAACCAATAAACTACTCGTATTTCACTAGCGAAGAATAGAGAATCGAATTACAGTTAAAATGAAACTAAGCAGATGTCAAATGAGATACTTAATATGTAATTGATGAAAGAGAAGTCAACTCAAGGTAGCACGAGCAATTAAATAATATTTACTTGTATTATAATCAAAATTGTGTAACTATAGATTGGTGCGTCAATGCATTCACAAAAGCCTAACTAAATTCATGGAAAAGGAACTAGTTACACAAAAACATTAAACAACAATAGTTCTCGAATGGATACTTTTTGCCTCTCTTGACATCCTCAAATGCTGTGGAGTTTTGATTCTCAAGCCCTATAAACACACTCCCGAACCAATCTAATCAAATCTGATTATAATCTTAATTGGAGTCACACTAATCGCTCACACATGGAACGTAACATCTATTGATTAAATTGAAACCAAAACCGGACACGACACCACACGAATAACCCTTAAAATCAATCCACTTCTACCCAAAACTTATCCGCAACACACCACAACCAACTTCGAACACTATTGTCTCAAAATCCAATGAATCAATCCAAGTGACCACTTCGATCCGTAGAATCGTTTTTTGATCATCAAGGGAAGGAAATGAGGTGCAAAGAATCAATAAACTACTCGTATTTCACTAGAGAAGAATAGATAATCAAATTATTGTTGAAATGAAACTAATCAAACATCAAACAAGATACTTAATATGTGATTGATGAAAGAGAAGTCAACTCAAGGTAACACGAGCATTTAAATAAGATTTACTTGTCTTATAATCAAAATTGTGCAACTATAGATTGGTGCATCCGTGCATTAACTAAAGCTTAACTAGATACATGGGAAAGGAACTAGTTATACAAAAACATTAAACAACAATAGTTCTCGCATGGATATTTTTTGATTTTCGTAACAACATAAAATGCTATGGAGTTTTGATTCTCAAGTCCTATATACAAACTCCCGAACCAATCTAATCAAATTTTATTATAATCATCATTGGAGTCACACTAATCGATCACACATGGATCGTAGCATCTATTGTTGAAATTGAAACCAAAACCGGACACCACACCACACAAATGACCCTTAAAATCACTCCACTCCTACCCAAAACTTATCCGCAACACACAACAACCAACTTCAAACACTATTGCCTTAAAAATCCAATTAATCAATCCAAATGACCACTTCGATCCACAGAATCCTTTTTCGACCATCAAGGGAAGGAAACGAGGTGCAAAGAACCAATAAAGTACTTGTATTTCACTAAAAAGAATAGATAATCAAATTAGAGTTGAAATGAAATAATCAGACATCAAACAAGATACTTAATATCTGATTGATGAAAGAGTTGTCAACTCAAGGTCACATGAGCAATTAATTAAGATGTACTTGTATTATAATGAAAACTATGCAACTATAGATTGGTGCATCAATGCATTCAAAAAGCATAACTAAATACATGGGAAAGGAACTATTTATACAAAAACATCAAACAACAATAGTTCTCAAATGGATAGTTTATGCTTCTCTTAACAACCTCAAATGCTATGGAGTTTCGATTCTCAAGCGCTATAAACACACTCCCTAACAAATCAAATCAAATCTGATTATAATTTTCATTGGAGTCACACTAATCGATCATACATGGAACGTAGCTTCTATTGATGAAATTGAAACCAAAACCGGACACCACACCACACGAATGACCCTTAATATCAATCCACTCCTACCCAAAACATATCCGCAACATACCACAACCTACTTCAAACACTATTGCCTCAAAAACCCAATGAATCAATCCAAATAACCACTTTGATCCACGGAATCCTTTTTCAACCATTAAGGGAAGGAAACAAGGTGCAAAGAACCAATAAACTACACTTATTTCACTAGAGAAGAATAGATAATCAAATTACAGTTGAAATGAAACTAATCAGATGTCAAACAAGATTCTTTATTTGTAATTCATGAAAGAGAAGTCAAATCAAGGTAACACAAGCAATTAAATAAGATTTACTTGTATTATAATCAAAATTATGCAACTATAGATTGGTGCATCAATGCATTCACAAAAGCCTAACTAAATACATGGGAAAGGAACTAGTTACACAAAAACATTAAACAATAATAGTTCTCGAATGGATACTTTTTGCTTCTCTTAACATCCTCAAATGCTATCAAGTTTTGATTCTCAAGCCCTATAAACACACTCCCGAACAAATCTAATTAGATCAGATTATAATCTTCATTGGAGTCACACTGATCGATCATACATGGAACGTAACATCTATTGATTAAATTGAAACCAAAACCAGACACCACACCACACGAATGACCCTTAAAATCAATCCACTCCTGCACAAAACTTATCCGCAACACACCACAACCACCTTCAAACTCTATTGCCTCAAAATCCATTGAATCAATCTAAATGACCGCTATCAATCCACATAATCCTTTTTCAACCATCAATGGAAGGAAACTAGGTGTAAAGAACCATAAACTACTCGTATTTCACTAGAGAAAAACAGATAATCAAATTACAGTTGAAATAAAATTAACAAGACGTCAAACGAAAAACTTAATATGTGATTGATGAAAGGGAGGTCAACTTAAGATAACACGAGCAATTAAATAAGATTTACTTTTATTATAAACAAAATTGTGCACTTATAGATTGGTGCATCAATACATTCAAAAAAGTTTAACTAAATACATGGGAAAGAAACTTGTTACACAAAAACATTAACCAACAATAGTTCTCGAATGAATACTTTTTGCTTCTCTTAACAACCTCAAATGCTATGAAGGTTTGATTCTCAAGCCCTATAAACACACTCCCGAACCAATCTAATCAAATATTATTATAATATTCATTGGAGTCATACTAATCGATCACACATGGAACGTAACATCTATTGATTAAATTGAAACCAAAACTAGACGCGGCACCACACGAATGACCCTTAAAATCAATCCACTCCTACCTAAAACTTATCCGCAAGACACCCCAACCAACTTTGAACACTATTGCTTTAAAAATGCATTGAATCAATCTAAATGACCACTATCGATCAACAGAATCCTTTTTCAACCATCAATGGAAGGAAACAAGGTGTAAATAACCAATAAACTACTCGTATTTCACTAGCGAAGAATAGAGAATCGAATTACAGTTAAAATGAAACTAAGCAGATGTCAAATGAGATACTTAATATGTAATTGATGAAAGAGAAGTCAACTCAAGGTAGCACGAGCAATTAAATAATATTTACTTGTATTATAATCAAAATTGTGTAACTATAGATTGGTGCGTCAATGCATTCACAAAAGCCTAACTAAATTCATGGAAAAGGAACTAGTTACACAAAAACATTAAACAACAATAGTTCTCGAATGGATACTTTTTGCCTCTCTTGACATCCTCAAATGCTGTGGAGTTTTGATTCTCAAGCCCTATAAACACACTCCCGAACCAATCTAATCAAATCTGATTATAATCTTAATTGGAGTCACACTAATCGCTCACACATGGAACGTAACATCTATTGATTAAATTGAAACCAAAACCGGACAAGACACCACACGAATAACCCTTAAAATCAATCCACTTCTACCCAAAACTTATCCGCAACACACCACAACCAACTTCGAACACTATTGTCTCAAAAATTCAAAGAATCAATCCAAGTGACCACTTCGATCCATAGAATCCTTTTTTGATCATCAAAGGAAGGAAATGAGGTGCAAAGAATCAATAAACTACTCGTATTTCACTAGGGAAGAATAGATAATCAAAATATAGTTGAAATGAAACTAATCAGACATCAAACAAGATACTTAATATGTGATTGATGAAAGAAAAGTCAACTCAAGGTAACACGAGCATTTAAATAAGATTTACATGTCTTATAATCAAAACTGTGCAACTATAGATTGGTGCATCCGTGCATTAACTAAAGCTTAACAAAATACATGGGAAATGAACTAGTTATAAAAAAACATTAAACAACAATAGTTCTCGCATGGATAATTTTTCGATTTTCGTAACAACATAAAATACTATGGAGTTTTGATTCTCAAGTCCTATAAACAAACTCCCGAACCAATCTAACCAAATATGATTATAATCTTCATTGGAGTCACACTAATCGATCACACATGGAACGTAGCATCTATTGATTAATTTGAAACCAAAACCGGACACAACACCACATGAATGACCCTTAAAATCAATTCACTCCTATCCAAAACTTATCCGCAACACACAACAACCAACTTTAAACACTATTGCCTTAAAAATCCAATGAATCAATCCAAATGACCACTTCGATCCACAGAATCCTTTTTCGACCATCAAGGGAAGGAAACGAGGTGCAAAGAAACAAAAACTATTCGTATTTCACTAGAGAAGAATAGATAATCAAATTATAGTTGAAATGAAACTAATCAGACGTCAAACAAGATACTTAATATGTGATTAATGAAAGAGAAGTCAACTCAAGGTAACACGAACAATTAAATAAGATTTACTTGTATTATAATCAAAATTGTGCAACTATAGATTGGTGAATCAATGCATTAACAAAAGCTTAACTAAATACATGGGAAAGGAACTAGTTATTGTAAGGCCCCGTTCCTGGGACGCTTACAGCTGGACCGTCATCGCATAAATTATTTAAAATACTCATTTCTTTGCAGCGGAAATTAATAACTTTCATTTATAATTCGAACATGTTATCTCATTACATAATTCATTTACATTTCAAAATACAATAACATGTCCAAAATGTGGATGCCAGTCTAAAAACGTCCCAGTAGCGTATGCATCCATGCCTGCAACTCCTCAGCACCAACAAAATACCTGCCAACTATTATGCATACAAAAAGCCAGCGACGCTGAGTGAGTTCTAGTTTTATAAATAAAATACTTTACTTCCTTTAAAACATAACCTTCGAAATCGTATGCGATCACACATCATACGTACACATTGATAATATTATTATTATCTTCATCATTGTTCAATTCGTACATTTCGTACTTTCATCATTATCTTTCACAACAATCTGGATCCTGTCTCATGCAATACCCCCGACTCATGCTCGAAAGCTGATACTGTGCCGGGGCCTGTAAACAAACCCCCGACTCGTTTCCGAAGACTGACACAGTACCGGGGTACCTGACAAGGATCCCCTTCGAGTCACAAAGACTCCCTTCGAGTCACGAAGACTCCCTTCGAGTCACGAAGACTCCCTTCTAGTCACGAAGACTCCCTTCGAGTCACGAAGACTCCCTTCGAGTCACGAAGACTTCAATTTGAATCCTGTCTCATGCAATACCCCCGACTCATTCTCGAAAGCTGATACTGTGCCGGGGCCTGTAAACAAACCCCAACTCGTGTCCGAAGACTGACACAGTACCAGGGTACGCGACAAGGATCCCCTTTGAGTCACAAAGACTCCCTTCGAGGCACAAGGACTCCCTTCTAGCCACAAGGACTCCCTTTGAGCTACAAGGACTCCCTTCGAGTCACAAGGACTCCCTTCGAGCCACAAGGACTCCCTTCGAGCCACAAGGACTCCCTTCGAGCCACAAGGACTCCCTTCGAGTCATAAGGACTCCCTTCGAGCCATAAGGACTCCCTTCATTCTTTAAGTTCAACTTTTCATTATCGTTATCTTTCACTACGTTACATAATACTTTGCATTCATTCATAACCATACCACGTAGAGCCATAACATCATACACATAGTATTAGAAAACATAATACATACGTTTTGAAAACCGTTAAATGAAGAAAGATAACACATACACCCATACATCATAAACATCATCACACCATCATGCACACATCAAACATAAGCCAACACATCAATAATAGAACCTATCCTCAAACATCACCTCTTAAAACCCCTTAGAAAAACCTCAGTCTAAAACCAGGCGCATGGGACATCTTAGGCGCATCAGCAGAAAATTCTAAGTATAAAACTTCTTGGGCGCATCAGCACTATTTGGGCACATCAGCACTATTTGGGTGCATGAGCCCTCTTCGGGCGTCCCAACACTTAGCCACAGAAACAATTCTGGGCGCATGGGCACTATGCAGGCGCATGACCCACACTTAGCAAATTTTTATACTTTCTGGGTGCACGGCCACTATTCAGGCGCATGACCTGGGCGCATCAGCCCTGTTTAGGCGCACCACCCTTGGGTGCATGAGAACATACGCACATAACACTTGGGCATAGGAGAACATTCTGAAATATGTCTAACACTGCCAAATTCACCCGAACACCATTCTAACACCATCCAAACACAGTTTTAACATACTAAGGGCATCTAAAACCTGCCAAGCACAATACTAACCCATAACAAGCCTAGAACACACAACCACAGAACATACATGGAACAAAAAGCTTAAACATACGGTTATCTTTAAAAACCTTTTACCCGGTATGCATAATAGCCCCAAAACATATGAAAATCAGTAAAAGAGGGGTCTAGAAACTCACCTAAAGCAGCTCTTCAAACTAAACACTTCCACCTACGACTTCAGCTTCAAAATCCCAAGAACAACCTTCTAAAACATCGAGATCTTTGGTTACAAGCTACAAACTAAGCTAAAACTGAACATAAACCAGAGAACTAACCTTTTTGCAGCTTCTACTTCTTCCTTTTTCTTCTTCAAAAACCTAATTTCTTGCTCTTCTTCTTCTTCAGCTGAGGCCAAAAAGCAGATCTGCTGCTTTATGGGGCGGCCATACCCTCATTTATATTAAAATAATGAGTTTTGGCACTTTTACACCTTGCCCCTTCTTCTTGAGCCCATATTCTTTTCCCTCTACATACTTTTCTTTATTCTTTATTTAAATAAAAATTTGCGGTGTTACAAGTCCACCCCCCTTATATAGGTTTCATCCCCGAAACCTGTCGCTTCTCGAATAGTTACGGGTAACGCTGTCTCACCTCTTCCTTGATCTTACACGTAGGCTTAGATCCCTTATGGGCTCCACTGCACTAACACAAGTGAAACCACCATTCTCCTTAGCCCTTCTCCTCCTTTTATCCAAAACGGTCACTAGTTGCTTCATGTAGTTGAATCTTTCATCCATCTCAGTGTCCTTTAGTTGCACCATCATCTCCTCATCGATCGAGCACTTTCTTAGACTAGATACATGGAACATCGGACGACTCCACTTAACACGTCGGGTAGCTCCAGTTGATATGCCACTTCTCCTTCCTGAGCAACATTGCGGAATGACCCCACATACCTCGGTATCCACTTTCCTTGCTTTCTAAATTGAATGTTTTCCCCTTCTCCAAGGCGAAACCTCCATCATTGCTTCATCGCCGAAGGTTGGCACCGAACTCTTGTCGGGCACGGCTGATCAAACCACCTTCATGAGACACTTGGTGTTTGGCATCATAGACTCTAGCCAATTCGTCTTAAGGTGTACACCTATCCACCCATGTCTGTCCTAAACAGTCTAGCAGGAAACATGCGCTTTCTTAATTCTACCTCGCAATCCTCTACGACATCAGGTAACCTAGTGGACTTATCAATAGTAATTTCTACGTCGAAGGACACATCGATCTTCCTACTCCTAACATGCAACTTAACACAAGGCAGCAGGAATGAAACCACTACTAGCACCACAATCATAACACAGATGTACAAATTTAACTTACCAGAAATGTACCTGACGTCGAGTCGAAGTCCGCTCTAGCCTCCTCCCGGTCAGGGCAAATGCTCTAACCTTCATCTTCTGCTCTCCTTCCTTGTACCGGAGCTTCCAGCCCTTGACTTCGTGCAGTCTCTGCTCCTGTGTCCACTCTCACCACACCTGTAACAACTTATTGCATGACAATCCCTCACCAAGTGGCCCTCTTTTCCACACTGAAAATAGAGATTCGATCCCCGCTTACATACTCCTGCATGCTCCTTCCTACATTTCTTGCATGCCCTCACTTCCTTTGTTAACATCCTTGGATCATCCATCCTTACCTTCTTACCATCCGCCTCATATTCACCATCATTATCATCCCCCCTTCCGTTACCACTCTTAACATAACTCTGTTCTTCTTCCTCATCCATCATTGCCACCGCCTCTCGCTCGTCATACAGCCTCCCCGCCAAATCGACCGCCGACCTAAACATGGTTGGTCGGGCAACGACCAGATGTCTGCGGATATCTACCGGCAGACCTTGAATATACCTTTTAATCTTTTGTGAGACAGGCATCACCTGATCTGGCACCCGTCTTGCCATCTCATTGAACTTTGTGGTGTACTGTTGGTGAGTCATCGTCCCCGCCTCCAGCTACAGGAACTCCCTCTCAACTTTGTCAAGTTCTCTATGAGGGCAAAACTCTTCGATCACCAACCTTTTCAACTCCTTCCACCTCATCCTCCCGATTGCTCTAGTGCCCTTAGCCTAGACAATGTTGTCCCACTAGCATAAGGCTGAATCCACAAATGAGTGGGTAGCAAACTTCACCTTCTGATCCTCATGGCACTCGCTGATATCAAGTACCGCTTCCATCTCTCTCACCCAACATTGTGCAGCAGTAGCACTCCCATTTCCATCAAACACAGGAGGCCTACACCTTTGGAATTCTCCATAGCTGCATCCCTTCGCAGTCTCCTCCACAGCTTCCTCGTCCTCCTCGTCATCACTTGAGACAACCATGCTAGCATGGGGTTGCTCCATATCCCTAAAACCTTTGACTTCACCTCCTCGTCGTGCAGTTCTCCCTCTTCTCACTATTAGATCTTGGAATAATAGGTCTAGATCATTTTGAATAGGCTTAGAACTTTATTCAATACATGTAATGAATATTTTTAATTCATTATGTATATATATAGGTTAACCCATATGTGTGTTGATTTATGTGTATGATTACAGGTACAAACATTATACTTGGTCAATTTCTGAAATTGACTAAGTGTAAGAAACATCTACGGATGAACATTTTTGTTCTTCTGTAGATATCTTTCTTACAAGACATTCCTCAGAAGATCTTCTATGGATGAATATGGCTGCGGAAGAACAAAGTAACTGCGGAAGAACAAAGTAACTGCGGAATATCAAATAGCTGCGGAAGAACAAAGTAACTACAAAAGAACCAGACACGTATATCATACAAGTGTTTCTAGTCAACAAGTCAATCACAGACTCCAAGAGATTCGTTGTTTCCTGAACAGAAACACGCGTGTCTATAAATATGAGTCCTAGGTTTCTCATCATAAACGACAGTAAGAAACGGCGACAAAAATACCATCACATTGTTTCGCACGATCAACACAAACCCTAGCAGCCATCACATCAACTCACCAAAAATCATAAACACAATCATAGCATAGAATTTTGTTAGCAATTAATATTTGATTCTTTGTAATCATTAATCAGTTTTAATGAATTACATTTGATTCAAAACATTATTCTTTGCATGTTGTTGATATCGTTTGATCATTTATTGTTTATTTTCTCTGGCATCGATATTTATTTGTTAATCAATTAAACAACGATTAATGGTAATTCCGCGATCATTAATTCGAAACCAATCTAACACTGATAATTCCTGATTGCGATCCTTGGATTCACAGGTGGTATCAGAGCCAAGTGCTCATTGATTTAGATTGATTGATCTATCGGTGTTAGAATTGTTTAATTCGAAACCTAGATCTATCAGTTTTCTAACTAGATCTATAAATTTTTTTTAAGCAAAATTAATTTGGTGTGAAGATTTAAAATTCAATAAATCAGTGATTTATCATTCAACGAGTATTGTTACATTGATCGGTTAACATTGATCTATATTCAAATTAATTGAAACATAGATCTGTGTTATTGGCTGACTCTTATTAACTGTTCATAAAGAACTTTGTTTTAGTTAAAACTTCAATATTTGACTAAAATGAGTAGCTTTGTCGATGGATCATCGTACCAGGCTCCAAAGTTGGAAACAAAAGCAGACTTGAAGTCCTGGATGATCAAGTTCAGAAATCATGTGAACTACACTGATTCTGACTTATGGGTTTCAATAACTGAAGGTCCTTATATTCCACCCACCCTTGGGCCAGATTATAATGACAAAAATCAACTCATAAGTACAAAAGATCTGTCACCTGATGATGTTAAAAAGGTTAAAGTTGATATTAGAGCATACAGTTTGCTCAGTATGGCTTTACCAGAAGAAATACTAATCAGGTGTGAAAATTATAAAACAGCAAATTCCTTGAGGAAGATACTTCATACTCTTTGTGAAGGGAGTGATGAAATCAGAAGCATTAGGAAGGACACACTTCGCTCACAATATGAACATTTCATCATATTGAGGGTGAATCAATTCCTCAACAACTCCATACATTTATGCAATTGGTAACCGAGATGAACATCATGGAGTTGAAGTATACAAATGAGGAATTGAACAAAAAGATGCTCCATACATTGCCTGAAAGTTAGAAGCAAACTGTGTCCATGTCCAAGAACACCATTGATCTCAAAGCAACTGGCTTAGATACATTGGTAGCTAAAGTTGAGGCTCTTGAAATGGATGAAAAATCAAGAAACAAGAGTGTGAGAACACATGTCACACCTTATCATTTTAAAGAAACCAATAGTGCTAGAAGTGCTTTTATCTCTAACAATGATAGTGACAACTCTTGTACTTTGAGTGAAGATGAAGAAGAAGTGAGCTTTTATGCATCAAAGCCTTCAAAGAAATCTTCTCAAAGTAAATCAGAAAAAGAAAAAGAAAGACCTGATGATAGAAAAGATGCATCTACATCAGTAGCAAAGTCTTCAACAATCAACAACCAAGCAGAGCCCATTTGACATCATGTCAGGAAAACGAAAGGAGTCAGCTTTAGTAAAGTTTGAGAAGGAGTTGAAGACTCAAAAACAACAAAAGAAGAAGAAATTAATTGAGTTTGATAATGAGTCAGAAGAAAAGTATTGCAAATGGTGTGATATGAAAAATCACAACACTGAAGACTGTTACTTCAGCAGCTATTGCTCCATCTGCAATATGAACAATCACATGACTTCAGATTGTTACTTCATCAAACATTGTGCTATTTGTAATAAAAATAACCATTCCACTCAGGAATGTTGTTTTAACAAAAAGAACAAGACAAAGAGCACAAAGAAGAAACAACCTGAGAAGGATGAATCAGAATCTCAATCAATCCAAGATCAAAAAGATTCAAGATTAAAGAAACAACAAAAACAAAAACAAAAGGTGACAAAACAACAAGAGAAACCATCAGTTGATAGTGAACCTTTAAAGAAAAGACAACCTGAACAGAAATCAAAGACTCCTCAACAATCAAAGACATCACACAAAAAGGTGGATTTGAACAATAAGAAGTCAAATGCTAAAGATACTTTCTTTGATAATTTTGAAAAAGGAACTCATGTTTCATATTCAAAATCAAAGGATGATGAAACTTTCAACAATCAAGGATCATCATCAAAGTCAAAACAGCAAACAAAGAAAGAGAAGATCCTTGAGGAAGAGTTTGAACAATCAGAACAAAATTCCACAAGTTCATCATCAACAGAATCATCCTCACCACAAACAACACACAATGAATCAATTGAATCTAAAATTAATACTAAATCTTCAAGACTCATTCATAAGGAAGTTAAAATTTTAGACTCCACAGGATCACCCAAGATCATTAAGACTTGGGTTTCCAAATCTAATTGATTTCTTTAATTGTGCAGGAACAATCTAGAGAGCTGACAACAAGTGGTATGTTGACAGTGGTTGTTCCAGACATATGACAGGAAACTATTCTCTTCTCCATGACTTCAAACATAAAAATGCTTCTTATGTGGCATTTGGTGGGGATAAGAAGGGAGGTAAAATAGTTGGTGAAGGAATGGTAACTAATGAAGTGCTCAAATTTGAGAAAGTAAATTATTGTGAAAATTTGCAATATAATTTATTGAGTGTCTCAAATTTGTGATCAAAATTATACCACATTATTTAATAACACTAATTGTTACATTCTTAAGCCAGGTTTTGCAGTTCCAGAAGATTGGATCCTTCTTAAAGCATCAAGAAAAGGAAACACATGTTTTGGATATGAATAATACAGCACTCACAAACAATGAAACATGCCTGCTATCTAAGTCATCAGAAGATGAATCTCAATTGTGGCATAGAAGGCTTGTTCATTCCAACTTGAAGAACATGAATAAATTGGTGAAAAAAGACTTAGTCATTGGATTGCCAAAGAAAGAATTTTCATGTTCAAACCATTGTCCTTCATGTTATAAAGGAAAACAATATAGAGTGTCACATAAATCCAAAATAATAAATACAAACACTACACCACTCAAATTGCTTCACATGGATCTTTTTGGTCCAACTAATGTGATGAGCATTGGAAAAAGGCAATATTGTTTAGTGGTTGTGGATGACTTTACTAGATTCACATGGGTCTTTTTCTTAAAACAAAAGAGTGAAACATCATAAACATTAATGGAGTTTATCACAAAGATTGAGAATCAACTTGATTTAAAAGTTAAAATTTTTAGGAGTGACAATGGGACTGAATTTGTTAATACTGTCTTAGATTCATTTTGCAGGAATAAAGGCATAGCAAGGCAATTCAGTGCACCAAGAACTCCACAACAAAATGGAGTTGTTGAAAGAAGAAACAGAACTCTCATTGAAGCAGCAAGAACAATGCTAGCTGATTCACAATTGCCAATCACCTTTTGGGCTGAAGCAGTGAACACAACATGCAATGTTCAAAACAGGACATTAATTGTCAAATAACACAATAAAACACATTATGAGCTTTTATTTAAAATAAAACCTTACATAGGATATCTTAGAGCTTTTGGGTGTCATGTATCTGTTTTAAACACAAAAGAACAATTGGGAAAATTTTCAGAGAAAGCCTATGATGGTTTCTTCGTTGGATATTCTTCAACATCTAAATCATATAGGATCTACATTCCATAACAAAACATTATGGAAGAAACTCCTAATATGTCTTTTGATGAATCCTTATTTCCTAAATCTGTAAAAGGATCATCATGGTTGTTTGATATAGATACACTCACAAATTCATTTGACTCTGGTTATTTGAATGCTGCACGTACTGAGGATACATGCTATCCATTTGTTCCTCCAAACATGAATGAAGTGTCATTATCTGTTGATTGTCCAAATAATGTCAATAATGCAGCACAAGACCAAGCAAATGGATCTACATCCTCAGATGCAAACACTTCATCAGCAGCTGACTCTGCATCCGCAGATGAGTGTCCTACATCTGGAGATGTGATTATTAAATCAGCTGATGTTCCATTCACATCAGTAGATATTCCACATATTGGAGATGGTCCATTGCATTCCAAAGAGTCATTGTCAGCAAGTCAACAAAATACATCTGTAGATGTTACTGTAACTCCTGTGGAAGCACAAAATACATCCGTAGATGTTCCTGTAACTCCTGCGGATGGCACTCACAATGCAGCTGATGTACAAAACGAAAATCATTCAGCTTCCAATGATGATCCATTTGATTACATCATAAATTCATCATCTCAGCTGGATATATCTGCATCAATGTATATGACTAACTTGGAATCATCTATTCCAGTTGAGTCCATTCCAAAAACAAGAATTCATAAGACTCATCCAATAAACAACATCATTGGAGATCTCAATGAAAGAACCACAAGAAGCCAAGGGGAGCTGCAAACATCTATCTTTTCACTTGTTTTCTTTCACAAATGGTTCCTCCAAACATTACAGCTACACTAAAAGATAATAGCTGGATTGAAGCCACGCAAGAAGAACTTCAACAATTCAGAAAGCAAAAGGTCTGGGATCTAGTTGATCTTCCTGAAGGCCAACATCCAATTAGCATAAGGTGGTTATTCAAAAATAAACTAGATGACAGAGGTATCATTGTGAGAAACAAAGCTAGGCTGATTGCTCAAGGATATACTCAAGAAGAAGGGATAGACTATGATGAAGTTTTTGCACTAGTTGCAAGAATTGAAGCCATTAGAGTATTCCTAGCCTATGCATCATATAAGAAGTTCACTGTTTATCAAATGGATGTGAAGTATGCCTTTTTATATAGGAAAATTGATGAAGAAGTCTATGTAGCTCAACCTCCAGGTTTGAAGATCCTGATTACCCACATAGATTATACAAGCCTAACAAAGCTTTGTATGGTCTTCATCAGGCACCAAGAAAGTGGTATGAAACATTATCATCTTTCTTGTTCAAGCATGGATACAAAAAGGGAACTATTGATCAGACTCTCTTTCTTAAACATGAACATCAAGACCTCTTAGTTGTTCAAATATATGTAGATGATATTATATTTGGATCAACAAACAAGAGATTGTGTGAAAGCTTTGAAGAGTTGATGAAATCTCAGTTTCAAATGAGCTCAATGGGAGAATTAACTTTCTTTTTTGGACTACAAGTTCATCAGAAAATATATGGCATATTCATCAATCAAGAAAAGTATATTCATCAAATATTGAAGAAGTACAATCTTGCTAATACATCTTCATGCAAAACACCTGCTTCAACAATTGACAAAATTGTACCTGATCCTACAGGAAAATCTATTGATCAAAGATTATATAGATCAATGATAGGATCTCTTATGTATTTAACTGCCAGCAGACCTGACATAATGTTTGCTGTATGTGTATGTTCTAGGTACCAAGCAAATCCAAAAGAGTCCCATCTGAAAGCTATGCAGAGGATTTTCAGATATCTCAAAGGGAAACCAGCCCTTGGTCTATGGTATCCAAAAGATGGAGACTTCTCTCTCTACTCTTATTCAGACAGTGACTATGGAGGATGCAACAATAATAGAAAATCCATAACTGGTGGATGTTAATTTTTAGGACCAAGACTTGTTTCATGGCAGTGCAAAAAGCAAACAAATGTATCTGTATCCATAGCTGAGGCTGAGTTCATAGCTGCTTCAGCTGGTTGCTCTCAAGTCCTTTGGTTGCAAAACCAATTACTTGATTATGGTTACAATTTCCTTCAAACTCCAATATATATTGACAATTCAGCTGCTATGTTTATCACTGCTAATCCAGTTCAACATAGTAAAACAAAGCATATTGAAATCAAATATCATTTTCTGAGAGATTGCTTAGAAAAAGTTTTAATCAAGTTAGTCAAAGTGGATACAACAAATCAGCTTGCTGATCTATTCACTAAGGCCTTTTATTCAGTTAGATTTAATTTTCTAATTGAGTCTTTAGGAATGATTAACTTAGATTAATCATCATTAACAAAGAAAAGCATGTGTCTGTCCTTGTCTTTATTTATTGTGTCTTCTATTTCTGCATGACATATGGTTTGGGAAATGATAGTACACTGTGCCTTTGCTTGCTTCTTAAGTTCTTAAATTTCTTTAAAAACTGATCAAAAGTTCTTTGATATGTAAGTAGATTCAACTTGAGTGAAGATTATACTAAGAGCATGCTTAACATAATGAAAAGGTGACTGTTTATGAGAAGCTTCATTTTGAGGATCAAGCAAGTAAGTCTTATCCTGATGTGATCAATTCTTTCACCTAAGCACACTATGTAAAACACTTTATAACTTCTATCTTTGCAAATCATATTCCCTCTGTTTTGTGTTAACAAAGACTTGGGTTTATGAACACCATGAGATACATATGTATTCAACTGATGAAAAGATCATGATCGTCATCATCCCTCTGTTTTGTGTAAACAAAGACCTAGGTTAACGGCACCTCTATTTTACGTAAGTAAAGACCTGGTGACCTGATGATGATCATATCTAAGCTCTCAAAAGAATCCATTGTGATCAACTGTATATTTACATAAGAGCTTTTGTAGCAAAGCATTTATGAGACAACTCATATGTCTCAAGATAGAATTTATAACTTAATGTACATAGTTTCTAAGTGTGAAAAAGTGATGAATTGACTCACAAACGGAGGACAAACTCTAATGTGAATTGAATGTGGAGCCCATAACAGTTTATCACTAATAAACATGAAAACATGATAAACAGCATGTCTAGTTGATTCCATACTCTTGTTTGGATTTAAGTGGACAAACATACTTGCAATCAGGACTAGAATCAGGTCACAATTCAACAATCAACTCAATCAGGAAGAAGTTTAGTGACATAGTATGATCCCATTATATGTGTTTATATGCATGTACATATATTTAATTCAATTTTGTTACTTTTAGTTTATTTATTGTGTGTAATCTTTGGACTGTCATGTGCCTTTCATGCTATTTACATCATAAATTTATGATGAGTGCAACACTTTATCATTAATCACAAATTTAGGGGGAGTTGTTATTACATGAAATACATGAAACATAAAAGCTGAATTCAATGATCCAAATTCAAATGAAGGAATTAGAACTTGAGCACTAACTTGGCTAGAGGATACATGAAGTTTTTCAAATTATATTTCTTGTGCACAAATTGTCATGCAAACAAAGTCAACAAGGTCCAATAGCAATAAATGGTTTTATCAGTTGATTAGGACCATACAATCAAAGAAGTTTCAACTTTGCATCTTCAGCATCAGCAGAAGCTACAGTACATTTTCCTGTTCAGTAGATGCTACAGTGTGAAAAAGGAATATGACCATCCGTAGATTGGTAACCTACGGATGTGGTAGTAATTTAAAAGTATAATAGTTCCATAGACTGGTAATCTATGAAAATTTAAATTATAATTCATCAAAAATCGGTTTTTTATTCTAAGTCATTCGTAGATGATCTACGAAAGAACTAAAATCTGTGGAAACAATAAATTTGGTAATAAGGATAGGGGTCCCAGCTCATTTAATAAATGAAGTTAATATATCCAAGGGAGTATAAATGATGTTTTTGACTTGTCATTTCCATTCACTTTTTCAGAACATCTTTTTCAACCTAAAAAAACGTTCAGATAAACCCCCGTCCGACAATATTCAAAATTACCAATAACCTTTAAACCTTGCTTGATTCTTGATCTCCATTCATTACAAGCTCAATAATATCAAGGTAAAATATATCATAATCCGAAATTATGAACTGATTGATTCATCATTTCTGTGTCTAAACTCTTCGTATTCTTAAGTGTGATGATTTTGCTCTAACATAATTTTCTTCATTCTTATAAACAGATGGCTAATCGTTTTGCAAGAGAGCACAATGTATTTGCATTCTTAAATCCTGACGACCCTGTAGCAGAAGGATGTCGAGATATCATCAGATACCTACGACGATCCAGGCTTTTCTATGCTTTATCAGCAGAGCCTGTGATTCATCAAGCACACATCATTGATTTCTAGAATTCAGCTCGAATAGAGCAAGTTGGAGAATCTGAGGTGATAGTTGCTGAAATCAAGAATGAAAGGATGAGAGTTGATGAACAAACTATCAGAAGGGCACTTGAGCTGGGAGAACAAGAAGTTGGTCACCCGGATGTATTTGAGAATGAGTACATAGAGAAAGTGTTCTATCTTATAGGATATGATGGTGACTTTGACAAAGGTGAGATAAAGAAAGGGAGATTATGCAAGCCATATAGATTCTTATGTCACACATATCTAAAGTGCATGTCCAACAGGAAGTCTAGGCTCGATAGATTCTCAAGGCACATTTCATCTGGTATTATTGGCATTTTTGAGGGAAGGACATACAACTACTCAGAGTACATTTTCAGTTGTCTGTGTGATCACATCAAAGTGCAAAAGGCTGATAAGATGTACATGTTTCCAAGGTTTATGCAACTGATCATAAATGGTGAATTGCCTGGGATAGCAAGAGAAGGTGATGTGTTTGTTCAAGCACATATAAGATTAGTGGAAAGTATGAAGGAGAAGATATGCCAATGTTTGCACATGTGGCAGATGCTAATGCCAACATTCCACCAGAACTGATGTGGGAAGATCAGCAAGATACTCAATCTACTAATACTGAGCAAGACTTACCTCAACATTCCACTCCTCAATCTCCCATACACCACCATCATCAATCTCCACAAATCCAATCTCCAGCAAGTCAACACACCCAACCAATCTCTCCAATTTACCCTCGCTCACCCATTCATCAACAACCTCTAACTCCATAAAATCTATCTCCTGAGAGTACTCATACAGAACCCATCTCAGTTACTCAATCTCAAAACTCAGTACACACTGGTGAGACTGAGTTAGTATCTCAAGCAAGTACCATTCCACTCACAATCACCAGCCCACAAACCCCAGTCATGTCTAACCAAACTGAACCAATATCTCCAATCATTGATCCTCAACAACAACAACAACCTCATCAAGAGAAAACAGATCAAGCAGTTGAGTGTATTTCAAGCTCAGCAAGTATAGCTCCTGTTGTAGGCAATGAGGATGAGATTGTTGGTCAACATCAAGAAGGTGAAGAAGAAGCTAACTATGTTGATGTTATAGCCTATCATGAAGATGACCTGGAAGATGATGATATAGATGTAAGCAAAAGTTATCTGGTTGCTGAGTATAACAAACTTATCATCAAATCAAACAAAAGGTTGGAAAGAATTAGAGAGCTCAAAGGAATGTTAAAAGAAAAGGAGGAGCTGGTGAACAAACAAGAATCCAGACTGATCAGATTAAGAGAAGATGCTCAAACCAACAATGAAGTAATTGATGCATTGCATGAGCTGGTTGAAGAACTTAAAGACTCTGTGAGGCATGAGAAGACTGAAAAAGAGAAGCTCATATTAGAAGTTGAACAAGCAAACAACTCTCTCACTGCTCAGTCTATTTTGTTGAAAAGGAAAGATGAACAAATTGATGAGCTCAAGATGAAAATTTGTGCACATGAATCGAATGCTGCCCTATCAACAAAAATAAAAGAATCTACTGAAGCTTCAAAGCAAATCATTTAGTACTCAAGAAAGAGGAAGTATTTGGGGTATGTAGAGAAAGAGGTGATTAATGTTGAAGATTCACTAAAAAGATCAAGGCCTACATCTCCAGAGCTCACTCCTTCAGTGGATGTTTCCAATTTAAAGCCTAAGTCTCATGCTGAAACTAAGAGTGATGCTGAATGGGATGAGCTTACTAAAGATGAGTCTCCCAAAGAACAAAAAGAATCAAAGGATGATGACCTACTATCCACCAAAGACATATTGGAAGAGAGGCCTAAATCAACTATGTTTATGACCCTGATCAATCATGGGTTTCCATATGATATGATTGAGAGAATGAACATGACAGAAATGAAAGAAGCACTGAAAGAATTTGAGCTAGCAAGCTTCATGATCCCAGATTGCAATTATGAAACATTCATAGCCTTTTAGACAATTCAGAAAACAAAGAAGGAGCTAGGTCATTATGACACAACAACTCTGAGCAAATACAATATGACTTGTTGGTTATAAAGTCATAACTACAAGATACATGAGCTGAAAGGAAGATCAGTGGCTGAGCTTAGAAGGATGATGGAGCATGTAATGAAGGTGGAATTGGAAACTGGAGTAAAATTTAGAATTGAAGCTCCAAATCCTTCCTATGAACATCAATTAAAAACCCCTGCTGAACCAGTAACAGTTGAAAGCAAAGATCAACATAAAAGGAAAGATAAATTGATCAAAGAACCAAGAGAGGTGATCCCTGGGAAAGTATGGCCTTTGGGCACAGCTGTGAGAGTGATCACTGAAGAAAAATCTTCTTTAATCCAGTTGTTTGATCATATCACGACTCCCACTGCTGGTGAAGATAACAGGATTATGGTCTGGAAATATGATCCAGAATGGATTGTGCACTTATCAAGAGAGTATCTGGAAGAGTTGAATACTTCCACTTACTTGAATCAGTCTTGTTGTTGCCTCATACTGACATAAAAGACCTTCAAAGTTTGATCATCTCCAACTACCCAATAAGCCCAAGAGGAAGAGATTTCTCTGTATTGGTTGGAAAGTTGAAAACAAAATTTAAGGATGATGTACTCAAGGAAGCAAGAAGAGAAGATGGGAACACAAGAAAAGATACCAAGGGAAAAGAAGATCAAAATCCAACTCCTCTACACTGGTTGATGATGAATTCATAAGGAGGGTTGGATACTCTAACAGAAAAACAGCTACCATAAAAATCATTAAAGGAAATCAATACACTCTTCCTATAACTGAGTGGGGATATGTGGAGAAGACTAACGAACTGGTGCTGATGAGAAATGAAGAAAAGAAGAAAGCAAGGAGATAAGATTGTTTGATCCAATTGAAATTAAACTTCTGCATCCAAGCTACACTTCATACCTACATGATAAGTTCTTCCCAAAACTCAAAGATGATCAAGCTCAAAATGACCTATGCCTATATTTGCATATCATACAAGTCATTGACAAACTGCATGCAAAAGCATACAAAAGAAGAAGATATGAGGCTAGACTGTTAAGAGGAGCTAATATCAAGGAAGTATCTGAACTAAGGATGTCAGAACAAGATGACCTGGAAATAGTCAATAATCAGAGTGTTGTGGAAACTCTCACTACAAAAGAAGACATTTTGGGATTGAGCTTTGAGACACTACAAATGATAGGCAAAATGGAGATCAAGTACAAGTATGATGATCAAAAGGATGCAGTGTTATATTTCAACAAGAAAATGGTGTCAAAAGTCAAAGAGCTTTTAGTTTTGAAGACCTGATTACAAGTGTCTAAGCCTAAGGGGGAGTATTGTTAGATCTTGGAATAATAGGTATAGATCATTTTGTATAGGCTTAGAACTTTAATCAATACATGTAATGAATATTTTCAATTCATTATGTATATATATAGGTTAACCCATATGTGCGTTGATTTATGTGTATGATTATAGGTACAAACATTATACTTGGTCAATTTCTGAAATTGACTAATTGTAAGAAACATCTACGGATGAACATTTTTGTTCTTCCGTGGATATCTTTCTTACAAGACATTCATCAGAAGATCTTCTACGGATGAATATGGGTGCGGAAGAACAAAGTAACTGCGGAAGATCAAGTAGCTGCGGAAGAACAAAGTAACTGCGGAAGATCAAGTAGCTGTGGAAGAACAAAGTAACTACAGAAGAACCAGACACGTATATCATACAAGTGTTTCTAGTCAACAAGTCAACAAGTCAATCACAGACTCCAAGAGATTCGTTGTTTCCCTAACAGAAACATGCGTGTCTATAAATATGAGTCCTAGGTTTCACATCATAAACGACAGTAAGAAACGGCGACAAAAATACCATCACATCGTTTCGCACGATCAACACAAACCCTAGCAGCCATCATATCAACTCAACAAAAATCATAAACACAATCATAGCATAGAATTTTGTTAGCAATTATTATTTGATTCTTTGTAATCATTAATCTGTTTTAATGAATTACGTTTGATTCAAAACATTATTCTTTGCATATTGTTGATATCGTTTGACCATTTATTGTTTATTTTCTCTGGCATCGATATTTATTTGTTAATCAATTAAACAACGATTAATGGTAATTCCGCGATCATTAATTCGAAACTAATCTAACACTAATAATTCCTGATTGCGATCCTTGGATTCACACTCACTCTCCTTCTTCTCATCCTCCTTCATAGCTCTAATGACATCGGTTACTACAGTCGGCAGAATCGTCTGCATAACCTGTTGGACTTCCTCTGCTACTGCCTCCTTCATTGAGGCTCTCTGATTAGCACTCTCATCCTCACCGTCCTGGTGACGAAGCGCTAGCTCATCAGGAGCCGTCTCAGCAGTCTTAGCTCTGCTCCTCGTGACACGCGGTCTAACACCACATCCACCATGCACACCACCACGTGAAGCCTCAGAAGACCTACCACCAGCCATCTAAACACTACAAGATTCAAACACCAACACGGTCAATCAAGGAAATAGCTCAAGATATGTCAAGTATAGTAAGTCCCTAATCACAGTGGCCAGTTATGTTTAGCCACCTACTTTACTCCTCATTTCTCAAGCATTTCCTATCCTGACTACATCAGTATCTAAATCTACACAAAAGCACACAAGCCACATAACATGCGCACATAATACCGGTTAACATTTTACTTATATAAAACCTTTCACATAAAACTTTTACATAAAACTTTTACCTGCAGGCATGTAGCTACTAGGACTGGCATCCCTTTCCTTTCGTCCCATTCTCAGTTTAAGATTAGGTTCTTTTTGAAAATATTTACCTAATTCTCTTAAACTTTAGCTCTGATACCAACTTGTAAGGCCCCGTTCCCGGGACGCTTACGGCTGGACCGTCATCGCATAAATTATTTAAAATACTCATTTCTTTGCAGCGGAAATTAATAACTTTCATTTATAATTAGAACATGTTATCTCATTACATAATTCATTTACATATCAAAATTCAATAACATGTCCAAAATGTGGATGCCAGTCTCAAAACGTCCCCAGTAGCGTATGCATCCATGCCTGCAACTCCTTAGCACCAACAAAATACCTGCCAACTATTATGCATACAAAAAGTCAGCAACGCTGAGTGAGTTCTAGTTTTATAAATATGCGATCACACATCATACGTACACATTGACAATATTATTATTATCTTCATCATTGTTCAATTCGTACTTTCATCATTATCTTTCACGGCAATCTGGATCCTGTCTCATGCAATACCCCCGACTCGTGCTCGAAAGCTGATACTGAGCCGGGGCCTGTAAACAAACCCCCGACTCGTGTCCGAAGACTGACACAGTACCGAGGTACGCGACAAGGATCCCCTTCGAGTCACAAAGACTCCCTTCGAGTCACAAAGACTCCCTTCGAGTCACGAAGACTTCAATCTAAATCCTGTCTCATGCAATACCCCCGACTCGTGCTAGAAAGCTGATACTGTGCCGGGGCCTGTAAACAAACCCCCGACTCATGTCCGAAGACTGACACAATACCGGGGTACGCGACAAGGATCCCCTTCGAGTAAGAAAGACTCCCTTCGAGCCACAAGGACTCCCTTCGAGCCACAAGGACTCCCTTCGAGTCACAAAGACTCCCTTCGAGCCACAAAGACTCTCTTTGAGCCACAAGGACTCCCTTCGAGCCACAAGGACTCCCTTCGAGTCACAAAGACTCCCTTCAAGCCACAAGGACTCCCTTCGACCCACAAGGACTCCCTTCGAGTCACAAAGACTCCCTTCGAGCCACAAGGACTCCGTTCGTTCTTTACGTTCCACTTTTCATTATCGTTATCTTTCACTTCGTTACATAATACTTTACGTTCATTCATAACCATACCATGTAGAGCCATAACATCATACACATAGTATTATAAAACATAATACACATGTTTTGAAAACCGTTAAACGAAGAAAGATAACACATACACCCATACATCATAAACATCATCACACCATGAAGCACACATCAAACATAAGCCAACACATCAATAATAGAACCTATCCTCAAACATCACCTCTTAAAACCCCTTAGAAAAACCTCACTCTAAAACCAGGCACATGGGACATCTTAGGCGCATCTGCAGAAAATTCTAAGTATAAAACTTCCTGGGCGCATCAGCATTATTTGGGCGCATGAGCCCTCTTCGGGCATCCCAACACTTAGCCACAGAAACAATTCAGGGCGCATGGGCACTATGCAGGCGCATGACCCACACTTAGCAAATTTTTATACTTTCTAGGCGCACGGCCACTATTCAGGCGCATGACCTGGGCGCATCAGCCCTGTTCGAACGCACCACCCTTGGGCGCATGAGAACACAGGCACATAACACTTGGGTGCATAAGAACATTCTGAAATATGTCTAACACTGCCAAATTCACCTGAACACCATTCTAACACTATCCAAACACAAATCTAACATACTAAGGGCATCTAAAACCTGCCAAGCACAATACTAACCCATAACAAGCCTAGAACACACAACCATAGCACATATATCGAACAAAAAGCTGAAACATAGGGTTATCTTTAAAAACCTTTTACCCGGTATGCATAATAGCCCCAAAACATATGAAAATCAGTAAAAGAGGGGTCTAGAAACTCACCTGAAGCAGCTCTTCAAACTAAACACTTCCACCTACGATTTTAGCTTCAAAATCCCGAGAACAATCTTCTAAAACATCGAGAGCTTCGGTTACAAGCTGCAAACTAAGCTAAAACCGAACATAAACCCGAGAACTAACCTTTTTGCAGCTTCTTCTCCCTTCCTCTTCTCCAAAAACCTAATTTCTTGCTCTTCTTTTTCAGCCGAGGCCAAAAAGCAGATCTGCTGCTTTATGGGGCGGCCATACGCTCATTTATATTAAAATAAAGAGTTTTGACTCTTTTACACCTTGCCCCTTCTTCTTGAGCCCATATTCTTTTCCCTTTACATACTTTTCTTTGTTCTTCATTTAAATAAAAATTCGGGGTGTTATAGTTACACAAAAACATTAAACAATAATAGTTCTTGAATGGATACTTTTTGCTTCTCTTAACAACCTCAAATGCTATGGAGTTTCAATTCTCAAGCCCTATAAACATAATCCGCAACCAATCAAATCAAATCTAATTATAATCTTCATTGGAATTACACTAATTGATCACACATGGAAAGTAGAATCTCTTGTTTAAATTGAAACCAAAACCGGACACGACACCACATGAATGACCCTTAAAATCAATCCACTCCTACCCAAAACTTATCCGCAACCGACCACAACCAACTTCAAACACTATTGTCTCAAAAATCCAATGAATCAATCCAAGTGACCATTTCGATCCATAGAATCCTTTTTTGATCATTAAGGGAAGGAAACGAGGTGCAAAGAAGCAATAAACTACTCGTATTTCACTAGAGAAGAATAGATAATCAAATTATAGTTGAAATGAAACTATCAAACTTCAAACAAGATACTTAATATGTGATTTATGAAAGAGAAGTCAACTCAAGGTAACACGAGCAATTAAATAAGATTTACTTGTATTATAATCAAAATTGTGCAACTATACATTGGTGCATCAGTGCATTGACAAACGCTTAAACAAATACATGGGAAAGGAACTAGTTATACAAAAACATTAAATAACAATAGTTATCGCATGGATACTTTTTGCTTTTCATAACAACATAAAATGTTATAGAGTATAGATTCTCAAGTCCTATAAACAAACTCCCGAACCAATCTAATCAAATCTGATTATAATCTTCATTGGAGTCTGTAACACCCGAAATTTATTAAAGACAAAAGGAAAGAAAATATAAAGAAAGAAAGGAGAATTTGCATATGTGGAAGCGCTAAAGTTGTATAAAGGACAAACCTTATTATTTTATGTTTAAAAGAAGTATGGCCACCCACTACATCTGCCTTTCACCTCCTCTCGGTTGCACATAAGAGAAAAAGAAGAAGAACAGGGTTTTCATTGGTTTCTGGTGAGAGAAACCTACGAAGGTGAGTATTTTCTTGCATTTTTTTCGGTTTTAGCCGAGTTTTCAGCTTCGGGACCAATTCTTATGTGTTTTTTGTATTCGGTTCTGCGTTTTTGGTGTGTTTAGGTGTTTGAACTCCAAGTGCTTCCGAGTTTGGAGGAGTTTTGCTCGAAAGCTGCTGCAGGTGAGCTCTAGATCCCCGGTTTTTATGTTTTATACTTGTTTTGGGGCTGAAAATGCATGTAACTAACTTTTTATTTATTTCAGCATGTTTAACCGTATATTTATACCCTGTTTATACAAGTGAATGTATGTTTGTGTATGAATTGTTGTGTTTCAGGTTTATATGCTTGATTTTGGTGTTTGGCATGATAGATTTGGGTTAGGAACATGTTAAACGATGATTGGGTCTGAAAAATAGTGTATGTTCAAGTTATCAACTACCCATGCACCTAACATAGTGTTCATGCGCCTAAAATTTTGCCCTTAGAACTTAAGTGTTGATCATGCGCCTAAACAGTACCCCATGCGCCTAAAATTTTGCTAAAGTGTTGATCATGTGCCCAAACAGTACCCCATGCACCCACTGCTCATGCGCCTAAGTGCTCATGCGCCTAAGTAAGGCTCATGCACCCAAGCGGTGCTCATGCGCCTAGGTTTCCTCATACACCTAAGTTTCCTCATGCGCCTAAAGTGCCTGTGCGCCATAGTACTCGTTCGCCTGCATAGTGCTCATGCGCCTAAATGCCTTAGAAAAATTTCTGAAATTTTGGGAAATAGAAATTTTAAGACTAAGCCCTGGGATGTTTCGATGGTTATGTTTGTTGGTGTTTTTCATGTTTGTGGATTGTTGTTATGTTCCATATTACGTATTATTACGTGACTTTACGTGGTGTGTTTATGCCCGTATGCATAAAGTATTATCATAAAAGAAGCGATAGATTAATGATAATGAAAAGTGGAACATAAGGAATGAATGAAAGTCTTGCAAGCAAAATGTTTAAGGAGGTTCACAACTCATTAAGAGTTGTTAGCTCAACTGTGTCTTATATAACGTGCTTTTTGGCTAACCCATGAGGGCTCACACACATGAGGTTCAGTCTTTGTGACTGATCGAGACGTGCGAAAACGAGATCCTTGTCGCTTGACCCCAAGAGGTAGTTGCTTCGTGCACAATGATGGGGCATAGCATAAGACAGGTCCAGATAAAGTGAAAGATAATGATGAAAGAAAGTACGAAAATGAACGATAATAAAAGATAATAAAGAATTATTATCTAGTTGTATGTATGATGTGTGATCACGTACGAAAGTAAATAAAGTGTTTCTTTTTAGTAAAAGTAAATTATTTTATTTATAAAACTAGAACTCACTCAGCAACGCTGACTTTTATGCATTTTCAGTTGGCAGGTAACTTGCTGCTGGGGATGGCACGCGGGTGAGGCCACTTGGCGGGCAAAGAGTGGCATCCATTCGTGCTTAATGATATTGTTGTTTTATAATACAACAGAATGATTCTTTTTGTAACTTTTAAAATACAATGATGTATTATTTAGCAACATCAAATATTAATGCATGAATGGTTCTTGATAACTAAATTAGCTGCAATGTTTTTATGAAATGTATTATTTTATATGAAAAATGTTGTGATTGTCCAAATGTGAGGTCTCTGGGAACGGGGCCTTACAAGTTGGTATCAGAGCCAAAGTTTAAGAGAAATGGGTAAATATTTTCCAAACCTAAACTTAAACTGAGAATGGGACCAAATGGAGGGATGCCAGCCCAAGTAGCTATGTGCCATCAGGTAATTCGTTTTCTTAAATGTTAACCGGTATTATATGCGTATGCTATTTGATTTATATGCCCTTAGTAGATTTGAATACTGATATAGTCAGGATAGGAAATGCTTTGGAGATGAAGAGTAAAGTAAGTGGCTAATCACAACTGGCCACTGTAATTAGAGACTTACTATACTTGACATAAACTGAGCTATTACCTTGAATGACCGTGTTGGTGTTTGAATCTTATAGTGTTTTGAAGATGGCCGGTGGTAGATCGTCGAAAGCTTCTCGAGGAGGAGTACGGGTGGTCGTGGTGCTGGACCACGTGTCACGAGGAACAAGACTAAGACTGCTGAGACGGCTCCTGCTGAGCCCGAGTTTCATCACCAGGAGGGCGGTGATGAGAGTTCCAACTTGAGAGCCTCAGTAAAGGAGGCAGTTGTGGAGGAACTGCATCAGGTCATGCAGAAGATCCTGTTGTCTGTGGTGACCGAGGTCATTCGTGTGGTGAGAGAAGATGAAAAGAAGGAGAAGGAGGAGGAGAGATAGAAAACTGCCATTGGTAAGTCTACCAGGATTTCCGACTTGATAGAGGATTGCGACATTGAATTGGAAGGCCATAGGTTCCCTGCTAAACTATTTGTGATGCCCCTAGGCGGATTTGATGTAGTTCTAGGGATGGATTGGTTAGCAGCCTATGAGGCAAATATTGTTTGTCGTGAGAAGATGATCCGACTGACAGTGCTTAAAGGGAGTGCGGTAACGATCTACGGTGACCGAGTTTCTACGGTTCTGAAGGTGATTTCGATGGTAGTGGCCGAGAAGTGCATGAAACGAGGATGTAGCGCCTACCTGGCTTATGTGAAGGATGTGGATGCTTCAGTACCACAATTGGCCGACGTACTAGTTGTATGTGACTTTCCAGACGTGTTCCCAGAAGATTTACTAGGTGTGCCACCGGACCGCGAGATCAAATTCTAGATCGATTTGATACCAGGTGCTCAACCTATTGCCAAAGCATCGTATCGATTGGCTCCATCGGAGTTGACGGAACTGATGATTCAGTTGCAAGAGTTGCTGGACAAAGGGTTCATTCGACCGAGTATCTCTCCCTGGGGTGCTCCTATCTTATTTGTAAAGAAGAAGGATGGTAGTATGAGAATGTGCATTGACTACCATGAGTTGAACAAGTTGACGGTGAAGAATCGATATCCGCTACCGAGAATAGATGACTTGTTTGATCAGCTCCAAGGTGCCAGTTGGTTCTCAAGAATAGATCTCCGATATGGCTACCATCAATTGAAGGTGAAGGAGTAGGATATCCCCAAAACAGCTTTTCGCACGTGTTATGGACACTACGAGTTTCTCGTTATGTCCTTTGGTCTAACTAACGCGTTGGCTGCTTTCATGGATTTGACGAATAGGGTGAGTCGGCTAATGTTGGATAAATCAGTGATTGTGTTTATTGATGATATTCTGATTTATTCAAAGAGTGAAGAAGAACATGTCGGTCACATTCGTGAAGTATTGGAGACACTCAGAAGAGAGAATCTGTGTGCTAAGTTCTCCAAGTGTGCTTTCTGGTTGCGTGAAGTTCAGTTCTTGGGTCATGTGGTAAGTTCCGAAGGGATCATGGTAGACCCAGCAAAGGTTGAGGCGGTGATGCAATGGAAGTCTCCAAAGACGCATCCTAGATCCGAAGTTTCTTGGGTTTGGCGGGCTATTACAGGAGGTTCATCCAAGACTTTTCCAAAATGGCCTCACCATTGACCAAGTTGACCCGTAAGGACGTGAAGTTTGTATGGGGTCTGGAACAGGAGAATGCTTTTGAGGAGTTAAAGACAAGGCTGACTCAAGCTCCTGTCTTGAAGCTCCTGTCTTGAAGTTACCTGAAGGAATGAAGACTTAGTGGTCTGTAACACCCAAAAATTTGTTTAAAATAAAGGAAAAGAAAAGTATCTTGAAAGAAAAGATAATAGGCACAAGTGGAGGGGGGTAAAGTGTACAAGGTGCAAAACACTATTATTTTATGTTTAAAAGCATATGGTCGCCCGTGCATCTGCTTTTTCTACACCCACTTTGAGCTGGAAACAAGAAAGAAGAAGGAAGAGCAGTTCTCTCTGGTTTTTCAAGAAGAAGAAGAAGCTGAAATTTTCGAAGGTAGTTATTTTCTTGTGTTTTTGGTTCCGTTTTAGCTGAATTTTTAGCTTGTGGACCGATTCTTATGTGTTTTTGTGCTTGGTTATGTGGTTTTGGTGTGTTTAGGTTGTTTGAACTCGTTATGCCCTCATGTTCGGTGAAGTTTTACTTGAAGGCTGCAATTGGTGAGTTCTAGATCCCCGGTTTTTATGTTTTATACTTGTTTTGGGGCTGAAAATGCATGTAACTAACTTTTTATTTATTTCAGCATGTTTAACCGTATATTTATACCCTGTTTATACAGGTGAATGTATGTTTGTGTATGAATTGTTGTGTTTCATGTTTATATGCTTGATTTTGGTGTTTGGCATGATAGATTTGGGTTAGGAACATGTTAAACGATGATTGGGTCTGAAAAATAGTGTAAGTTCAAGTTATCAACTACCCATGCACCTAACTTAGTGTTCATGCGCCTAAAATTTTGCCCTTAGAACTTAAGTGTTGATCATGCGCCTAAACAGTACCCCATGCACCTAAAATTTTTCTTAAGTGTTGATCATGTGCCCAAACAGTACCCCATGCACCCACTGCTCATGCGCCTAAGTGCTCATGCGCCTAAGTAAGGCTCATGCACCCAAGCGGTGCTCATGCGCCTAGGTTTCCTCATGTACCTAAGTTTCCTCATGCGCCTAAAGTGCCTGTGCGCCATAGTACTCGTTCGCCTGCATAGTGCTCATGCGCCTGCATAGTGCTCATGCGCCTAAATGCCTTAGAAAAATTTCTGAAATTTTGGGAAATAGAAATTTTAAGACTAAGCCCTGGGATGTTTTGATGGTTATGTTTGTTGGTGTTTTTCATGTTTGTGGATTGTTGTTATGTTCCATATTACGTATTATTACGTGACTTTACGTGATGTGTTTATGCCCGTATGCATAAAGTATTATCATAAAAGAAGCGATAGATTAATGATAATGAAAAGTGGAACATAAGGAATGAATGAAAGTCTTGCAAGCAAAATGTTTAAGGAGGTTCACTACTCATTAAGAGTTGTTAGCTCAACTGTGTCTTATATAACGTGCTTTTTGGCTAACCTATGAGGGCTCACACACATGAGGTTCAGTCTTTGTGACTGATCGAGACGTGCGAAAACGAGATCCTTGTCGCTTGACCCCAAGAGGTAGTTGCTTCGTGCACAATGATGGGGCATAGCATATGACAGGTCCAGATAAAGTGAAAGATAATGATGAAAGAAAGTACGAAAATGAACGATAATAAAAGATAATAAAGAATTATTATCTAGTTGTATGTATGATGTGTGATCACGTACGAAAGTAAATAAAGTGTTTCTTTTTAGTAAAAGTAAATTATTTTATTTATAAAACTAGAACTCACTCAGCAACGCTGACATTTATGCATTTTTAGTTGGCAGGTAACTTGCTGCTGGGGATGGCACGCGGGTGAGGCTACTTGGCGGGCAAAGAGTGGCATCCATTCGTGCTTAATGATATTGTTGTTTTATAATACAACAGAATGATTCTTTTTGTAACTTTTAAAATACAATGATGTATTATTTAGCAACATCAAATATTAATGCATGAATGGTTCTTGATAACTAAATTGTGCAATGTTTTTATGAAATGTATTATTTTATATGAAAAATGTTGTGATTGTCCAAATGTGAGGTCTCTGGGAACGGGGCCTTACAAGTTGGTATCAGAGCCAAAGTTTAAGAGAAATGGGTAAATATTTTCCAAACCTAAACTTAAACTGAGAATGGGACCAAATGGAGGGATGCCAGCCCAAGTAGCTATGTGCCATCAGGTAGTTCGTTTTCTTAAATGTTAACCGGTATTATGTGCGTATGTTATTTGATTTATATGCCCTTAGTAGATTTGAATACTGATATAGTCAGGATAGGAAATGCTTTGGAGATGAAGAGTAAAGTAAGTGGCTAATCACAACTGGCCACTGTAATTAGAGACTTACTATACTTGACATAAACTGAGCTATTACCTTGAATGACCGTGTTGGTGTTTGAATCTTATAGTGTTTTGAAGATGGCCGGTGGTAGATCGTCGAAAGCTTCTCGAGGAGGAGTACGGGTGGTCGTGGTGCTGGACCACGTGTCATGAGGAACAAGACTAAGACTGCTGAGACGGCTCCTGCTGAGCCCGAGTTTCATCACCAGGAGCGCGGTGATGAGAGTTCCAACTTGAGAGCCTCAGTAAAGGAGGCAGTTGTGGAGGAACTGCATCAGGTCATGCAGAAGATCCTGTTGTCTGTGGTGACCGAGGTCATTTGTGAGGTGAGAGAAGATGAAAAGAAGGAGAAGGAGGAGGAGAGATAGAAAACTGCCATTGGTAAGTCTACCAGGATTTCTGACTTGATAGAGGATTGCGACATTGAATTGGAAGGCCATAGGTTCCCTGGTAAACTATTTGTGATGCCCCTAGGCGGATTTGATGTAGTTCTAGGGATGGATTGGTTAGCAGCCTATGAGGCAAATATTGTTTGTCGTGAGAAGATGATCCGACTGACAGTGCTTAAAGGGAGTGCGGTAACGATCTACGGTGACCGAGTTTCTACGGTTCTGAAGGTGATTTCGATGGTAGTGGCCGAGAAGTGCATGAAACGAGGATGTAGCGCCTACCTGGCTTATGTGAAGGATGTGGATGCTTCAGTACCACAATTGGCCGACGTACTAGTTGTATGTGACTTTCCAGACGTGTTCCCAGAAGATTTACTAGGTGTGCCACCGGACCGCGAGATAAAATTCTAGATCGATTTGATACCAGGTGCTCAACCTATTGCCAAAGCATCGTATCGATTGGCTCCATCGGAGTTGACGGAACTGATGGTTCAGTTGCAAGAGTTGCTGGACAAAGGGTTCATTCGACCTAGTATCTCTCCCTGGGGTGCTTCGATCTTATTTGTAAAGAAGAAGGATGGTAGTATGAGAATGTGCATTGACTACCGTGAGTTGAACAAGTTGACGGTGAAGAATCGATATCCGCTACCGAGAATAGATGACTTGTTTGATAAGCTCCAAGGTGCCAGTTGGTTCTTAAGAATAGATCTTCGATATGGCTACCATCAATTGAAGGTGAAGGAGTAGGATATCCCCAAAACAGCTTTTCGCACGTGTTATGGACACTACGAGTTTCTCGTTATGTCCTTTGGTCTAACTAACGCGTTGGCTGCTTTCATGGATTTGACGAATAGGGTGAGTCGGCTGATATTGGATAAATCAGTGATTGTGTTTATTGATGATATTCTGATTTATTCAAAGAGTGAAGAAGAACATGTCGGTCACATTCGTGAAGTATTGGAGACACTCAGAAGAGAGAATCTGTGTGCTAAGTTCTCCAAGTGTGCTTTCTGGTTGCGTGAAGTTCAGTTCTTGGGTCATGTGGTAAGTTCCGAAGGGATCATGGTAGACCCAGCAAAGGTTGAGGTGGTGATGCAATGGAAGTCTCCAAAGACGCATCCGAGATCCGAAGTTTCTTGGGTTTGGTGGGCTATTACAGGAGGTTCATCCAAGACTTTTCCAAAATGGCCTCACCATTGACCAAGTTGACCCGTAAGGACGTGAAGTTTGTATGGGGTCTGGAACAGGAGAATGCTTTTGAGGAGTTAAAGACAAGGCTGAATCAAGCTCCTGTCTTGAAGTTACCTGAAGGAATGAAGACTTAGTGGTCAGTAACACCCAAAAATTTGTTTAAAATAAAGGAAAAGAAAAGTATCTTGAAAGAAAAGATAATGGGCACAAGTGGAGGGGGGTAAAGTGTACAAGGTGCAAAACACTATTATTTTATGTTTAAAAGCGTATGGTCGCCCGTGCATCTGCTTTTTCTACACCCACTTTGAGCTGGAAACAAGAAAGAAGAAGGAAGAGCAGTTCTCTCTGGTTTTTCAAGAAGAAGAAGAAGCTGAAATTTTCGAAGGTAGTTATTTTCTTGTGTTTTTGGTTCCGTTTTAGCTGAATTTTTAGCTTGTGGACCGATTCTTATGTGTTTTTGTGCTTGGTTATGTGGTTTTGGTGTGGTTAGGTTGTTTGAACTCGTTATGCCCTCATGTTCGGTGAAGTTTTACTTGAAGGCTGCAATTGGTGAGTTCTAGATCCCCGGTTTTGTGTTTTAAACTTCTTTTGGGCTGAAAATGCATGTAAAATGTTTTACAACTTATATATATGTTAACCGTATGTATGTATAGATTCTTGTATGTTGTGGGGTTATGCTTGTTTTAGGTGCCTAAAATGCTAGATTGAAGTTACAGCCATGTTAGGATGATGATTTGGGACTGAAAATTTATAAGTTTTAACATAACTGCTGCTCATACACCTGCAATTTAGCTCAGACACCTAAGTCCCTTCTCATGCACCCAAATAGGGCTCATGCACCTAAGAATTTGCCAAAAAAGCCTAAGTACCAGCCCATGCACCCTAATAGTACCCATGCACCCAGAAAATTGTTCATGCACCTAAGTGTTGGTTCATGTGCCAAAACAGTACCTCATACGCCTAAGGGCCCATGCGCCCACTGCTCATATGCCTAAGTAAGGCTCATGCGCCCAAGCAGTATTCATGCTCCTAAGTTTTCTCATGCGCCTAAGTGTTGGTGCACCTGCATAGTACTCGTGCGCCTACATAGTGTTAATGCGCCTAATTGCCTTAGAAAATTTCTGGAATTTTGGAAATTTGAAATTTTAAGACATAACCCTGGGATGTTTTGCTGGTTATGTTTGTTGATGTTATTCTTGTTTGTGGCCTATTCTTAGGTTCCATATTATGTATTATTGTTGGTCCACTTGATCATTGATACAGTGCACTTGATTGATAAACACAAACAAATCCCACTGATAACACAGATATCAATGATGTTTGTGTGAAATCTAGATCAAACAAATATGAAATGGATGAATATATGAAGAACACTCAAGAACACTAAATAAGTCCTTTGTTTGATATGAATTGATTGCTAAATATATTACAAAGTGAAAGCCACTCAATCAATGGCTCATTCAAGCTCTTTTAAAACCTAATTGTCACTAATCTATATCTAGTGATTATATTCACTAATGACATATTAAGCCCCTAGACTTAGACAATTAGAGAAACTACATATAAAACATAAAAATGACTTAAACATAAATAAATATATTTTGTTGACACAAAATATATTTATTAACAATAAACTCCTAGTCATTTATATCTTCAACATCTTGTCTTGGTTCTTCGTTTCGAACACATTTGTTTGCCTTTTCCGATGACTTTGACAGTGACGTTGACCTTTGTTGACTTTGACTGTGTTTTTCATATAGACTATCCTTATCAGACCCAACAATACTCCCCCTTAGTCTATCATTATCAACATCTTGTATGGTGATCAGCACTGATTAGTCAACCATATAATGATCTTTAATCTTCCCCTAGATTGATGATCTGGTATTTAAGACTTTTCATCTTTCAGGCTCCCCCTTTTTGTATGCTCCCCCTCTTCGTGTGCATTCTTTGTGAATAATCAGGAACAATTTTTCCAACTCTCTATTCTTGAGTGCTTCAAAAGATGTAGGAGGAGGAATCCAAGCTTGGTATCTTCTACAAACTTGAAGAACAGGTTCTCTGGTCAGGTTCTTTGCTCAGCTGATGATCGGCCATCATTTGAAGCAAAAATCTGTTTCACAATCACAACCATAATCTCATAACTTCCTGTCAGATCATTTCAGTTAACAAATAAACCTATGTTTATTTGTGTCTGCAATTTCCCATGAAATGCATTTTAATAGCATAATGTTGAAGACTTGAAATAATTTGAAATGAAAAACCCCTTTTTTATATATATATTTTTTAATCACCTTACACCAAGAACTAATTCGATCATGAGATCACATCCTCAAGATATACTTAAGCACAAGGATGTATTTAAACATCGACAAGTTAGTGAGATCACATTAAAGCAGAGTCGGATCATAATTTTAAAATTTTGGTAGCCAAAAACATTTCAAGAATGATTGTTGGTATATTTGTCCAATTTAATCCCATGCCTTATTCTTTTCAACGAGTGACCTGCAACTGATTTTATCATGTTTTAGGTTCGATTAGAGAAGCTCAGGTAACTTGGTTCCCACATACATCTGACAAAGAACTTATCCCATCATCAGGGCTTATTGAGTAATCTGATTAACTCTGCTTGATTTTCTTTTGAGGTTCAATAATGATCTTAGTTTAAGAATCACTGTGCTTTTGTTTTAGGGAACAGATGATGAAAGCTTCAGGTCTATACTTACGTATAATAGAGGAGATGATAGGATCAAAGTGGATCGATCTGTGATGATATTGTGATGCAGTTTAATCAAAACAAACACAAGTAATCAAATCAATTCAAACATATCAGAAAAATTTATAGTTTTTCATTGATAGAAAGCATAGAACTACAAGTGTAAAGAACAGTTACAATTTGTTCAACCGATTCTTAGGTGCACTAGTCTAGTCTTTTGTGCTTACCTACACAATACATAATCTATGCTATTTATACTATCAAAGAAACGAAAAAGGAACATATATTTACAAATAAGTCCCTAAACTATGACAAAACTATTATTAAAGACAATAAAGACTAAATGTTAATCTTCAAGAGCCTTCTACAATACTCCCCCTAAGATTGACATTGTCTTTAGTCTTCAAAATCTTCAATCTTTGGCTTCATTCTTCAATCTTCATTCTTCATTCTCCATACATCAAAGAAATCTTCTGGTTCTTCTTTTACTTTGAACATAGGCTTCTCCTTGTACAGCTCTTATTCTCTTAATGCTTTTGTAATTGCTGACTTGAATTTTTCTGCCAGAATAGCTTGCTCAAGCTTTGATTCATTTGTCTTTATCTCCATCTTTTCCATTCTTTCCAATGTCTCCTTGGACAAACCTGCAATGTCAATGTTAGCATAAAATTCCAGAGGTTTAAAGAACTCTCGTGAGTGAATTTCTAACACCCCTTTGCTTGAAATCCTCATAAAGTCAATCGACTTTATATACTTCTTCACAATATTTGCATAAGCTAAGGCTTTGCGTAATGCAATCCTTTCCATTGTAGCATTCATGACTTTAATGATTGTCATGAAGTACTTCTTGTCATTTTTAGTAACTTCAGAAGACACCCGTTCAAACTTTTGAATTGATAAGAAAGAAATGTAACTTGGATGATGCAATTTTAGCTCAAATACTCCAAATAAAGAAATCATATCTTTATCCCAATCATCCAGATTTCTAACATGCTTCAACTCAAATGTATCAACATTATAAAACCATCGTAGAATTGGTTTTGTCAATTGAGAGCCATCAATCACATTCAGACCAGGATTTGTTACTTTATCAAAGTATTTATCACTAAAAGCATCTAAAACTTTCTCTTCTACTTTAGCTGAATCAGCATCTTTTCTTTTGCTCTTCACTGAATTGAAATATATTTTGTCTTCTTGATCATAGCGAGTCTTCAAAAATGAACTCATTCTAGATATACCTCGATTCAGTAACTGTACAAAGTTTTCACCTCGACTTGCTTTGGTTAGGTTAATCAAAGGCAATCTATTTAATTCTTTCAAGTCCTGAACTGGAAGTTTAATGATGCTCGAGTAAAAATGGTAGACATCACATATAGCATTTACTCATTTAATCAAAAATGCATCAAAGATCTCATCATACTTCCATGCTACTATCTTCACTTCTTTAGTTGTGTCAGGAACAATCATTGGGTTAAGCAATTCATAAATCGATTGTCCCTTTTGTAAAACATTTTGTACCAAATCTCCTGTTGTACGAGCTTTGTTCCATAGCTGCTTTTGCGCAATGGACACTTGGTATGCTTGATTTTCATTTTCTTGAAACAATTTCATTAGCTCCTTTCGTCTTTCATGTCCACCTCTTATCAACTCCATGTTTTTTATCTCTTGAGGCTATAAAATTCTTGTTCTCTTTGTGATCTCGAGATACTGTGGGTTGTCCATATCGAGGACTATCATTCTGTTTGTTTGTTTCTCGGTTTCTTGGAACCTTCTCACCAAGTTCTCAAAGATTCTGCTTGAAGTCTGTTTAATTTCTTCCTAGGATAGTTACGTGATTGTAACCATATCCTTAAAGCAGTTACATTCATATCATCTGGATCAGGATGGTGTAACTCAGAAGTTGAAAGTTCTTCAACATTGATGCTTTCATTAAGAGGGTTCCATTCACCATGTTCCACTATGATCTCATTTGAATCCACTGAAGCACTCGATTCAGCAGTTATACATTTTTTATATTCTTCATTTATTTGAGATACAGTCAATCCATCCCAGAATACTCTGTTGTACTTCATTTTGATCAAGTAATTGTACTTATCTTCAATATCAATAGGAATGTCATCAGTTATTTCCTGGATTGGAGAATGAGTAACTTCAACTATGTCTTCATCTTCTAATACTTCATAGTATCATGCATCTTCAAACTCAGATTCTAAATCATCAAGTGCCTCAATCTTCTCTTGATCTATAGGTTTTTAACTTTCTTGAGTTTCAACTTTAGATGCGGTCTTTTGAACTTTTGATGATTCTGCTAAAACTGAAATGTCTACATCATCAATTTTTCTTTTTTCTTTATCTATCTCAGATATCTTCTCAACATCAATTGGGGTAACTTCAGAAACTAACATAACTTTAGGGGATGGAGATTTTAGACTATCTTTCATTCTTTTGAATTCATCTTTTAAAACCTCATTGTTTTCTTTCAACTTTTTGAAATTTTCTTCCATTAGGTCATAATCTTTCATCATGACTTCAAAATTTTGCAAATTTTGTTTCTTTATCTTTATCCAAATCAGCAATCACTTTATTTGTCTTTTGTAATTCCTCCTTCAATTTCTCATTTTCCTCTCTTAACTTTTCAAGGAGATTCACTTCCTTAGCATTTTCTTCATTTAATTCATCAATAATCAACTGAAAGTTTGTTTCTTCCACCACATGTGTATCCTGTTGATTCAAACTTACAGGATCATCATGTATCACATCTTTAAATACTTCAAAGTTTTGAGCATCTTTATTAACTTTAGTTTGTTCTTCTGTTTCAATAGCTTCTTCAATCATATAAACTATCTCCTCAATAGTTTGACTTTCTTCATTTCTATCTTCAACTTACTTAACTTCCTGAACATCTTCAACTTGTTCAGTTTCATGAACATCTTCATTTACTTATTCCATGTCATTGCCATCATCACCACCATCATTATTATCATCATCATCAGAACTTGAACTTTCATTATTATCATCTTCATTTCATCATCACCATCTTCATTTTGAGGAGCTTCTTTAATAAGATCATTTGGGTCAACTGGCTCATCTTCAATAAGATGAAAATGCTCTTCATTAATGTTCACATTATCTTCAGCAACAACTTTCATATAATCAAATAATGGAATGTTCTGAGCACTAGTAACCATAGCCAACTTTTATAAGTCATTTCATTCATATGCTCAAGAATCAATCTTTCACCACCAACTCCATAAGCATGATAATCAGGATTGGCTTCATTTATGACCATCTACAGGAATCTGGGATACATCATATACTTATTTATGATTCCTTTCTCCGAGTTAAAGATAAATCCATTCATAATCCAAAGAGCCATGTTGAATCTACTGTTTGCTGCTAATGCAACAATTGGTGATGCAATGTCTACTGGAAATGAATTCCATCCAGTACTTCTCTTTGACATACAATGTTGGAAGATATAACATAAAAGCTTCCAATGATTAAACACTCTAGCTTTGAAAAATTGTTTCTTTGGAAAGTGGTCTGGATGACCCATAGCAATAAAAGTTTCTCTACATTCATTAAATGAGAGTTCTGCTAAGTCTTCAGGGTCATTGTTTCCAAGCTTAAATTCTTCTCCAATGGATTCTTCTAACACTTCAATCATTCTTTCATTGGTTATGAATCCTCTCAAAACTTTTCTCCCTTCTTCATTGATTTCAACTATTGCAATAGTCCAAAACTTCTTGATCAGTCTGGAATAAATCACAGGCTGATAGCACATAGCATAGACATACTTAGTCCTTAACAGGAATCTAATGATCTCTTCATAGCCTGTAGCATCACGAACATCTTCGTTTAGAAATGCTGCTACATTGTGTTTAGGCTCAAACTTAAATTCAGCCATCTGAAAGGATAAGACAAAAAGAATTAGACACTTAAGAATTTGCAATATTGAATCAAATTAATATTTATAGAAATTTAAAAGAATTATTATGTTTTAATTCTGTTAACCTAACTTGCACTATGAAAATTTTCTAAGTGTTCAAGTATTCTGTCAAAAAACAAAATACATTCAAGTTAGAGTGTAAATGATTTCAAACATATCAATTCATTGATATTTCTCAAAAAACAGATTAAAGAATGAATTTATGATTAATTTTCCATTTTTATTAAAAGTTCATGAATGTGACTATTCATATTCAAGAACTTTGACTGATGAACATGAACATCATCATCAAGAACAAATTTAATGAAAATCAGATTTGATTATCACAATATGTTCGAAATCAAGTGTATATCATCAATCAATGTTCAATTTCAGTTAAACATTTACATTAAAGTCACAGATTTCAAAATTTCAGTCGAACTAGGGTTCATACGCCCGTATAGCTATGAAACGCCCAATCAAATTCAAACTATAAACTTGAAATTGTATGAATTTGTTCATGAACTTACGTTTAGAATCTAAAAAACAAACTATCAATCGCAAGTATTGAACAAATAACAATCAGAAAGATGAACTGGTGAATTAAGGGTGTTCGATAGTCGGGTGCAAGATCAGGGGATTTAAGAGTGAATGAGGGACCTGAAATCACAAGTGTTGTATTTATACTAAGTGAAAATTTTTAGGCCCATGAGCACTGTTTGTGCGCATGAGACTCAATTTTACACAAAGAATTTAGGCGCATGAGCACTGTTTGTGTGCATGAGTTGATTTTTACACTGTATTTAGGCGCATGAGCACTGTTTGTGCACATGAGGTTTAGACGAATGGGCACTATTCAGACGCATAAGCACTGTTTAGGCGCTTTTGTACTGTTCAGGCGCATGGGACTAACTAAAACGCCCAACACTTGGTAATTTTACACTTGAAACGCCCAACTCTTAAAAGCCTGGTACTGTGTAGGCGCATGAGTATGGATGAAACGCCCAACACTTAACCACAAATTTCAGACATATGACAACTGCTTAGGCGCATGAGGTTGTCTGAAATGCCCAACACTTGTACAAATTTCTAAAAAAACATCATGCTCCTATTTTGGACTTTTGAATACTATTTAGGCATATGAGATTACTTTCATGAGTCTAACACTTGTAATTTTCAAATCTTCCACCTGAACATTGTTTAAACGCATTAGTACTGTTCATATACTAATTTTTAAAACAATTTGTCAAATTCTGACTTTCACCCAAAATTTATATAATTGACCCTAAATTTATATAATTGACCTCAATTTTGTACTTTTGACATTTAATTTTTTTTATTTTTTATTATTTTTTTTATTAATTTAAATTTATATATATATATATATATATATATATATATATATATATATATATTTTTAATGTTTTGACCTTTTTATGTTTGTTTTAAATTTTTTGAAAAACAATTTCCCTTCATTTTAGTCTCTAATTTTAACAAAAATTCTCATATTAAAATGTTGCAAGAAGTTTTTCCACTTTAAAAGGTTTTCTTCAGGTTCATTTTTATATTATATCAAACACACACATGCTTGAACTTTTTGGCTTCATCCTATCCATCCAAAACATTTAATTTTTCTTTTTTCATATCTTGAAATTTGAAAATTTTCTCTTTGACACTTTTACTTTTTAATCCCCTAAACTTTTAAGTTTAATAAAACTTAGAAGTTTCTTGCTAAATCAATATTTCAGATTCGTTGAGCTTGGATCTTAGGATTCATCAGTTTCAGATCCGAAAATTCAAAATTAAAGATGAGTGGAAATGTGTGAATCGAAGAACAAGGACGTGTGTGTAACGTATAATGTTATGATTTCATTGATGTTGAATAACAAATTACAATGAAGAAACATATACAGATATGGATGAACATCAAACCCACCCAAAGGAGAGAAATTCTCCTTGGGTGGTGATTTACATCGTAAAAACCACACACTTAAGAACTATAAGCCACTCACACACTTTGCAAAAACCACACATTACAAGTGGCACTAGTTGTTCTATTTATAATGTTATTACATCATGACCTAATTTTGACTTTTCTTGTGGTCTTGATGTTGACTTTGTCATGTTGACTTTGTCTTGTGTTTGTTTTGTTCTGTTTATCAACTTGGTCTCTAAACTTGTACAATGAGATCTTCAGTTGGCTTTGATTATGGTTTGGAAAGCTTCAGTTTATCAATTGTTGAACCCAACAATACTCCCCCTAAACTAATGCTTGCCAAACTTTGACTTGAAGATCTTCTCTGTCATATGTCTTCTTGATCAACTGATGTTCTAACACAGTTCACTGTAGTTCTCCCCCTCAGATTAAGCTTCTCCTAATGTATTTCTGATAAAGGATAGAATCACTTTGAGAATACTTAACGTATTGGATATGAGGTGTATCACTTTTGGATTACTGTTTGTTCATATCACACTCAAAGGATTAGAATGTATTAGGCATATGATGAGGCTTTGAACTTCAATAAACAGCATCAGGAACATAAGTCAGTCTTGAAGACACTTCAACTCTTTGAATCTCTGAATTAACTTGATAATGGATGGTTCCAAGTACTTCAAAAAGAGTTTCTAACAGTTGTACAAATCCTTGAATGGATCAGTGATAATCTGACCAAGGTTGATTTCTTCATTTCTGTTGAATGTGAAAATGGATGTGCCTGTTGGTTGCAATCATATGTATTCATCATGTTTCTTGTTTTCTTGTTTGTTGTAGTCATCTGTTCATCATCTTTCATTGATATTGTTGTTTTTGATGTTGTTGTTGTTGATGTTGATGTTGTTGTTGGATGTTGTTGTTGTTGGATGTTGTTGTTGTTGTTGTTGATGTTGGATGTTGTTGATGTTGATGTTGTTTATGGATGTTGTTGATGTTGTTGTTGTTAATATTGATGTTGTGCATTATGTTGATGGCATCAGCATTGTTTAAAATAAAGGCTGAAATTTGGATACAACATCCGCATTTGTATGTTAAAACAGTTGCATTTTGCATGTTCAACAACCGTATTTGTTTAATCAACATCAGCATTTATGAGATAACTCATCCGCATTTGATGTAACATCCGCATTTAGTGGACCACTGGAACTCAGCCGCATTTGCACAAGACAGCCACATTTGTTGTTCCAATCATCCGCATTAGTTGTTTAACAACAGTATTTGTTCATTTGCAACATCCGTATTAACTCCTACAACAGCCGCATTTGGTCCCTTAAACATCTGCATTTGTTTTAAACAAATGAGAATTTGAGGTTATACATCTACATTTGTGTCAAAGAAATGAGATGAACATCCGCATTGGGTGCCTTAAACAGCCGCATTTGAGTTTCCACATGCGCATTTTAGATTACATAACCGTATTTGTGGTTACACATGCGCAGTTCTTGTAACACATCAACATTTCTTGTAACACATCCGCATTGGTATGTTAAACATCCTCATTAGTATGTTCAACATCAGCATTTGTTAAACCAACATCCGTATTTGTTTAGTTACACATCCGCATTGGTTGTGTAACCAGCATTTCTTGAGCTCACATTAGCATTGGGGCATATAAGAGCCGCATTTCTTTTTGTTCATCAGCATTAGATTTGAACTTTCATCCGCATTTGTGTAGTTAACACATCTGTATTTGAAGATTCTCATCAGCCGCATTTGGAACTCATCCGCATTGGTTGAGTTACACAACGCATTGGTGGTGTAACATCAGCATTTCTTCGGATCACATCCGCATTTCTTTGAAGAAATACGGATGCATTAAGTTTCATCCGCATTTGTTCTTTACCTTGAACAAATTTCTGCCAAGTATACCAATGAAATGCGGATGAAGTCCAGCATCATTTGTTCTTGTAAATCTGTGATCTGAGTTTTAGATTTATTCGAATCTTTTCCACACATTCAATTGAATATGTGAATAGTTGTTGAATCCTTTTCGAAGGCTTGTATCTTGATGTAGCAACTTCAATTGATCACATCTGTTCAAGGTTTTGACATCATCGAAGCAAGATGTTCGATTTTGGATGTTCTGCACAAATACATGTTCTTCATTGATTTTGCTTTGGATCTGTTACAATTGCTCCGAAATTGAAGTGATAATGTGAGGAATGATTTATCAACTTCAATTCGAAGCAAACAAGAACAGATTTGCTGATTTTGTTTGTGTTTTGCTGAAGAACAGATGATGATGAAGATGAACAGAGACGTGTTCTTTAGTTTTTTGATATTCTTCTTTGTTGTAAACATCTTTAAAGATGAAAACAAATCTGAAACATACATGAACCCAGCAACCAACAGCTCTGATACCATTTTGCTGAATCAATATTTTAGATTCATTGAGCTTGGATCTTAGGATTCATCAGTTTCAGATCCGAAAATTCAAAATTAAAGATGGGTGGACGTGTGTGAATCGAAGAACAAGGACGTGTGTGTAACATATAATGTTATGATTTCATTAATGTTGAATAACAAATTACAATGAAGAAACATATACAGATATGGATGAACATCAAACCCACCCAAAGGAGAGAAATTCTCCTTGGGTGGTGATTTACACCATGAAAAACACACACTTTGAACTACAATCCACTCACACACTTTGCAAAAACCACACATAACAAGTGGCACTAGTTGTTCTATTTATAATGTTATTACATCATGACCTAATTTTGACTTTTCTTATGGTCTTAGTGTTGACTTTGTCATGTTGACTTTGTCTTGTGTTTGTTTTGTTCTGTTTATCAACTTGGTCTCTGAACTTGTACAATGAGATATTCAGTTGGCTTTGATTGTGGTTTGGAAAGCTTCAGTTTATCAATTGTTGAACCCAATAGATCATAACTAATGTATCTATCATTTCTCACAAAGTGCAAAGACAGATTCATTCCTAAAAAAATGAATTAAGAAAGAAAAACTCTATTTTTGTAGTTTTTGTTTTATATTTTATCTTTTGATTTTTCAATTTTCTATTTTTGTATTTTGATTTGTTTTTCTATGAAACATGCATACACAATATACAATCAGGCAATTAACTCTAACAGTAGATTGGAGTTTTAAGAAAATTGAACCCGTAATCCAGCAGTTGGTTTTGTAACCAAAGGATTTGAGAACATCCTGCTGAAGTAGGTATGTACTTAGCTTCTGTGGTTGAAACAGAGACATTTGATTGTTTCTTACATTGCCATGAGACTAATCTGGGACCTAAAAACTGACAACCACCTGTCATAGATTTACGATCTTGGCAACATCCTCCATAATCACTATCTGTATATCCATGTAACTCGAAGTTTCCTTCATAAGGATACCATAGCCCTAAAGCCAGTTTTCTTTTGAGATACCTAAATATTCGTTTAACAACAATTAAGTGAGATTCCTTCGGGTCTGATTGATACCTGGCACAGACACAAACAACATACATTATGTCAGGTCTAGATGTAGTAAGATACATCAAAGAACCAATCATGGATCTGTATAATGTTTGGTCAACAGATTTTCCTTTCGGATTAGGTTCAATCTTGTAATTTACGTCAGGTGGAGTTCTTATGGATTGACAATCTTGTAGTTTAAATTTCTTCAAGAGTTTATCAACGAATTTCTCTTGGTTGATAAAAATTCCATCTGCAGATTGCTTCACTTGAAGACCAAGGAAAAAATTAATTTCCCCCATAGAACTCATTTGGAAATGAGACTTCATTATTTCTTCAAATTCATTGCACAACTTTGGACTTGTAGAACCAAATATGATATCATCAACATACACTTGAACACATAAGAGATCATCAGCATCCTTTTTAATAAACAGAGTAGGATCTATTTTCCCTCGCGTGTATCCATGTTGGATAAAGTGTTGTGATAACGTTTCATACTAGATTCTAGGGGCTTGATGTAGACCATACAATGCTTTGCTAAGCTTGTACAAACGATGAGGATATTCTGAATCTTCAAAACCCGGAGGTTGCTTGACGTACACATCATCGGTGATTGGTCCATACAAGAAAGCACCTTTAACATCCATTTGATACACCTTAAATTTCTTGAATGATGCATAAGCCAGGAAGACATGAATCGATTCAAGTCTTGCAACTGGAGAAAATACTTCATCATATTCTATTCCTTCTTCTTGGGTGTAACCTTATGCAACGAGTCTCGCTTTGTTGCGAACAACAATTCCTCGATCGTCTGTTTTGTTTCTAAACAACCATTTTGTGCCTATGGCATTTTCTTTTTCAGGTAAATCCACAAGCTTCCACACTTCCTGTTTGCGGAATTGTAATAATTCTTCTTGCATTGCCTCAATCCAACCATTGTTCTTTAACGCTTCTGAGACATTTTTAGGAACAATTTGAGATAGAAAACACGAGTATAAGCAGAGATTTGCTTGTTCTGAATGACTTCTCGTTGTTCTCTCATTCAATGGACCGATAATCTGAGATGTTGGATGGTTCTTGTGAACACGAGATGTTGCAATCTCATTCACTTGAACATAAACATCTAGATTAGATTGGTTCAAGTCGAAAAGCTGATGGAATAAGTTCGAAGAATGTGGATTGAAATCAGGAACTTGAGTCGGTGAGTTGATAAAGTAATCAAGTTTATCTGTAACAACTACATCATCAGAGATCGATGACATTCCGGACTCGGGTTGTATAATTTCAGGACCATCATTAGGAATAGGTTGTGAAACATTGGTATTTTTAGACAAGGAATGTTCTTGAGCTTGTTGAGATTGATCTTGATTTTCAGACTGAAATATAGGATCTTTCACAAAAGAGAAAAATGGATAATCTGGGCTTGAGTCATCCATATCATCAGAATCAGAATCATCGCTGAATGATCCGAGATCTCCTTCTTCTTCTTCTGAACTGTAGATTCAAACAAGTTAGAGTTTAAAGAGTTTGACAAAGAATCTAAATCAAATAACCAAACTGGGTCATTTGCAACTGATGGAAAAGAGTTTTCAAGAAATTTAACGTTGAAAGTTTCAAGGATAACATTTTTCCTAGAGTTATAAACTCTAAAAGCTTTTGAAACCGAAGAATATCAAACGAAAAATCCTTCATCAGATTTTGCATCAAAATTTCCTAGCTGATCACCTGAATTTAAAATCATAACTGGACAACCAAAAGATTTAAGAAAATCTATATTAGGAGTTTTCTGTTTATCTTTCAGAATCAATGAACGATTCTGCACAAAACACGCTGTGGATATGGCTTCATCCCAGAAAGTGATAGGAATTTTGGCATCTGCTAACATAGACCTTGCTGCTTCAATCAAAGTTCTGTTTTTCCTTTTAGCAACTCCATTTTGTTGTGGAGTTCTAGGAGCACTGAACTGACGAGCAATACCTTTTTCTGCACAAAATCTATCAATATTAGCATTTTTAAATTCCATTCCATTATCACTTCTAATTATTTTCACTTTTTTTTCTAATTTATTTTCTACTTTAATGATGAATTCTTTTAATAATTCAGCCGTTTCAGATTTAGCAGGCAAAAAGAAAACCCAAAAAATCTTGTAAAGTCATTAATGATAACTAAACAGTAAGATTTCTTTCCAATACTCTGAACATTTGTTGGTCCGAATAGGTCCAAATGTAACATCTAGAGAGATTTGGAATTTGAGTTTATCTGCTTGGGCTTATAAGACGCTCTGTGTTGCTTTCCTTTTAAACATGCTGAGCAGAGATCAGTTGTGGCAAACTTCTTTGTTGGAAGACCTACAACATGATTTCCTGATACAAGTTTGTTCATGTTCTTGAAGTTGGAATGCCTGAGAAGTCTATGCCAAAACTGACTTTCGTCATTTGATGCTTGAGCAATAAGGCAAGTTGTTTCTGCAGATGGATCAACTTGAGACATATCCAGCTTGAATACATCTCGATCCCTAACAGCTTTAACAACCACCCAGTCTTTGCTAATCTGAAAACCTGGCTTCAAAATATAACAGAAAGAATCATCAAAAAGAACAGAATACGATTTACCACAAATTTGGGAAACGCTTAACAAATTAAAGTTCAACTATGAGCAGTAGTGGACTTTATCAAAGCTTATTATTCCGTTCGATATTGTTCCCTCGCCTATGATTTTTCCTCCTGTGTCACCACCGAAGGCGACGTGTGTACCATCTTTTAACTTAAATTCTTGAAGTAACGCATGATTGCCTATCATGTGCCGGCTACACCCACTATTGTTAGGATCAGTGATCTAAGTTTGATCAATTAGAGTTGAATCACAGCGGAATTAGATCAAGAATTAAGCAAATATAGCAAGAACACAATAAATATTCAATGGAACAGTACACGGTTATATAGAAATAGGGTTTTCTGCAAAGGGATAATAACATTCATGCACACATGCTTCGGTATGGCGGCTGCTAGGTTTTTCTAAGCTGCACCGATTACAATTAGGTCAGCATTCCTTATATAAAGGAATGTGACGTCTGCTGATGTCACTTGATAGTGACGTCTAACAGAATTATTACAAACTACTGAAAGTAAGCAAACTACTGAGAATGTTCACAACAACTGAGAACATCTCAGAGTATTCTAAGTACATGAAGAAACATAAAACTACTGAAACTACAAGTACAGAAAAGAAAATACAACTACTGAAAGGAAACCATCACAACTACTGAAGAGGTCTTCTTCAGCTGTTGTGACAATCATCTGAAACTTGGTGTTCAGTCTTTGTCTTCAGCTCTTTCACTTCAGACTTTGTCTTCAGCTCTTTAGCTTCAGACTTTGTCTTCAGCTCTTGTCTTCAGACTTTGTCTTCAGCTCTTACACTTCAGACTTTGTCTTCAGCTCTTTCACTTTAGACTTTGTCTTCAGACCTTGTTATCAGCTGATGTCTTCAGCTGTTGCAGACTACTTCAGTTGTTGTAATGTCCGTGGGACTTAAAGGTTTTTATGATCAGGCTCATTGGTTCTTTTGGTCCAACAAACTCCCCCTGAACCAATGCAGCCAAAACCTTTAAGCTTATTGAGGTCCCACTTATTCTTGGCAGAAATACTCTCTTGATCAGCTTCAGAGATATCAGATAAGCACAGGCCAGGGAACAGGTTTCAGTAGATGTGAATGTCAAAGGATGGAAGGGAACTCTGTCTTGGGGAACTGGACACAGAGCCGTTATCCCAACCATGAAGCCTACTTCCCATTGATGAGTCTATAAGACTCTCTGACGTAGGCCTCAAGGAGAACAACTTGTTCCTCCTTAGTGAGTTCTTCTGCTTCTCCTTCGAAGAAGAACTCTGGGCCATAGTACTCTGATAAGTACTTTATCGTCTTTCCATTTTTCAACTCAACAGTTGTTATCTCTCTGTAAGCAAATTCATCTGGGTGAGTCCCTTCTAATAACAACTGGAGTTCATTTTTCTTGATCTCTTCAAGCCTCTTGTATAACAACCCCTTCTTGACCATTTTGTTCTCCATTAGAGTTTGAGGGGTCATCTTTGACTTGTAGGCTCTCTTGAAGTCTTCAAGTATTTCCCAGGGTGAGACTACAATGGCAACATAATAGCAGCATCTATGGTCTTTCTCACTTGGCCATTGTATCTACTTGGTATGGATTTCTTATGAATTCTAGAACTAACCCTGGGGTCTGGCCAAATCCTTACTCTCTCCTTTTGATATTGAAAGGTATACCTGAGAGCATACAGCCTTTGAGCGTGTTTCTTCATGGCTTGTATAGATGATGACTGAGGAAACTCTTTGTCAATCATCTTCAAAAGTTGCTCATCGTGCTGTTTCTGCTGTTCTTCTTCTTCAATCTTAACTTTCACCATTTGCCTCTGAAAGTCTGGTGTGATCATTTGTTGACTTCTGGGCTCAGGTAATTTTAGAACAGCAGAGATTGGCAGACTATCTTCTTCATCATCTTCTTCTTCTTCTTCTACCATCCTCAACACCCTTCTCCTCCTTCTGGGTGCATCACTGGATGTGGTTTGAGGTGGTTTTTGGGGTAAGGGAGTTGGTTTTGAGGGTTGAGTTGATTTGGAGAGTTGTTGGGTTGGTTGTTTTTGAGAGGGAGTTTGGGAAGGCTGATCTAGCATTTTTATGGTGAGTTTGGCTTTGGAAAGCTTGGCCATATCAGTTCTCTTCCCAGCACCTGCTTCATCTAGTGCTTCGATAATTAACCCCTTGTTGAATGCTTCAGAAGTACAGATTCTGGTGGTTATTGCCAGAATACTGTCTCTGGTCCATGATTTAATCTCAATTAATGATCTTCCCAAGTATTTTGCAGTAAACCTGATCATTATTTCCAACCTCTCCCTTTCCATCACACTATAACTGGCCCATCTTTCTTGTATCTCTTCAATCTCCAGCCTTCTGATCTCAGTGTCTAATGTGGCTGTATCAAAGCCCTGTCTGAAGAGTTGATCTATTACTCTGTCCATTGATCTGTTGTGAGCTTCATCAGCTTCTTTAATCAGATCTTCCAATGATTTCTCTTCATCAGGCTTTTGAGTTTCAGCACTTTTCTTTCTTTTGTATGTGATCAGCTATTTTTCCTGTTCTTTTTCTTGTTGTTTCTCCTCTTCCACTCTCTTTCTCTTTCTTTCTTTCACTGCCTTAGACTCCCCCTTTTTGGGTGCATTGGGTTCAGGGGTTTGAATGGCAGAAAGCTTCTTTTGCACAGCATCATCAACAAGTGTTTGTAGATTTGAGGAAATCCTCTCATCAATGGCTTTATGCACAATCTCATTGATGATGGGAGTGATGAGAGATAAGGAATTTTGAAAGGTAGCAACCATCTGCTCAGAGGGGTTCTGTCCCTGAGAGGTGGTGCCAAAAACAGTGGCTGGTGGCTCAGTTGAGTGTAGTGGCTGAGTGTTTGGTAAACCTTCAGATGAAGGTGCCATCTGTGGGTTTATTGGGGCAGATGGACTTTGATCCTGAGACATTTTGGCAAGCAGTTCTTTGAGTCTGCTCACCTCAGCCTCAAGGATTGTTTTATGGGCTAAAACATCAAAGAAAAAGCCCAGGTCATCATCAGTCTTTGCTGAATCATCTGACCTCCTGATTGAATCAGGATGTACATGCCCTGAGTGTAGATCAGTTGTAGCATGTGCCCCTTGTTCTTGGTTCTGGGGACTTCCTGCCTCAGGACTGAGTCCTTCATCGGCAGTTGCCTCTGGTGAGGTCTTAGAGATGTTACCAACTTCATCCTGTTCATTTGCTGAATCAGTAGAAGTGGCAGCCTCACCAGATGTTCTAACCTCCTCCTCTACACGGGGAGATTGAACATTGTAACCCCTGTGCTGTGGGTTATCAGCAGCATTTTGGTCCTCTTCCTCAGCTGTTGAGGTTCTCCCCATTGTAATTGGTGTCTGGGGAGGAGGAGAGGAATGCAGCTGACTCAACACTTGTGCAACAATAAATGTTGGGCTTTGAGGGGCGGTTGCATTTGGAGATAGGTTTGAAGCAGATTGCACCCGGGGTGACTGGTGCTCTTCAATGGTAACCTTCTCAATTGAGATAGGTTCCAGCATTGTGGTATCCCCAATTTGGTTGCATCAGGATCCTGTTGAGAGGATGCCTGAGCGGCTAGGGTTGGTGGAGTCTTGGACACTACTGGGGGGTTAGAACCAGTAAGTGTTTCCTGTATTGGTGTTACAGGGGCATCCTCAGGGGACTCATCTCCCTGAGTAGCCTTTTTGGGCTTTTTGGTTTTGGGTTTGGTGGGGACTTTGGATCTGGAAGTGGAGGCTGTGGGTTCCCGCTGCTTGGGTTTGAGCAGCCGGGCAGCCCCTTTCATTGTAGGGTCAGAGTTGTGCCTGGAGTATACTTCAGGCAATACAGCCGGAGCAGGGACTCCAAGGCCAACAAGGCCGTCTGATTTTAGCTGTGTTAAAATTATGGCCATGAGAAACCTGGGATATAATATCCATCTGTTTGCCACAGGTTTCAAGGCCAGATCCTTTAGTTCCATAAACACTATCTCAGAAAAATTTAAAGTTTGTCGTTCAAAGATAGAGTATAATACCTGTTGCCATCGGGAAGACATTTGATCCCATGAGGAGGTTTTTGGTGCAAGGCAGACATTCACCATGTGGAATATAAGACGTTCAGCATCATGGAAGTGCTTCTTCAGAATGGTGGTAGCACTTAAGTCTCCTTCATACCCGTTGTTGATGAAAGACATATCGGTTGTGCCTTTCGGGTATTCTGTGACACAGGTGGCATCATGTAGATCTAGGGTTTGTCGAATGATGTCCGGAGTGATGACCACCTATTTCTGGTTGACCAACGACTGGAGAGTGATTTGGCTATCATTCTCACTAGTTTGCACAGAGACGTTGGTCCAGAACTGGCTTAGGGAATCGGGGTATATGGTAGGATTCAGAAGAAACGCGGTTCGGTACTGGGAATCTACCATAAGATCGATGGCGTTATCAAATTTGTTCCAGAAGGCCGATTTCGAGAGGTAGGCAACACAGTTGTGTCTGGGTTTGAGTTTCATGGTCGCCATTGTTGAGAGAGTGAAGGATATAAAACGGCTAATGAAACGTTTGAAATTAGGTTTAGGTATTTATAGGGTAAGAAAAGGCTGATATAAAATGACTGAAAGTGTTGGTGCTGTCATCAGTTGTTTGAAAACAACTGAAGACCTGGTTTTAACTTTCAGAAGTTGTAACAACTGAAGACTTGGTATTAGTCATCAGTAGTTGTGAAACTACTGAAGACATGGTTTTGGCTTCAGTTGATTGATGTGAAGCAGCAGTTGTAGAAACGACTGAAGAGATAAATTTCTCATCAGCTGTTGTCGTCAATTCTTAGCTCATCAGCTGTTTCATTCTGACCTCAACACTTGTATCAGACTTTGTCTGATTTTCAGACGTTTCATTGGTCATCAGTACTTATCTGTTAGACTGACATCAGTAGTTGTAACTACATCAGTTCTTTTCAACAGATAGAGTACTTCAGTACTTTTAAGTAATTTAGTCTTCAGTAGTTATGAAAACTACTGAGGATAAAAGAACTTATCAGTACTTATTTGTGACAATAGTATACGAATGCTCATCAGTACTTGTTGACTGAGATCATCAGTAGTTGTCACTTATTCTAGCTGCAGCATACCAAGCCTTAACACTAGGTTTTGGAAAGTTGAACTGTCCAAAGGCTTAGTAAATATGTCTGCAAGCTCATCAGCACTAGGAACAAACTTTGGATCAATCAGACCTTTTTCAAAACAATCCCTAATAAAATGGTGTCTGATCTCAATATGTTTGGTCCTAGAGTGCTGGACTGGATTCTTGACAATACAAAGAGCTGAAGCACTATCCATTAGTAATGGAGTCTTAGTCTCTGTAATGCCATAATCCAATAATTGATTCTGAAGCCAGAGTACCTGAGATGTACAACTTGCAGCAGCAATGTACTCGGCTTCAGCAGTGGATGTAGCAACAGATGTTTGTTTCTTACTCTGCCAAGAAACCAAACAGTTGCCTAGGAATTGACATCCACCAGAAGTTGATTTTCTAGTTAATTTACACCCTGCATAGTCACTATCAGAAAAAGCAACTAATTTGCAAGAGTGCCCAGTGGCATACCAAAGTCCTAGAGATTGAGTACCTTGCAGATATCTAAAGATCCTCTTGACTGCAATCGAATGAGACACTTTAGGAGCAGCCTGAAATCTAGCACAAACACAAGTTGCAAACATAATATCTGGTCTAGAAGCTGTTAAGTACATCAAGGACCCAATCATACATCTGTAAAGTGTTTCATCAACGGCTTTACCTTTCTGATCTGCATCCAGTTGTGTGGTGCTGCACATGGAGTAGAACAGGGCTTACAGTGTTGTAAATCAAACTTTGCCAAAAGACTTTTTGTGTATTTTGACTGATGAATGAAAGTTCCATCAGCCTTTTGTTTGATTTGCAAACCTAGAAAGAACTGTAATTCTCCCATGGCACTCATTTCGAATTTTTGTTGCATCAACTTTGTAAATGCATCACACAACTGTGGATCAGAGGAAGCAAAAATAATATCATCAACATAAATTTGAACAAGGAGCTTATGCTGACCCACTTTCTTAATGAACAAAGTTTTATCTATGGAGCCTCTAGTGAAATTATTCTGAAGAAGAAAATTTGACAGTGTTTCATACCAGGCTCTAGGAGCTTGTTTCAACCCATAAAGAGCCTTATCAAGTTTATACACCCAATCAGGATGTTTATTATCCTCAAAACCTGGTGGTTGACACACATAAACCTCTTCTTTTATTTTACCATATAAAAATGCACTTTTGACATCCATTTGAAAAACTTTAAGATTGTGGAATGCAGCATAGGCTAAGAACAATCTAATTGCCTCCAGTCTGGCTACAGGGGCAAAGGTTTCATCATAATCAATACCTTCTTCTTGTGAAAACCCCTGGACAACCAGTCTGGCCTTGTTCTTGACAATTTGCCCATTTTCATCTGTTTTATTCCTAAACACCCATTTAGTGCCTATTGCACACTTACCTGGGGGTAGAGGAACCAGTTCCCACACTTGCTGCTTTTTGAACTGAAGAAGCTCAAGCTGCATGGCATCAACCCATCCATTGTCTCTTAATGCAATATGATAGTTCTTTGGCTCTTGCTGACTGATGAAAAGAGCATAGAAGCAGAAGTTGGACAATTGACTTCTAGTTGAGACACCAGCATTGATATCACCAATGATTTGAGACGTTGGGTGATTCTTCAGCTCTTGATACACTATGAGATCTGTGCAAGTGTTTGTAGCACGCTCAGCAGCAACAGATGTTGATCCAGATTCTTGAAACCAAGTGTTAGATGGCAGGTCAAATGAAGTAGAGGATTCAGAAATCTCATCAGCATTTGTTGTGGATGGTGCTACTGAAGCTACAGGAACATCAAGTTGAGTAGACTCAGGCAGTTGATCACTAAACTTGAATAGGTGAGTACTGGGATCATCATGAACATCAGTACCACCAGATGGATGACTAGCTGCAGAAGGTGATGAATTCACATGATCTGCAACAGCTGGAGGCTGATAAGGAACATATTGCAGTATGTCCAGATCAAACAACTCCACAGGGTTTTGTGGGATTTTGTCCTTAGGAGATTCATTGAACTTCACATGCAAGGTTTCTTCAACCATCTTTGTTCTACAGTTGAACACTCTGTAAGCCTTGCAAGTGGATGAGTACCCAACAAAATACCCTGCATCCACCTTAGAATCAAACTTTTGGAGTTGATCCTTTGTGTTGAGAATGTAACAAGGACACCCAAATGCTCTGAAGAATGAAATTAGAGGAGCCAAATGATGTAGAACTTCATAAGGAGTCTTCATCAACCTCTGATTCACTAAAGCTCTATTTTGCACATAGCATGCTGTGTTGACAGCTTCAGCCCAAAAGGTCAGTGGCAAACCAGAGTCAGCCAACATGGACCTTGCAGCTTCAATTAGGGTCCTGTTCTTTCTCTCCACTACTCCATTTTGTTCTGGAGTCCTTGGGATGCTATACTGCCTCTTGATTCCTTTTGAAAGGTAGAAATCATCAAGTGTATGGTTTCTAAATTCAGTTCCATTATCACTTCTTATACACTTGACTGATAGGGAATACTGCTTCTCAACATACAACACAAAGTTAATAATTGTCTGAGCAGCCTCATCCTTTGAATGCAAGAAGAAGGTCCATACAAATCTGGAGTAATCATCCACAATTACCAGACAGTATTTCTTCTTTGCCATGCTCATTACTCTCACAGGACCAAAGAGATCCATGTGCAGTAATTGCAAGCAGGCAGTGGACTTTGGTTCTTCTATAGGAGGGAATGAGACTTTGTGTTGTTTTCCTTTTAAACAAGCAGTGCAGGTTTCATCACAGAGGAACTCCTTTATTGGTAGACCTCTTACTAAACTATTGTGGATCAGCTGATTCATGTTTTTGAGATTAACATGACCCAGCCTTCTATGCCACAGTTTAGATTCCTGAGGAGAGGCCTTGGAGAACAGGCAAGGATGACCTTTTAACGCAATCTTCTTTGACAAATCCAAGGCATATACTCTTCCTATCCTGTTGGCCTTCAGGAGAGTATGTTCATCCAATACCTTGTCAATCAGCCTCAGAACTTTGGAAGACAGAATCCGGCAGTTCTGGCTTGTGAAAAGTGCAACATGCCCTTTATCACACATCTGACTGACACTCAGTAGATTATACTTGAGATTCTCCACATGGTTAACATCATCAAATCTGATTTCTCCATTTGACACAAATCCTTTCCCGATGATGTAACCCTTAGCATCATTTCCAAATGAGACAAATCCCTTCTTTCCTTGAGAGTAGTCATTAAGAAGAGAACTGCTCCCAGTCATATGCATAGATCCTCCACTGTCTACATACCAGATGCTTCTTTGGCATGCTGAAGAACCCTGCATTTATCATAAGAAACTAGTTAGCTTTAGAGACCCAAACCTTTTTGGTTTTGGGTCTGTTTTCATCAACAGATTTAACCATAACTTGTTTCTCATGATTAACAGCTGATGAAGGTGGAGATGGTGCTGAAATGGAATTCTTAGATTTGGGCTTGGATTTCCTTTTCAGTGGTTTGATCACAGGTGCATCTAGTTGGTTAACTCTCCCCAACAAATGCTGAACCATCATAACAAGTTGTGTCTGATTTGTTGCTAAAGCCTTCAGCTCATTTGACACATCAGTACTTGTTTTTGATGAGTTCCTGTGACCCACCATTTCCTCCTTCTTGAAATTCACAGACTTCGTCTGATGTTTATCATGAGGAACACTATCAGCTGTTTTCTGATAAACCCCATCCTTCTTTTTGGATTTTGGTGAGGCCTTGGGTTTATCAGTTTGAGATGACTGTGGTACAAACTTGGTTTCAAACTCATTTTTCATTTTATTTATCTCTTCTTTAATGAGCTTATCTCTGTTGAGTTTGGAACCCTTTTTGTACCAGCATTCATCAGATAGATGATTGAATTTACCACATATTTCACATGGCTTATTCTTCATCTTGGATTGATCAACTGCTGAAGTGGAAACTACTGAAGGTGTGATCTTCAGTACTTTCCTCCTTTCAGTACTTGTGTTAAGTACTGAAGGATCGGTAACAACTGAAGACTTGTTCTTCAGCTGTTCTCTATCCGTCCTGAAAGACCGTATGATAGATTCCTCAGCAGTTGTTAATCCTTTTATTTCATCAGATTTGAAATGCTTTTCAGATGTTGTGACTTGCCCTTCAGTACTTGGAGTACTTTGAGGAACAACATCTGAATTTCTCAGCTTCATGTGTTTATCAGCATTTAAACCATCAGGCAATTGATTTGCTGAGATCTTAACACTGACTTCATCCTCTAATTTTGTATTATCATTTGAGGATGAATCACATGATGATGTGGTTTGGAAATTACTTTCACCTTCAGATTTTACTATTGATTTTGAAGTAAAATCAGTAGGTGGTGCAGTATGATTGTAACCTATTCCAAACTTCACATTTGAAGCTGTTTGCTTGCTGAGAAGCATTTCAAATCCCTTGCAGGATGTTACCCATCGGTCACACTCAACTTGGGTAGCTGCAAGTGTCTCTTTGAGACTTCTGTGGTTCTCGAGTATGACCTCTACCTTAGCCTTTTCATCATTAAGTTGGCATTTAAGCTTGTAAATCTCATCATCTTTGTCATTAAGTGCAGACACATACTCATCTTTTCTTTTGGAAATAGTTTTCTCAAGCTCAAGATTTTGATTGATTAAAGCTACATTTGCCTCTCTAATAGAGACAAAGGCAGCTATGCATGATTCAGAACATAACTGGCTTTAGCCTCAGAAGATATTTGGGTTACCTGTCCTCAGTAGACTCCAGGGCCATGAGAGCAAGATTCCCAAAAGGATGTTCACCACCATGTTGACCAGCACCAGCAGATAATTGCTCATTGAAACTAGAAAGATCATCTGGTAAGCTGCTCCAGTCAACAACTCCTGGTGTGAAGAAGCTGTGATGAGGTTGAGATTGTGATGGAGATGGTTGAGGCTCAGGTAGGGCTTGAGGTTGTTGTGCTATAGGACATGAACTGGATTTGGCTGTGGCATGTAATAGCAGGGATAAGGATATGGCATTGGACCCTGAGGGACAAAGTATGCAGGAGATTGAGGTTGTGAGTGATGACCAGAACTAGCAGGATGTTGCCCTTTGTTTTGTGAACTATTGCTTGGAAAGGTCACAAAGGGTGCAGAGGAGTTAGATCCAGTTGATCTACACTCTCTTGCAAAGTGCCCAAGCCTGTGGCATTTGTGACACCTCAACTTACTCTTGTCAAAACCAACTTTGGTTTTGCCAGAGAGTCCTGGAAATTTCCTACCAGTTCTCTTGTAGAACTTTTGAGATCTGATATTGATCAAGGCCATTTGGCTCAAAATATCCATCTCTTCTAAATCATCATCAGCAATACCCTGCAAATCATCCATGATAAAGCATAAATTATCACTATTACACCCCGAATGACTGTCAACACCAACAAATGCATGATCAGAACTGTTTGAAGAGAAATCTATATGCTCATCATAATGACTTTCTGATCCAGCATATTCTGACTCATGACCGACCAAGGCAGTGTTGACCAAGGCAGTGTTACCTGTTACAAATCATCAGAGAGCTTTCCTGATGATGCCAGTTTCCTTTTCTGCTCTATCTCTCTTTCAAATGTAAGTAGTTTCCCATGGAGTTGGGTGAGAGATAGGCTATCCTGATTTGCACTGGAGCGTAGGACAATGGTATATGTGTCCCATCTCTCAGGCAGTGATCTAAGGAATCTGTTATTCATCTGGCTGTTAGTATACTCATGCTTGACCATTTTCAGCTCAGAGATCAAGCAGGAGAAACGCTCAAACTGTTGAGTCAGTGTCTCACCCTTCCTATAAGAGAATGTCTCATATTGTTGGGCGAGGATTTCTCTGTTGTTTGCTAAGACCTCATCAGTTCCTCCGAATTGTTCCTTCAAAGCATTCCAGAGGTCATGAGCAGTTTCATGATGCATAAGCCTAGAATAGATTTCATTCGGCAGTGCCATGGCCAGAATTCCATGGGCTTTAGCATCAATCTCAAACAGTTTACGATCTTCATCTGAGTATTGCTCCTTCTTCTTCGGAACCATTTGATTGGTCTCCGGATTGTTCACCATAGGCTTGTGTGGACCGTGAACCACAGATGTCCAACAACCTGAACTGTTAACAGACAGGTGATGGAGCATTCTTCGTTGCCATATGTTATACTCACTCCTAACCAGCATCGGAGGCTTGGTTGAGGAGCCAGTATTGTGAGGATCATTAGATGGAGTAGTCATTCTCAGATTCAAACCAAATCAATCAAGTTTCAAAAGATTTAGCACAAAAACACAACAAACTCAATAAGAACCAAGAAGAAACTCAAATTAAATAACCAGAAGCAGCAGAAAATCAATCTTTATAACCAATTCTTGCACATATGCTAATTCGATCAAACTATAGATATCAAAATAGCAGTTTCAATGATCAATTGTTAAACCGATCAATGATTAACCAGCTCTGATACCATTTGTTAGGATCAGTGATCTAAGTTTGATCAATTAGAGTTGAATCACAGCGGAATTAGAGCAAGAATTAAGCAAATATAGCAAGAACACAATAAATATTCAATGGAACAGTACACGGTTATATAGAAATAGGGTTTTCTGCAAAGGGATAATAACATTCATGCACACATGCTTCGGTATGGCGGCTGCTAGGTTTTTCTAAGCTGCACCGATTACAATTAGGTCAGCATTCCTTATATAAAGGAATGTGACGTCTGCTGATGTCACTTGATAGTGACGTCTAACAGAATTATTACAAACTACTGAAAGTAAGCAAACTACTGAGAATGTTCACAACAACTGAGAACATCTCAGAGTATTCTAAGTACACGAAGAAACATAAAACTACTGAAACTACAAGTACAGAAAAGAAATACAACTACTGAAAGGAAACCATCACAACTACTGAAGAGGTCTTCTTCAGCTGTTGTGACAATCATCTGAAACTTGGTGTTCAGTCTTTGTCTTCAGCTCTTTCACTTCAGACTTTGTCTTCAGCTCTTTAGCTTCAGACTTTGTCTTCAGCTCTTGTCTTCAGACTTTGTCTTCAGCTCTTTCACTTCAGACTTTGTCTTCAGCTCTTTCACTTCAGACTTTGTCTTCAGACCTTGTTATCAGCTGATGTCTTCAGCTGTTGCAGACTACTTCAGTTGTTGTAATGTTCGTGGGACTTAAAGGTTTTTTCTGATCAGGCTCATTGGTTCTTTTGGTCCAACAACTATCCACAAACCATGTGTTGATAGGTCTTCTCGGGCATACCTGCCAGACAAAGAAAATTAAGTTGAGTTTTCGACCCAAGCCAAGATGGTCTTGGTTTGCCAACTTATCATAATAATTTTAAAATGAGTTTATTCATATCAGGCTTGTTTTTAATGAATTTACCAATTCTATTATTCACAAATTCTTGATCATCATTAAGAAAATTCATACCATTTGAAAAAATTTTATCATTTATTCTCACAGACCTTGGAATGAATTGATCTTGAATGTATTGTTTTGGTCTCACAGAGTCATTTCTTTTGAAAAATCTCAAGCCTAAGGATGGTTGGTTAGTTAATCTTTGAAAACCAACGGTTTGATTTCTTTTAAACTGAGGATTAACATAGTCTTTGCTCAATTGTGTATTGGCAAATCCTTTCCTTGTTGAACTCTTTCTAAAGTAACAATTTTCTGTATTGTGAGTCCTTTCATCACAGTACTTATTAAAGTAACAATCTGCTTTTGAGTGATTTCTCATATCACATATGTGCAGTCTTATGATTATACATGTCACAAATTTTCACAGTACCTTTGTGGTGTTTTAAACAACTGTTTATTAACTTTTGATATTGACACAACGTTTGATCCTTGTTTAGATTTAGGCATCACAAAGTTAATCTTTTGTTTTTGATTTGACAAATTTTGTTTTTGATTTGACAATTTGTTCTTTTGTATATTTGGTTTTGACTTTTGTACATGAACTGTATTCTTAGAATCCTTAGAAACAAATCGTTTAACGACAGCAGAAGACTTCGAATCTGAACCTGTTTTCAGATCAGAGTTTGATTTATTCTTAGGAGTTTGTTTAACTTCTTGAATTAATTTCATGTTCAAAGTACCAACAGACACAAATTTTATTGGTTTAAATTTAGTTGCTTGATTTGTTGTTTTTGTTTGATTTTCTTGACTCTTCTTTTGATCAGTTTTAGCTTTATTCAATTTTCTTCTTCTTCTTTGGTTCTTTGATTTTGTAGAACTTGATTTTATTTGAGATTGAAGATCTTCAGGTGAAGATTCTTTTTCAGTTTCTTTCCCTTTCTGATCTTTTTTCCATTTAATAAACTCTGGATTATTTAGACCATAAGAGTTTGAATTTTTTGATGTTCTTTCTTCTTGTTTTGCTTTATCTTTGTTTTCGGAGTTTTATTTATTATTTTTAATGATCACTTCTTCCAACATAGATTCTTTGGGAACAAATATTTTCTTACTTTTTGGTCTTGGTTCATATGATTTTACTTTTACCGGATGATCGTTTTTTATCTTTTCAGTATATTTTTCTTTAATGATTTCAACATTTGTTTTCTCTTCTTCGCTATCAGAAATCTTGTTGTTTTTGTTTTGGAAAGCTTTAAGTTTAGCTTTATTTTCAGGAGAATGATCATGCGTGTTGATGTTCTCTGGTAAAGTGTTTGTTATAGATTCACGCATTGGTTCGTGTGTAAAACCTAAGCCTAGTTTTTGTTTGTCATTTCGTTCACTTACCAGTTGTTCCATAACTGTTTTGGAACTTTTGACTTTTGCAAGATCAACTTGTCTGCATGTGGTATTTTCTCCTCTTCCAAATTCTTAGTCATTACTTCAAGTTATTTGGAAACAATTTCTAGTTCTTTCAAAGTATTGTTCCATGAAGTTTGTAGAGAAATAATCTTTTCATCTGATATTTTGTGGTCATTTTTAAGTTTATTATGCATTAATTCCCCTTGCTTGAGCTTTTCACAAATTTTGTATGAGTAAGTTCGGTAATATTCTACATGTTCAAAGCAAGATTTGGTGCATAGTTTTTCTCTAAGCTGGTATTTCAGGATATTTAGGTGAAGTAGTCTCATAGTTAGAAGATAAATTTTCAACCTTTGGTTGATCTGACTGTGCCATTAATGCAACTTCTTCTGAATCCTCTTTAGGATCAAATTTATCACTCCAGTCATACTTTTCTTCTTCATTTTCAGAGTCATCTTCAACCTTTGGATCACTATCTTCTGATCGGTCTTCACCTTGATCCTCTGCAATAAGAGATAAACTAAAGGTGAGTCAGCTGTAAACTGCTCTGCATATGCACTCCAGTCATATCCATCCTTGATGCTCACGACAAGAGCTTTCTTAGGCTCCTCAGAAGACTTAGATTCCTCTTTAAGTTCAAGTATTGGTAGACTTTGATATGGCTTTTAGAATGTCTTCTGAGACTGTTATGGATATCTTTGATTGCTTGAACTAGCTTGACCATTCTCTCCTTTGTTTCTGGGAGCTTTGCATTCCCGTGAGAAGTGGCCATAGCTATTGCAGTTGAAACATGCAATACCGTTAAAGGGTACTTAAGCTTACACTTAGTTAACACACTTAGGAGGATCTTAAGATCACTTAACTATTCAAATAGGGAACTGTGACTACATCCTACAACCGTTGATATGCAAAAAGACAGTTGGAAGTGACTAATCTAGACAACAAGATCAACCTAAAGTCAAAAGGCAGATTGCCTTTTGACTAGTGACTATGACAAGCCATAGCTCACTGACTTTCCTATTAGAAGAAGCCAAGAAGGAACAAAAACAGAAACTTGCAGGCGAAGACCTTATCTACTTTATTATAAAGTATGGAAGTTTCACCAACTAGTGATAGCAGGTGAACTACCAGAGCATGCAGCGGAAAGTAGGTTGCTTTATGATAAAGTTGATAGAAAAGGTATATTTTCTCTCTCTTCAGAGGAAAATCAGTCTTGTCTTTAAACAGCTTCGGAAGACTTTGTCTTGAGAGCTTCGGAGGACTTCATCTTTTACCTTCGAAAGAGTTGAGTCTTTGGCTTAGGAAGACTTTATACTTGGAATATTTTCCAAGTTCGGTGCCAACAGCATTTTTGTTGAGTGTGTAAAACTTCCAAAGCTAGTTGACCTTTGTTCCAAAGTGCATGTTAGAAGACTTGGTTGTTTTGGTATCTTTTGGTTGCATCAGCCTCTTAACTTCAAAGGTTCCTACAAACTCCCCCTAGGCTGATGCTACCAAAACAGAGAGGTTCTTCAGACTAGGATAGTCCACATGAGGATCTTTAGAATTCCTTTCTTCATTAGTAGATCTAGATTCTTCACACTCATGAAGTACCTTCTGATGTCATAGAGATCATGCAGAGGGAGTTCAAGCATGTCACTTGTGAAGTAGACATGTTGTTCTCCCTGATCTCTAGTGACATACCATCTGTCTGGATCTTCAGCAAAAGTCCAGGATAGAATTTGTCTTCCAACAGAGAGAGGCTCTACTATGATATGAGTTGGTTGAGAGTCCTCTTCATGCACTTCCTCAGGATGTTCTGACTTATCCTGAGGTTGGGAGAAGGATGCCTTTCTTCTTTTCTTCTTTGTAGATGATCTTCTTTTGGCCATCCTCTTTTTCCTCCCAGATGATTTTAACTAAGAGGGTTGGTCTTCAGTACCAGGTTCTTCAGTGGATTCCCTCTCAGTTGGGATCTCCTCTCTCCCAGTTTTAGAAGGAGAGGGAGGAGAACCCTGTTGTGGGTTAGAAGATGAAGTTGGCTGTTGTGCAGCTTCAGGTGCAGGTGGTGTTGTCTTTGTAGGTTCCACCTTTACCTCAACTTCAGGTTGAGCTTGACTTGATGGTGAATGAAGGTCCACAAGCTCTCCCTCTTTATCTTCTACTTGATCACCCTTATGTGCTCATCCATTATGGATAGAGTCATGGGACATGGGACTTTTTCATGATGGCTCTTGATTTTGCAGCTTCGTCCTTTGCCTCTTCTTTGCAGCTTGCCTCTTTCTTGGCTTGCTCTTCCAGCTGCTTATTATATTCAAATAATATATAGTCATATGGCAAGGGAAGAAGTGTAGGTGCCTGATAGAGACCTATGGCACTCAGGTAGTTGATCATTTTTATATCTTTCTTCTTCATCAACTTACTCAAGACTTTCATGAACTGGGGAGAGGGCATGAATGTTCTTGTAAAGCCTTTTTCTCCTCATTTCTTCCTTGTGTTTGAGGGTCAAGGTTGCATCCTCTGCTTCCTTCCTCTCCTTTGACAATTCAATGTCAGCCAGTTCATTTAACTCCTCTAAGGGGAGAGAGATAAGTTCATCTACGTTGTAGTTCCTGGTCCCCAGATAGTTATGTCTGGCTGCCCTTAATTCATCTTCTTGAGTGTTTGGTACAGGGGCAGCCAGAATTGCAGCTTGCATGAATCCTAGGGAACCACTTGAACTCTCTCCCCTCAGCTTCCTCTTCCTCTCTCTCTTTTCTTCTTCAATCTCTTTAGGAGTCATCTTCCTTTTGCCTTTGTTAATTGCAGATCTTGATGACTTTGTCTGAGGTGAGATTTGGCCTTCATTGCTTGATTCAGCAGTCAAGCTCTGGCCAGAGAGAGGTTGTGAAGCACCATCACCAGCTGGTGCCTCACTGAGGGTATGGGGCGCTGGTTCACAGTCTCAGCCTCTGGGCCTTCAGTCAAGGCTTTCCCTTCGAAGCTAATCTTGGGGTCTACCTCAACATCTAGTTGACCAAAGGATTCAACTGCTAGCCTCTATCTATATAATGCAGTTCTCCTTTTGAATTCTGCCAGCACCCAGTCTTGAATTTGATTGGCTAATCTGACAGCTTGTCTGTTATTGCTTGGGTTGACAAGTGCTAGATCTACCAAGTTTATACTCTCATAGAAACTCAGGGTTGAGATGTTAAGAATTTCTTATTAACCCTGAGCTTTAGAGATCACAAGAGCTTTCCTATTATTTTCATACCCCCAACCCCAGATTGGGTTCTCAGATGGGGCAGACATTGCTCTTGGTACCCCCTCCTCAAACAGTTGTTGAATGAGCAGTTCCAGATCATTGTCTAGAGGAGGTTGCTGAGCATGGACAACTCCAAGATAGGATGGTGAGTCCTGTATGTCCATACTTGAGGAAGAACTCCCAGGTTTTGTGGCTGTCAGAACTTCCTCCCCCTTTTTGGTAGCATCACCCTCATGCATAGGTGAGCTAGGGAAGTGATGCATAACATACACAGGTTCTTGTGGACCTGGGTGAGTTTGTCCTATAGGTCTCTTAGCTAACTGGACCTTGAGATCGGTGATCTCAAGTTGTTGGTCATGGACCCTCTTTTGCAAGATAGTCACCTGTGATTCAAGGTGAGCTATCTGTGAAACCAGTTGGGTGCAGATGTCTTCGAGTTGGTGCACCCTGAGTTTCAGACTCCCCTCATCTTCAGTTGAAGAATCATTGTAGGATGAAGGAGGTGAACCGAGGTCGGCTCCTTCACCACCAGCATGGGGTTCTTGGCTGCTGGATTTCCCCTGTCTAATAACAGTGTCAAGAGGTTGGTTTGCCATGGTTGAGGTCTTAAAGATGTAATCACTGGCAATAGTGAAAGCCTCTTCCATATGGATCTCCTGGACAATCACAGGAATATCCACCTCAGTTTGGCCTGTCTGATGTGGGCTAGACATGGGTGAAGCAGGAGTACTCATCTCCCCTTGAGTGTGGGTAGAGAGGGGAGAGTCATGGTACTCACTGAAACCCAAATCTTCATCAGAGTAGAAGTCAAGGCTGGGTATGGGGCGGTTGAGATCAAGAGACTGGGGATGGGATCTTTCCCCTGAAGGTTGATCATTAGAGTGTTGAGACTTAGAGTGATGGGTTAAGGCTGTTTGTGTTTGTGAGCTTATCAGGCTGAGCATGAGGAACCTCAGCACTGATTTTTTGAAAGATGGGAGTGGTCTGCTCCTCAGGGGAAGTGGGAGCTCAAGATTCCACTTCCTCCTGTATGGGTTGTGATATGGGGGCCTGCACATGCTCAGTAGCAAGTGCAGGGGTTCACTTGGATTTTCTTTGGTAGGTGAATTTGATGGTGGGTTGTATTTAAGGTGGGTGAGAGGTAGAGGGTGTTGGTTCACCACTAGCTGGGGCTGCTAGGATGTCACCCTGAGCAATGAGCTCAAACATTTTCGAGACAAGGGCTGTTTCTACCCCTGAGAACCCAGCAGTTGGTTTTTTTAATATCTTGAAAATGCCAGGCCTCATATGTGCAAGTTTAAGAACATTACCTGTTCCCCAAAACTGTTTTCCCAATTCATAATTGAGAATGTGTTGAACATACTGGGGGAACATGTAATATTCTAAGAAATCCAAATTCGCTAGTAAATTTGTAAATACAAACTAAGAGTACCTGAATTTGACCCCTTGAACCATCCCATGGACAATGAAGGAGAGGTCTTCTAGAATCTGGTCCCATCCTCCACGTTGTTGGATAGGCTATGTATGACGACATGGAGGAGGTATTTCCACTAGAATGTGACCTTCCCCTTCCTGAAGGTTTTGACCGAAAAGTCACCTTCGTAGCCCATCTGCGCAAAGGATTGGTTGACAGCAGCTTTTGGAAAGGACAGCTGACCTGCTTTATCATCCAGCTGCAAATGGTTGTTTATAATGGCTGGAGTGATGAAAACTGTCCTCCCCTGCACTATGGCAGACAGTGCCTTCTCCCCGTCGATGGTGACCTCTTGACAGGTCCGCCAGAACTCAAGCAACAGATCCTCATAGAGAGGAGGATCGATTGTATGGGAGGTGAAGTAGTGAGACAAAGAAAGATACCTACAAACGTCTGAGAAGCTTGGATCCTTCTCAGAGTTTAACAGAGCAACTTGATTATGTTGCCTGTGTAGGTGCATGGTGAAATCAGGGTCGTTAGGACGATCAAGATTGGCCATTTGAAGAAGCTTTGTAGTGAAGGAAAGAAGAAGAAGATGAAATTGGGGGTAATTTTAGGTTAAGGAACAATGAGAGAAGTGAGATGAAATAGAACCGTTTGGAAAGATATACTCTGGATTTAAGAGAAAGTTAAGACAAAAAGATAAACTTTGAAATCCGCAAGTGGGCCCTACTTCTGAAAAAGGCACCCAAAAAGTTAGTTTTCTTGGAAGTAGAAAAAGCTTCCGAAGACAATTTTGGTTTCAGAAGCTTTGCAATCAAAGCTTCCGAAAGCAATTTTGCTTTGGAAGATACTTCAAAGAGTTTTGAAAATTTTGGCTTTGAACGAAATAAATGAGTCTTCCGAGACTAAATTGCTTTCGGAATAAATTTGTTCCTAAAATGCATTTAAGTACTTATACCAAAATTTAAGCTTCGAAAGATACTTAAAGAATTTCTTCCGAATGTAAATCTCAGATAATCTATTTAAACGATTTAGACATTAATTTCTTCCGAATGCAACTTTTGCTTCTTCCGAAGGTAAATTTTCATCATTCTAAGAGATATCATTTTAAAAATTCGTTTTTCTTCCAAAGAGAACTGGGCTTATGAAGTGATCTCATAGACTACCTAGGACACACAGTTTTAAGAGATAAAATTGATTAAGTTATTAAGAAAAGTCTAATCAAAGTTAATCATCCCAATAGCTGATACAAGATATTTAAATCTCTGTTCATCAAACGCTTTCGTGAACAGATCGGCATATTATTCATTTGTGTTAACTTTGATTAGTTTTATCAATCCCTTTTCAAAATTATCCCTAATCAAATGATACCTGATGTTGATGCGTTTGGTCCTTGAGTGCTGCACAGGATTCTCTGTGGAGATGGCACTGTTGTTGTCTATGTGGATGGGAGTCTCTTTGAAATTGAACCCATAGTCTAGCAACTGATTCTGAATCCAAAGCACTTAAGCACAGCAGCTGGCAACAGCGATGTATTCAGCTTTAGCAGTTGATGCAGACACACAGGATTGTTTCTTGCATTGCCAAGAGACTATCCTTCCACCCAGGAATTTACACCCCCTAGATGTGGACTTTGCAGTCGTGTTGCAGCCACCATAATCAGTATCTGTATAAGTATACAGATTGAAGTCTGAATTCTTTGGATACCAAAGGCCTAGATTTAGAGCACCTTTGAGATATCTAAGGATCCTTTTGACAGTGATTCGGTGTGACATCTTGGGGTTGGCTTGATATCTTGCACATATGCATATGGCAAACATGATATCAGGCCTGCTAGTAATAAGATACATAAGTGACCCAATCATAGCCCTGTAAAGATGTTCATCAACATATTCCCCCTCAAGATCAGGACCAAGGGAGTGGTTTCTGGCTATGGGTGTCTTTTAACCTTACAGTCAGTCATCTTAAATCTTGTAAGTATGTCCTGTACATACTTTGACTGACTGATGAAGATGCCATCTTCAACCTGCTTCACAAGATCAGCCTAAAGTCAAAAGGCAGATTGCCTTTTGACTAGTGACTATGACAAGCCATAACTCACTGACTTTCCAATTACAAGAAGCCCAGAAGGAACAAAAACTGAAACTTGCAGGCGAAGACCTTATCTAATTTGTCATAAAGTATGGAAGTTTCACCAACTAGTGATAGCAGGTGAACTACCGGAGCATGTAGCGGAAAGTAGGTTGCTTTATGATAAAGTTGATGGAATAGGTATCTTTTCTCTTTCTTTAGAGGAAAATCAGTCTTGTCTTTAAACAGCTTCGGAAGACTTTGTCTTGAGAGCTTCGGAAGACTTCATCTTTTACCTTCGGAAGAGTTGAGTCTTTGGCTTCGAAAGACTTTATACTTGGAATATTTTCCAAGTTTAGTGTAAAGCTTTCGCAGCAGTTTCTAATGAACTTTGGCTTCGGAATATTTTACACTTATCATTTTTGTTGAGTGTGTAAACCTTCCGAAGCTAGTTCACCATTGTTCCAAAGTGCATGTTGGAAGACTTGGTTGTTTTGGTATCTTTTGGTTGTATTAGCCTCTTAACTTTAGAGGTTCCTACAAAACACCTTGACTTAGATTTGTCAAATCCAACAGTCTTGTTAGCACTTGGCTTGTAGTTCCTGTTGACATAAGAATGTTTCTGGGTTCTATATGCAATCATCACCATTTTCCAGTTTAAGTCCATCTCCTCTACATCGTCTGGATCCATCTCGAATAAGTCCTACAAAACAAGATCTAATTTTGTTAAATGACTACCTTGATAAGCTTGAAAACTAGCCATAAAAGCAGTAAAAGCAGTTTTGGACTCCTCACCCTGTAATAGGATGTTAATAACATCTTTAACTTTGCTAGTTTTAGCAGAGTTAGAAGATGGAGTCTTAGTATGAGGTTTAGAGTTTTGAGGTTTAGGAGGAGACTGAGGTTGTGGTTGAGTTGCATAAGCAGGAGCACTTGTATATGAAAAATCTGTAAAGAACATAACACCAACAAACAGATCACCCTCTTCTTCTGGTGAATTCTCATTTTTTGCCATAAAGGCATTCTCCACTTTGCTAGCTGGAGATGCAACATATTTGTATTGAGACATTGATGCTGCTCTATCATTGTTTCTTGAGCTTTCATCAATCTCAACTGACTCAATTTTGGCAATCAATAGATCAAGATCCATAGGGAATTTTTTAGTGTGCTTCAATAATGTCACTGTTTGTTTCCATGAGGATGGAAGAGCATTAAGAAGTCTGAAATTTAGATCTTTGAGATCATTTTTTATTCCAGCTGTTGACATCTCAGTTGTAAGTTGCACAAATCTACTCATCATTTGGTTTATAGTTTCACCGGATAAATGCTCAAACAGCTCTAACTGCCTCTTCAGTTTCTGCTTCTTAAGATCTTGAATCTCCTTACCACCTTCACATATTATCTTCAAAGATTTATACATAGTATATCCAGTTTGATATCCATCAAGTCTAGTTAACACTTCTAGTGGTAATCCTTTACACATCAATGAATATGCTTTAATGTCATTCTTTACTTTTCTTAGATCATCACCTTGTAACCCATCTTCAGGATAAGGTTCTGGAGAGTCTTTTGTGTAGACAAAACCTTTATCAGGACCATCTGATGTAATTGGGATATAAGGTCCCTTTTCTATTGACTTCCACAAGTCAGTGTAAATAGAATTAAGATGATGTTTCAATCTAAGAGACCAGTTCTTAAAATCAGCTATGTTCTTAAACTTAGGAACTCTGTTCTCAGAATCTTCAGATTTAACCATTTTGAATTTTTTGTTTTTAAGAAAAAGATTTGTTTTTGTTGTTTTTAAGTTTTGAATTAAAAGCTATGAATTGAAAATATCTTTGGATTTTTAAATTTTAGAAAAATTTCTAAGTGTTGAGTTAATGCGCCTAAACAGTGATGAAGCGCCTACACAGTTGTCAAACACCCAACTTTGATGTAGAAATGCCTAAGGGACTGCCTTGGCAGAATTCTGAAATGCTCAACTGATGATGCGCCTGAACAGCTGTAATGCGCCTGAACAGGTGTCAAGCGCCTGGGTTGTAGAATACCAAAACAGTTCTAATACATCTAAACAGTGGTTATGCGCCTAGAATTACTTAGCTTCTGAAAAGTTCCAAAGTTTCAAAACAGTTGTAATGCGCCTCAACAGTGGTCAAACGCCTAGACCAAAAACGCCTGAATAGTGTTCAAACGCCAAAACAGTTTTCAAGCACCTATACACTTAGGCAATTTTCAGCAGTGTTTTAACCTAATGCGCCTAATTGAACAGATTCAAACGAACTCAAATCTTTTGAAAATCTTCAAAACTTGTTGAATTGATCTAAAAACTTCCAATTAGGTAGTTTATAGGTCGATGATCAATCCTTCATCTTCAATTTCAACAAACAACAACAATAATTCAATCTTCTGATTGAAGTACAGTCCGAATATGAAGAACAGGTTCGAACAGAATTTAGGTCAAATTCTCAGATTTGAACGACTTGAATATGAAATTGTGATTCAAATCGTGTTTCTATTGATGAAACACAACTGAATTCAACAATTATTTGATCAAATTGCGTATCAATCATAGATTCAAGTGATTCAGAGAGCTCAAAATGTCGATAAGCTCAAATCACTGAACCAACAGCTCTGATACCATTTGATAGGATCAAAATGGATCGATCTATGATGATATAATGATGCAATTGAGTCAAAACAAACACAAGTAATCAAATCAATTCAAACATATCAGAAAATTCATAGTTTTTCATTGATAGAAAGCATAGAAATACAAGTGTAGAGAACAGTTACAATTCGTTCAACTGATTCTTAGGTGCACTAGTCTAGTCTTTTGTGCTTACCTACACAATACATAATCTTTGCTATTTATACTATCAAAGAAAACAAAAAGGAACATATATTTACAAATAAGTCCCTAAACTATGAGAAAACTATTATTAAAGACAATAAACTAAATGTTAATCTTCAAGAGGCTTCTACAGGAGATGATTATCTAAGCGTGCTGATAAGAGCTTCAGGTCTATACTCACGTATGACAGAGAAGATCATTGCTCCAGGTCAATGCTTCCCGTATAGAAGAGGAGATAATCATGAAATATACATCTGAAGAGATAACGAGAAGCTACATTCAGGACTTGGGGATAGGGAGATTTTGGGAATGGAAGGGATCAAGGCAGAAGTCAGATACTCTCAACCCGTTTTTGATAAGACTTGTAACTTTATGCAGGCCGAGATGTCATGGAAATGATCCTTATCCCCGAGTTCTAAAGCTTTAGTTAGGCTACAAAATCACTGTTTACTTCGTTTTCAGGCTAAGCCTACCATGCATATCATAAAATGAAATTGTCTTTTTAGATTTTAGAACTTTAAGTGATACAGACATCTACATCAGTTACTATCATTTCTCATGAAGGTACAAGTCATGCAACCAAGCATACAAAGAAAACATACTATCATTTCTCAGTCATCCCAAATCAAGTTCTTAGTTCACGTTTCAATTATACTAGCAAAGAAAGTCTTCCAAATTATACTAGCAAAAAGATGAGAAATGAAGTACCAAGAAAAATGCAGTGATTGTGAAGTGTGAACTGTAATATGCAGATAAGTATCGAAAATATGGATGAGATACAAAAACCATAACCTGTTTGTTCCGCTTCAAATTTGACCGAGGAACATTCTCTGTAGGTAAAACGGATTACTAACAGTCCTCCTAAACTGTTCCTGCACTCATTAACAGATTATTTACATAGGGGGACCCAGGCCATCATGGTCCTGGGAGTTTCTTTTTCATCAGTGTACATAACCTGCTTTAGCACACACCCTTTTGAAAAATCATTTATTTATTTAAGCTTTTGTTTTACTTTCCAAATTTGTTTCTATTCAATTAATTTAGATTTGAAAGAATTGAATTTGGAAATCATTTTCTTTTTAAGACCCGTATTTGAAACATTGGTCCTTTTCATCTTTGAATCATGTGAAACCGGCTTCACATGAGAAGGTTTGGATAGATTGTTCTTTATCCAACCATTCAAAGAGGTGTGCTTTTTATTTTTTGAACCAGAGAAGCAACCCGTGCCGCAAGCCTATCTTTGAACTTGAGGGCACTTCTTTAGCACATGACCTTCTTTTCAAGATCTAAAGCAAGCCTTGAAAGGCTTTTGGTTATTTGAAGTCTCGTGGAAAGCAGGAGAGGGTGGAGCCTACTTTATGGTTGTTGTAGCTTGTTGACAACCTTAAAGCTTCTTCTTTCGGATATTAGAAGATTGAACTTTTTGAGGCTTTGTAGATATGGATTTCTAACTAAGCTGTGATTTGGCGTGTGATGTTCGAAGAGATGAGATCTGAACATTCTTTTGAGAACCCTTTTGTATGACTGGTGACTTGGCAGACTTGGAGGCAGATTTATGGGGAGCTTGATGGATAGTAGATGAAGATAGTGAGTGCTTCTGCTGAGTTTTAGAGGGACTGCTGATTTGTTTAGCATTTGAAGATGACATCCGTATAGATCTTGATTCAAGTTTTGGAAGCATTTGAGACTTGACAACTTCAGATGACTTAATGATTTTTAATTCATCATCTGAGATTATCCAGTCTTGTATACAAAAGTCTGCTTCCAACGGATCTTGATTGATACCACTTGTGGAGTTTCGATTGCCTGACGATTCCACAGCTGTTTTTTTTTGACAAACCTGACAGGAACAAAAGAAGGGATGTTACCTATTTTGAATTTGTTAAAGAAGTTATGGGAAACACCTGATACTGGATTTGAAGCATCAAGGGTGGAATTATCATTTTGCTTATCAGATCCTTGTTTGATGAGTCCCAAACCTACAGGAGAATCATATTCATCTCGAACCTCTTTGTGATTAATGCTGCTTAAACCTACATGTAGACTTTTGTATCTGCAACTATAATAAAATCATTAGATGGATGAGGTTGAGGCATAGGAGAGTACCAATGAGTGGTAGGAGGAGGATAAAGATATGAAGTTTCACCACATCCCACACCCGTGTTGATTCTAGCTCCCCTTTGCTTATAGAATAGTTCTTCCTGTTTCATCTCTGATATCGTCCATTTATCAAGTTTAGTTTTAAGCTTGCTAGTCTCAAATTCTGCTAATGTTACTAGTTCGCTCAAAACATTAATCTCGACATTCTTTTCTAAAAGATTTATTTTTAAAAGATCATTTTCCTTTAAAGCTTCTCATAGTTTGATAAAATATTTGGACTCATTGATTTTAAGTTCTTTGTTTATTTGTTTTAATTCTTTTTCATTTTCTAACAATAATCTGTTAGCTTCATAAACTACAAATAAATGAATTTTGCAAGGAGGAGAACACATGTCTTGAATAACCTCATAAGCAAGTCCTATAACTAGCTTGTCAGCAGCTAGGGATTTTTCACATTGACAGACAGGAGTATTCTTTTTATATTCTTCCTCCTCAGCAGTTCTCTTCTTAGCTTCTTCAGCTTCACCTTCCTCTTGCTTTCCTTCATCCTGAACTTTACACCAGCTTTCACAATCACCAACACTCTCACCTTGAGTGTCACACCTGAATTCTTTGAAAGGGTCAAAATCCTCAATAGAATCCTCATCACTGTTTACCACCTCAACCATCAATGCATGGTTGACTTCTTCTTTAGTTTTTTTATCTTAACACTTGAAGATACACCACCATACATGAATTGATTATACTCTCCTCTTTTCATATCTAAATCAAATGACTTCAGCTTGTTGATAACTTCAATAAGTTTGTAGTCAGCAAAATTTCTTTCCTGCTTTAACAATCTAACTTGTGGACTCCACTGTGGAGGAAGAGATTCCAAAAGTTTTATGACTTGTTCATGGTTCCCTAGCTGGTCATCATACTTCTTAAGGTTGCTTGCCACCATTAGAAATCAATCAACAAAATCAGATATCTTTTCATCTTTCATGGCTGCAAAAGAATCAAACCGACTTTGTGCCGATATTAGATTATCAGATTTGAAGGGATTAGGGACTTCTGAAAGAGCCATTTTTGACATGATCAGATATTATTTTCTCTAAAATTTCACTAAATTCGCTGGCAATTTAGCTAGTAGTTTCGTCAGTAGTTTTGATAGCAGTTTCGCCCAGCAGTGGCACGCTGATGCTAGTTTTGCAGGGTAGTTTCGCCGGAAACTAGTTGAACTTTCATTCAGAAATCAATTTGCCAGCAATTTCGCTGGGTTTGGTACACAAACACCATGAACTTTAGTTCAACGCATGTACTTTTGCAGGGACGAAGAAACCAGATTCAAAAATCAAGAATGTGTAGTTTTGCTGAAAGAGCTCTAGTTTCGCCAGGCAAAACTATGTAGTTTCGCTGAATGAAGATACAGTTACGCTGGAAGAGCTGTAGATTCGCCCGACGTATCTGAACGACTTTTTCAGCATGAAATCAATTCAAACTCATCCAAATCTCAATGAATTTGAGATCTGATGATTTCTAAAGCTTCCCACACCAAAATAGAGCAATCCTCAATCAATTTCCATGACGAAAACAAGCAAATCAGATACAAAATCGATGGAATAGTAACTTGACTTTGAAAAAGCACAAAAAAAACCAATTAATCAAGAGCACAATGTCTCTGATACCATATTGTAGGTCCACTTGATCGTTGATACAGTGCACTTGATTGATAAATGCAAACAAATCCCACTGATAACAGTGGACCTACAATATGGTATCAGAGCCATTGTGCTCTTGATTAATTGGTTATTTTTGTGCTTTATTTGTGCTCTTGAATAACAATAGAGTCCACAAGTTAGATTGTTAAAGCAGGAAAAAAATTTTGTTGACTACAAACTCATTGAAGTTATCAACTAGCTGAAGTCATTTGATTTGGATATGAAAAGAGGAGAGTATAATCAATTCATGTATGGTGGTGTATCTTCAAGTGTTGAGATAAAAAAAACTAAAGAAGAAGTCAACCATGCATTGATGGCTGAGGTGGTAAACAGTGATGAGGATTCTATTGAGGATTTTGATCCTTTTAAAGAATTCAGGTGTGACACTCAAGGTGAGAGTGTTGGTGATGTTGATGATTGTGAAAGCTGGTGTAAAGTTCAGGATGAAGGAAAGGAAGAGGAAGGTGAAGTTAAAGAAGCTAAGAAGAGAGCTGCTGAAGAGGAAGAATACAAAAAGAACACTCCTGTCTGTCAATGTGAAAAAGCCCTAGCTGGTGAAAAGCTAGTTATGGGACTTCCTTATAAGGTTGTTCAAGACATATGTTCTCCTCCCTACAAAATTCGTTTATTTGGAGTTTATAAAGCTAACAGATTATTGTTAGAAAATGAAAAAGAATTAAAACAAATAAACAAAGACCTTAAAACCAATGAGTCCAAATATTTTATCAAACTAAGAGAAGCTTTAAAGGAGAATGATCTTTTAAAAAGAAATCTTTTAGAAAAGAATGTCGGTATTATTGTTTTGAGCGAAAGAGTCACATTAGCAGAATTTGAGACTAGCAATCTTAAAACTAAACTTGATAAATGGATGATATCAGAGATGAAACAGGAAGAACTATTCTGTAAGCAAAGGGGAGCTAGAATCAAAACGGGTGTGGGATGTGGTGAAACTTCATATGTTTATCCTCCTCCTAGCACTTATTGTTACTCTCTTATGCCTCAACCTCATCCATCTAATGATTTAATTAAAGTTGCAGATACTAACAGTCTACATGCAAGTTTAAGCAGCATTAATCACAAAGAGGTTCGAGATGAATGTCATTCTCCTGTAGGTTTGGGACTCATCAAACAAGGATCTGATAAGCAAAATGATAATTCCACCCTTGATGCTTCAAATCCAGTATCAGGTGTTTCCCATAACTTCTTTAACAAATTCAAAATAGGTAACATCCCTTCTTTTGTTCCTGTCAGGTTTGTCAAAGAAGGAACAGCTGTGGAATCGTCATGCAATCGGAACTCCACAAGTGGTATCAATCAAGATCCCTTGGAAGCAGACTTGTGTATACAAGACTGGATAAGCTCAGATGATGAATTAAAAATTATTAAGTAACCTGAAGTTGTCAAGTCTTAAATGCTTCCAAAACATGAATCAAGATCTATACGGATCACATCTCCAAATGCTTAACAAATCAGTAGTCCCTCTAAAACTGAACATAAGCACTCACTATCTTCATCTGCTATCCATCAAGCTCCCCATAAATCTGCCTCCAAGTCTGCCAAGTCACCAGTCATACAAAATGGTTCTCAAAAGAATGTTCAGATCTCATCTCTTCGAACATCACACGCCAAATCACAGCTTAGATCGAAATCCATATCGACAAAGCCTCAAAAAGTTCAATCTTCTAATATTCGAAAGAATAAGCTTCAAGGTTGTCGATAAGCTGCAATAACCACAAAGCAGGCTCCACCCTCTCCTGCTTTCCACGAGACTGCAAAGAACCAAAAGCCTTTCAAGGCTTGCTTTAGATGTGGAAAAGAAGGTGATGTGCTAAAGAAGTTCCCTTAAGTTCAAAGATAGGTTTGGGGCATGGGTTGCTTCTGGTTCAAAATATAAAAAGCACACATATTTGAATGGTTGGATGAAGAACAATCTATCCAAACCTTCTAAGGTGAAGCCGGTTTCACATGATTCAAAGATGAAAAGGACCAATGTTTCAAAGACGGGTCTTTAAAGAAAATGATTTCTAAATCAATTCTTTCAAATCTAAAGTAATTGAACAGAAACAAATATGGAAACTAAAACAAAAGGTTAAAGAAATAAATGATTTTTCAAAAGGGTGTGTGCTAAAGCAGGTTATGTACACTGATGAAAAAGAAACTCCCAAGACCAAGATGGCCTGGGTCCCCCTCTCTAACTAATCTGTTAATGAGTGCAGGAACAGTTCAGGAGGACTCTTAGTAATCCGTTTTACCGAAAGAGAATGTTCTTCGGTCAAATTTGAAGTGGAACAAATAGGTTATGGTTTTGGTATCTCATCCATATTTTGGATACTTATCTGCACTATTACAGTTCACACTTCACAATCACTGTATTTTTCTTGGTACTTCATTTCTCATCTTTTTGCTAGTATAGTTTGAAAGACTTTCTTTACTAGTATAATTTAAATGGGAACTAAGAACTTGATTTGGGATGACTGAGAAATGATAGTATGTTTTCTTTGTATGCTTGGTTGCTTGACTTGTACCTTCGTGAGAAATGACAGTAACTGATATAGATGTCTGTATCACTTAAAATTCTAAAATCTAAAAAGACAGTTTCATTATATGATATACATGGTAAGCTCAGCCCGAAAATGAAGTAAACCGTGATTATGTAGCCTAACTAAAGCTTTAGAACTCAGTGATAAGGATCATTTCTATAACATCTCGGCCTGCATAAAGTTACAAGTCTCATAAAAAACGGGTTGAGAGTATCTAACTTCTGTCTTGATCCCTTCCATTCCTAAAATCTCCCTATCCCTAAGTCCGGAATGTAGCTACTCGTTAGCTCTTCAGATGTATATTTCATGCTTATCTCCTCTGCTATACAGAAGCATTGACCTGGATTGATGATCTTCTCTTTTATACATGAGTATATACCTGAAGCTCTCATCAGCATGATTAGATGATCATCTCCTCTGTTATATGTAAGTATATACCTGGAGCTCTCATCATCTGTTCCCTAAAATAAAAGCACAGTGATTCTTAAACTAAGATCATTGTTGAACCTCAAAAGAAAATCAAGCAGAGTTAATCATATTACTCAATAAGCCCTGATGATGGGATAAGTTCTTTGTCGGATGTATGTGGGAACCAAGTTACCTGAGCTTCTCTAATCGAACCTAAAACATGATAAAATCAGTTGCAGGTCACTCGTTGAAAGGAATAAGGCATGGGATTAAATTGGACAAATATACCACCAATCATTCTTGAACTGTTTTTGGCTATCAAATTTTAAAATCATGATCAGACTCTGCTTCAGTGTGATTTCACTAACTTGCCGATGTTTAAATACATCCTTGTGCTTAAGTATATCTTGAGGATTTGATCTCATGATCGAATTAGTTCTTGGTGTAAGGTGATTAAAAAATATATATACATAAAAAAGGGGGTTTTTCATTTCAAATTATTTCAAGTCTTCCACATTATGCTATTAAAATGTTATTATTTTCACATGCACTTCATGGGAAATTGCACACACAGATAAACACGGGTTTATTTGTTAACTGAAATGATCTGACAGGAAGTTGTGAGATTGTGGTTGTGATTGTGTTATAGATTTTTGCTTCAAATGATGGCCGATCATCAACTAAGCAAAGTACCTGACCAGAGAACCTGTACCTCAAGTTTGCAAAAGATACTGAGCTAGGATTCCTCCTCCTACATCTTCTAAAGCACTCAAGAATAGAGAGTTGGAAAACTTGTTCCTAATTATTCACAAAGAATGCACACGAAGAGGGGGAGCATACAAAAAGGGGGAGCCTGAAAGATTAAAAATCTTCAATACAAGATCATCAATCTAGGGGAAGATTGAAGATCATTATATGGTTGACTTATTGGTGCTGATCAAGATACAAGACGTTGATAATGATAGACTAAGGGGGAGTATTGTTGGGTCTGATAAGGATAGTCTATATTATCAACACAGTCAAAGTCAACAAAGGTCAACGTCACTGTCAAAGTAATCAGAAAAGGCATACAAACGCGTTTGAAATGAAGAACCGAGACAAGATGTTGAAGATATAAATGACTAGGAGTTTATTGTTAATAAATATATTTTGTGTCAACAAAATATATTTATTTATGTTTAAGTCATGTTTATGTTTTATATGTAATTTCTCTAATTGTCTATGTCTAGGGGCTTAATATGTCATTAGTTAGTATTATCACTATATATAGATTAGTGACAATTAGGTTTTAAAAGAGCTTGAATGAGCCGTTGATTGAGGGGCTTTCACTTTGTAATATATTTAGCAATCAATTCAGATCAAACAAAGGATTTATTTGGTGTTCTTGAGTGTTCTTCATATATTCATCCATTTTATATTTGTTTGATCTAGATTTCACCCAAACATCAATGATATCTGTGTTATTAGTGGGATTTGTTTGCGTTTATCAATCAAGTGCACTATATCAACGATCAAGTGGACCAACAATTATTATGTGACTTTACGTGGTGTGTTTATGCTCGTATATGTAAACTATTATCATAAATGAAGTGAAAGATTAATGATAATGAAAAGTGGAACTTAACGAATGAATGAAAGTCTTGCAAGCAAAATGAAAAGGGGTTCACAGCCACGGGTTGTCAGCTCAACTATGTGTGGGTTAGCTACCCCATGAGGATGCATGCAGGGTCAGTCTTTGAGATTGTCAGGACCCTTGTTGCTTGCCCTAGGTACTGGGACAGGCTTCGTGCGTAATGTTAGGGGTCTTTTTATAGACCTCGGCCCAGTACCCGCTTCGTGCATAATGTTCGGGGTATTGAACATTGGTTCGGTAGAAAGTGAAAGATAATGATAAAAGTACAAAATGAATGAGAAGAATGATGACGGATAATAATGAATATTATCTTGTTGTACGTATGATGTGTGATCACGTACGAAAGTAATGGATTTATGAAAAGGAAGTATTTTAAGAAAATGATATTTTTATATATTTAAACAAGGGATTTTTAATTCTAAAAGAAACTAGAACTCACTCAGCAACGCTAAATTTTATGCATTTTAGTTGGCAGGTAATTTGTTGCTGGGGATGGCACGCGGGTGAAGCTACTTGGCGTGCAAGACTGGCATCCATTTGTGCATAATGATATTGTTGTTTTATAATGAAACTGAATGATTCTTTTGTAACTCCTAAAATACAATGATGTATTATTTGCCAACATTAAATAAAAATGCATGAATGGCTTTTGTTAAAATTAATCCGCTACTATGTTCTATGATATGTATATATTTTTATATAATTAATGCTGTGATTGACCAACTGTGAGGTTTCTGGGAACGGGGCCTTACAAGTTGGTATCAGAGCCAAAGTTTAAGAGAAATGGGTAAAATATTTCCAAAACCTAAACTTAAACTGAGAATAGGACCGAATGAAGGGATGCCAGCCCAAGTAGCTACGTGCCATCACGTATTTCTTTTCCTATATTAACTGGTATTATGTGCGTATGCTATCTGATTTATGTGCCCTTAGTAGATTTGGATACTGATGTAGTCAGGATAGAAAATGTTTGGGGGATGAAGAGTAAAGTAAGTGGCTAATCACAACTGACCACTATAATTAGGGACTTACTATACTTGACATAAACCGAGCTATTACCCTGAATGACCGTGTTAGTGTTTCAATCTTATAGTGTTTAGAGGATGGCTGGTGGTAGAACGTCAAAAGCTTCTCGAGGTGGAACACGAGGAGGAACCGTGGTGTCATGAGGAACAAGACCAAGACTGCTGAGACGGCTCCTGATGAGCCCGAGCTTCATCACTAGGAGGGCGGTGATGAGAGTGCTAACTTGAGAACCTCAGTAAAGGAGGCAGTTGTAGAGGAAGTGCATCAAGTCATGCAGACGATCCTGCCGTCTGTGGTGACCGAGGTCATCCGTGCGGTGAGAGAGGATGAGAAAAAGGAGGAGGAGGAGAGAAAGAAAACTGCTGGGAGAAGGAGGGATGATAGAGATCAGGATGAAGGGGAGCGACTAAACACTGAAATGGTTGCCTCCAGTGATGAGGAGGAGGTAGTAGTGTGGGAAACCGTGAAGGGGTGCAGCTATGGGGCATTCCAACGATGCAAACCCCTAACTTTTGATGGCAATGGTAACGCTGCTGCTGCTCACCGATGGGTGAGAGAGATGGAGGCTGTGTTGGAGATCAGCGAAAGTAGGGAGGACCAAAGGGTGAAGTTTGCCACTCACTCATTTGTGAACTCAGCTTTATGATGGTGGGACAATATTGTCCAAGCCGAGGGCAGCAGGGCTATTGGGAAAATGAGATGGCGAGAACTGAAGAAAATGGTGATCGAGGAGTTTTGTCCTCATCGGGAGCTAGACAAGATAGAGAGGGAGTTCCTACAGTTAGAGGTGGGAACCGTGACACACCAGCAGTACACCATGAAGTTTAATGAGATGGCAAGATTGGTGCCGGATCAGGTGACGCCGGTGTCGAGGAAGATCAAGAGGTATATTCAGGGATTGCCGGCGCATATCCGTAGGCACATGATTGCTGCAAGGCCAAATACATTTAGGTCGGTGGTGGATTTGGTAGGGAGATTGTATGATGAGAGGGAGATAGCCACGGTTGAGGTGAGCAAAAAGGGTGGTGGTGACAGAAGCTGGAATGGAAAGTTGTTTAGACATGGTGGTTACACTCCAAACAACAAGAGGGCGCAGGTGGATGACCGAAGGGTAATGTCAGCAGGCATGGAGATGAAGAAGTGTGGCAAATGTGGAAGGGAGCATACTGGAGAGTGTAAGTGGGGATCGAATGTCTACTTCAAGTATTGGAGGCCTGGTCATATGGAAAAGGATTGTAGGGTGTTGAGGAGCTATAACTATGGTGAAGAGGGTGGACGAGAGTTCTGGGGTGAAGAAGAGGACCGAGAATGAAGGGCAGAGGGCAAGCGCTAGAGCATTTACGATGATCCGAGGGGAGCCCAGAGTGGACCCCGATGTCATGTCAGGTATGTTTCTAGTAAACCAAACTTGTGCCTCTGTATTATTTGATTCTGGTGCTAGTAGGAGTTTCATTTCTACTACTTTCTATACTAAGTTGCCTGTTAGTTGTAGAAATATTGATGAGCCATTCGATGTAGAAACTGTTATTGGTAAGTCTCCAGAATTCCTGAGATGATAGAAGATTGTGACATAGAATTGGAAGGCCATAGGTTCTCTGCTAAATTATTTGTAATGCCCTAGGTTCTTTGACAGCGCCCGATGGAAGTTCGGTAACGGTCTACGGTGACCGAGTTACTACGGTTACGAAGATGATTTCGATGGTGGTGGCCGAGAAGTGCATGAAACGGGGATGTAGTGCCTACCTAACTTATGTTAAAGATATGGATGTGTTAGTACCACAATTGTCTAATGTACCAGTTGTGCGTGACTTTCCAGACGTGTTCCTAGAAGATTTACCAGGTGTGCTACCGGACCGCGAGATCGAGTTTCAGATCGATTTGATACCTGGTGCTCAACCTGTTGCCAAGGCACCATATCGATTGGCTATGTCTAAAATGAAGGAACTGATGGTTCAGTTGCAAGATTTGTTGGACAAAGGGTTCATCCGACGAGTATCTCTCTCTGGGGTGCTCCGGTCTTGTTTGTAAAGAAGAAGGACGGTAGTATGAGAATGTGCATTGACTACCGTGAGTTAAACAAGTTGACAGTGAAGAACCGATATCCGCTACCGAGAATAGATGACTTGTTTGATCAACTCCAAGGTGCCAGTTGGTTCTCGAGAATAGATCTCCGAACTGGTTACCATCAATTGATGGTGAAGGAACAAGATATTCCCAAAACATCTTTTCGTACGCGTTATGGACACTACGAGTTTCTCGTATTGTCCTTTGGTCTAACTAATGCGCCAGCTACCTTTATGGATTTGGTGAACCGGGTGTGTCGGCCGATGTTGGATAAATCAGTGATTGTGTTCATAGATGATATCCTTGATTTATTCGAAGAGCGAAGAAGAGCATGTCGACCATATTCGGGTGATATTAAAGACACTTAGGAGAGAGAAGCTGTATGCTAAGTTCTCTAAGTGTGCTTTCTGGTTGCGTGAAGTTCAATTTTTGGGTCATGTGGTAAATTCCGAAGGGATCATGGTAGACCCGGCAAAGGTTGAGGCGGTGATGCAATGGAAGTCACCAAAGATGCCATCTGAGATTTGTAGTTTCTTGGGTTTGGCGGGCTACTACAGGAGGTTCATCCAAGACTTTTCCAAGATAGCATCACCATTGACCAAGTTGACCCACAAGGACGTAAAGTTTGTATCGGGTCTGGAATAGGAGAATGCTTTTAAGGAGTTAAAGTTGAGATTTACTCAAGCCCTTGTCTTGACATTGCCTGAAGGGAACAAAGACTTAGTGGTCTATTCGGATGCTTCTTATTTAGGGTTGGGTTGCGTGTTGATGCAACGAGGAAGAGTAATAACCTATGCATCCTGATAGTTGAAAATCTACGAGGCTAATTACCCCACTCATGACTTGGAGCTAGCGGCCGTGGTCTTCGCATTGAAGATTTGGAGGCATTACTTGTACGGGACGAAGTGAACTATCTTCACGAACCATAAAAGTTTGAAATACTTCTTTGAGCAGAAAGACCTCAATATGATGCAAAGGAGGTGGTTAGAATTAATCAAGGATTATGATTATGAGATCCACTATCATCCAGGCAAGGCCAACGTAGTGGAAGATGCCCTTAGCCAGAAATAGAGACCCGAGCCAATCCGGCTGAAAGCTTACCAGTTGATTATAACCTCTGTTGTAATGATATAGGTCAAGGAGTTCCAAGATGAGGCGTTGAAAGAAGTTCGCCTTGAGTCTGAAAGGATGAGAGGTCTGGTCACGGAGTTGGGTTAAAAATACTCTCGGAGTTAAAACCCGCTTTGGGCGGATGTGGATCCCTCGTTATGGAGACCTACGGGGGCAAATCGTGGATGAGGCTCATAAGACTCGATACTCCATTCATCCTGGTGCTACCAAGATGTATCATGATATGAAGAAAGATTACCGGTGGCTGGGTATGAAGCGTGATGTGGTGGAGTATGTGAGTAAGTGCCTTACTTGCTTGCAAGTGAAGGCAGAGCATCAGAAGCCATACGAGAAGATCCAACCTTTGGATATACCTGAGTGGAAGTGGGAGCACATCACCATGGACTTCATTATGAAGTTACCACGTACGGAAAAGGGGCACGATGCCATATGGGTGATAGTTGACCATCTGACGAAGAGTGTTCACTTTTTGCCGATCCACGAGATGTATTCATCCGAGAGGCTGGCGGATCTATTCATTTGGGAGATTGTAGCTCGTCATGGTGTACCGGTGTCTATTGTGTTGGACCATGACACTCGGTTTACATAGATGTTTTATAAGAGATTCCAATATACGATGGGGACGAGGCTACACATTAGCACGGCGTATCATCCTCAGACAGATGGACAGTTTGAGAGGACTATTCAGACACTCGAGGACATGCTTCGGGCATGCGTGATTGATTTTGAATGGAGTTTGGATGAACACTTACCGTTAGCTAAATTCTCATACAATAACAGTTATCACGCCAGTATTGGTATGCCTCCTTATGAGATGCTATACGGTAAGAAGTGTAGAACACCCATGTGTTGGGGGGACATCGGGCAGAAAGAGTTGGGAAGTATTAAGGTGATTGAGGCTATGACTGAGAAGTTAGAAAAGATCAAAACCTTTATGAAGGCAGCAAAGGATATACAAAAGTCGTATGCCGACAAGAGGCGTAGACCGATTGAATTCAATGAGGGCAATAGAGTCATGTTGAAGGCCTCGCCTTGGAGAGGAATCATCTGGTGTAGAAGTTGGGGTAAGCTCAGTCCGAGATATATAGGACCTTTCTGAATATTTCAAGAGTAGAAGAGGTAGCCTATAGGTAGGAGCTACCCGATGAGTTAAGTGGGATTCATCCAACATTCCATGTATCTCATCTGAGAAAATGCCTAGCTGATGAAGACATGATTGTACCACTGGAGGACATTGAAGTGGATGAACGGCTCAACTATGAAGTGTACAAGGTGCAAAACACTATTATTTTATGTTTAAAAGGGTATGGTCACCCATGCATCTGCTTTTTCTACACCCACTTTCAGCTGGAGATAAGAAAGAAAAAGGAAGAGCAGCTCTCTCGGGTTTTTCTATAAGAAGAAGTTGAAATTTTTGAAGGTAGGTATTTTCTTGTGTTTTTGGTTCGGTTTCAGCTGAATTTTAAGCTTGTGGACCAATTCTTATGTGTTTCTGTGCTTGGTTATGTGTTTTTGGTGTGTTTAGGTTGTTTGATATCGTTGTGCCCTCAAGTTCCATGGAGCTTTACTTGAAGGCTGCAATTGGTGAGTTCTAGACTCCCCATTTTGTGTTTTAAACTTCTTTTGGGGCTGAAAATGCATGTAAAATGTTTTACAACTTATATGTATGTTAACCGTATGTATGTATGGATTCTTGTATGTTGTGGGGTTATGCTTGTTTTAAGTGCCTAAAATGCTAGATTTAAGTTACAGACATGTTAGGATGATAATTTGGGAGTGAAAATTTATAAGTTTTAACAAACTGCTGCTCATACGCCTAGAATTTAGCTCAGACGCCTAAGTCCCTTCTCATGCACCAAAAAGGGCTCATACGCCTGAGAATTTTGCCAAAAAAGCCTAAGTACCAGCCCATGCGCCTCAATAGTACCCATGCGCCCAGAAAATTATTCATGCGCCTAAGTGTTGGTTCATGCGCCCAAACAGTACCTCATATGCCTAAGTGCCCATGCCCCCACTGCTCATGCGCCTAAGTGCTCATATGCCTATGTAAGGCTCATGCGCCCAAGCAGTGTTCATGCGCCTAAGTTTTCTCATGCGCCTAAGTGTTGGTGCGCCTGCATAGTTCTCATGCGCCTACATAGTGTTAATGCGCCTGATTGCCTTAGAAAATTTCTGGAATTTTGGAAATTTGAAATTTTAAGACTTAACCCTTGGATGTTTTGGTGGTTATGTTTGTTGATGATATGCTTGTTTGTGGCCTGTTCTTATGTTCCATATTATGTATTATTAGGTGACTTTACTTGGTGTGTTAATGCTCGTATACATAAAGTATTACCATAAATGAAGTGAAAGATTAATGATAATGAAAAGTGGAACTTAACGAATGAATGAAAGTCTTGCAAGCAAAATGAAAAGAGGTTCACAGCCATGGATTGTCAGCTCAACTGTGTGTGGGTTAGCTACCCCATGAGGATGCATGCAGGGTCAATCTTTTAGATTGATGGGACCCTTGTTGCTTGCCCTAGGTACTGGGTCAGGCTTTGTGCGCAATGTTAGGGGTCTATTTATAGACTTTAGCCTAGTACCCACTTCGTGCATAATGTTCGGGGTATTGCACATAGGTTTTGTAGAAAGTGAAAGTAATGATAAAAGTACGAAATGAATGAGAAGAATGATGAAGGATAATAATGAATATTATCTTGTTGTACGTATGATGTGTGATCTCGTACGGAAGTAACGGATTTATGAAAAGAAAGTATTTTAAGAAAATGATATTTTTATATATTTAAACAAGGGATTTTTAATTCTAAAAGAAACTAGAACTCACTCAACAACGCTAACTTTTATGCATTTTCAGTCGGCAGGTAATTTGTTGCTGGGGATGGCAAGCGGGTGAAGCTACTTGGCGGGCAAGACTGGCATCCATTTGTTCATATTGATATTATTGTTTTATAATGCAACTGAACGATTCTTTTGTAACTCCTAAAATACAATGATGTATTATTTGGCAACATTAAATCTTAGTGCATGAATGGCTTTTGTTAAAATTAATCCGCTGTTATGTTCTATGATATGTATGTATTTTTATATAATTAATGTTGTGATTGAACAACTGTGATGTTTCAGGGAACGGGGCCTTACATGGTCTATTCATATGCTTCCTATTCTGGATTGGGTTGCGTGCTAATACAGAGGGGAACAGTTGAAAATCCATGAGGTTAATTACCCTACTTATGACTTGGAGCTAGCGGTTGTGGTCTTTGCATTGAAGATTTGGAGGCACTACTTGTAAGGGACGAAGTGCATTATCTTCACTGACCATAAGAGCTTGAAATACATCTTTGAGCAGAAAGACCTCAATATGAGGCAAAGGAGGTGGCTGGAATTGATCAAGGACAAAGATTATGAGATCCATTATCATCCAGGCAAGGCTAACGTAGTAGCAGATGCCATTAGCCAAAAGGAGAGGCCCGAGCCAATCCGGGTGAAAGCTTACCGGTTGGTGATGACCTCCGATGTGATGACACAGGTCAAGGGGTTCGAAGATAAGGTGTTGAAAGAAGATCGCCTTAACTCTGAAAGGATGAGAGGTCTAGTCATGGAGTTGGGTGAGAATACTCTCGGAGTTAGAACCCGCTTTGGGCGGATGTGGATCCCTCGTTATGGAGACCTACGGGGGAAAATCATGGATGAAGCTCATAAGACTCAATATTCCATTCATCTCGGTGCTACCAAGACGTATCATGATATGATGAAAGATTACTGGTGGTCGGGTATGAAGCGTGAGGTGGGGGAGTACATGAGTAAGTGCCTTACTTGCTTACAAGTAAAGGCAGAGCATCAGAAGCCATTTGGGAGGATCCAATCTTTAGATATACCCGAGTGGAAATGGGAGCACATCACGATGTACTTCATTACAAAGTTACCATGTACGACAAGGGGGTACGATGCCATATGGGTGATACTTGATCGTTTAATGAAGAGTGCTCACTTTCTACCGATCCGTGAGACATATTCATCTGAAAGATTGGCGGATCTGTTCATCAAGTAAATTATGACCTGTCATGGTGTACCAGTGTCTATCGTGTCGGACCGTGACACTCAGTTTACATCTATGTTTTGGAAGAGATTCCATGATGCAATGGGTACGAGGTTGCATATCAGTACGGCTTACCATCCTCAGATAGATGGTCAGTCGGAGAGACCTATACAGACGCTTGAGGATATGCTCTGAGCATGCGTCATTGATTTTGGAGGAAGTTGGGATGAACACTTACCGTTAGCTGAATTCTCATATAACAATAGTTATCATGCCAGCATTGGTATGCCACCATATGAGATGCTATACGGTAGAAGGTGTATGACGCTCGTATGTTGGGGTGACATTGGAGAGAAGGAGTAGGGGAGCGTGGAAGTAATCGAGGCTACGAATGAAAAGCTAGAAAAGATCAAAGCTTTTTCAAAGGTGGCGAAAGATAGGCAAAAGTCATATGCTGACAAGAGGCGTAGGCTGATTGAATTCAAGGAGGGTGATAAAGTTATGCTGAAGGTTTCACCTTGGAAGGGGATCATTCGGTTCCGAAAGCGGGGTAAGCTGAGCTCGAGGTATATAGGACCTTTTCGAATCATTGCTCGAGTAGGAGAGGTGGCCTATAGGTTGGAGCTCCCGATTAGTTAAGTGGGATTCATCCAACATTCCATGTATCTCATCTGAGAAAATGCCTAGCCGATGAAGATATTATTGTACCACTGGAAGACATTGAAGTGGATGAACGGCTCAATTATGTAAAGCAACCAGTGGCAATCATTGACCGGAAAGAGAGGAGATTATGGAGTAAAGTGGTTCCACTGGTGCAAGTACAGTGGAGGCACAGGAAGGGGTTCGAGTCTACGTGGGAGACTGAGGAAGAGATGAGCCAACATTACCTACAACTGTTCGAGAAGTGACAGGTTTCGGGGATGAAACCTCTATAAGGGGGGTAAACTTGTAACACCTGAAAATTTATTAAAGACAAAAAGGAAATAAAGTATAAAGAAAGAAAGGATAATTTGCATAAGTGGAAGGGCTAAAGTTGTATAAAGGACAAACCTTATTATTTTATGTTTAAAATAAGTATGGCCGCCCACTACATCTGCATTTCACCTCCTCTCGGTTGCAAAGAAGAGAAAAAGAAGAAGAACAGGGTTTTCATCAGTTTCTAGTGAGAGAAACCTTCGAAGGTGAGTGTTTTCTTGCGTTTTTGTTCCGTTTCAACCGAGTTTTTAGGTACAGGACCGATTCTTATGTGTTCTTTGTGTTCGGTTATGCGTTTTTGGGGTGTTTAGGTGTTTGAACTCCAAGTGCTTATGAGTTTGGAGGAGTTTTGCTCGAAAGCTGCTGCAGATGAGTTCTAGATCCCTAGTTTTTATGTTTTATACTTGTTTTGGGGCTGAAAATGCATGTAACTAACTTTTTATTTATTTCAACATGTTTAACCGTATATTTATACCCTGTTTATATGGGTGAATGTATGTTTGTGTATGAATTTTTGTGTTTCATGCTTATATGCTTGATTTAGGTGTTTGGCATGATAGATTTAGGTTAGGAACATGTTAAACGATGATTGGGTCTGAAAAATAGTGTAAGTTCGAGTTATCAACTGCCCATGCACCTAACATAGAGTTTATGCGCCAAAAATTTTGCCCGTAAAACTTAAGTGTTGATCATGCGCCCAAACAGTACCCCATGCGCCTAAATTTTGCTTAAGTGTTGATCATGCGCCCACTGCTCAGGCGCCTAAGTGTTCATGCGCCTAAGTAAGGCTCATGCGCCCAAGCAATGCCCATGCTCATAGGTTTCCTCATGCGCCTAAATGTCCTCATGCACCTAAAGTGCCCGTGCGCCTACATAGAACTCGTGCGCCTACATAGTGCTCATGCGCCTAAATGCCTTAGAAAATTTTATGAAATTTTGGGAAATAGAAATTTTATGACTAAGCCTTGGGATGTTTTGATGGTTATGTTTGTTGGTGTTTTTCATGTTTGTGGATTGTTTTTATGTTCCATATTATGTATTATTACGTCACTTTACGTGGTGTGTTTATGCCCGTATGCGTAAAGTATTATCATAAATGAAGTGAAAAATTAATGATAATGAAAAGTGGAACATAAGGAATGAATGAAAGTCTTGCAAGCAAAATGTTTAAGGAGGTTCACAACTCATTGAGAGTTGTTAGCTCAACTATGTGTTATATAACGTGCGTTTTGGCTAACCCATGAGGGTTCACACACAGGAGGGTTAGTCTTTGTGACTGATCGAGACGTGCGAAAACGGGATCCTTGTCGCTTGACCCCAAGAGGTAGTTGCTTCGTGCACAATGATGGGGCATAGCATATGACAGGTCTAGATAAAGTGAAAGATAATGATGAAAGAAAGTGCGAAAACGAACGATAATGAAAGATAATAAAGAATTATTATTTAGTTGTATGTATGATGTGTGATCACGTATGAAAGTAAAGAAAGTGTTTCCTTTTAGTAAAAGTAAATTATTTTATTTATAAAACTAGAACTCACACAGCAACGCTGACTTTTATGCATTTTCAGTTGGCAGGTAACTTGTTGGTGGGGATGGCACGCGGGTGAGGCTACTTGGGGGGTAAAAACTGGCATCCATTCGTGCTTAATGATATTCTTGTTTTGTAGTACAACTAAATGATTCTTTTTGTAACTTTTAAAATACAATGATGAATTATTTAGCAATATCAAATATTAATGCATGAATGGTTTTTGATAACTTAACCCGCTGCAATGTTTTTATGAAATGTATTTATTATATATGAAAAATGCTGTGATTGTCCAACTGTGAGGTCTCCGGGAACGGGGCCTTACAAGTTGGTATCAGAGCCAAAGTTTAAGAGAAATGGGTAAATATTTTCAAAACCTAAACGTAAACTTAGAATGGGACCAAATGGTGGGATGCCAGCCCAAGTAGCTACGTGCTATCAGGTAATTTGTTTTCTTAAATGTTAATCGGTATTATGTGCGTATGTTATTTGATTTATGTGCCCTTAGTAGATTTGGATACTGATGTACTGAGGATAGGAAATGCTTGGGAGATGAAGAGTAAAGTAAGTGGCTAATGACACTGGCCACTGTAATTAGAGACTTACCATACTTGACATAAACTGAGCTATTACCTTGAATGACTGTGTTGGTGTTTGAATCTTATAGTATTTTGAAGATGGCCGGTGGTAGATCGTCGAAAGCTTCTCAAGGAGGAGTACAGGGTGGCCGTGGTGCTGGACCACGTGTCACGAGGAACAAGACTAAGACTGCTGAGACGGCTCCTGCTGAGCTCGAGCTTCATCACCAGGAGGGCGGTGATGAAAGTGCCAACTTGAGAGCCTCAGTAAAGGAGGCAGTTCTGGAGGAAGTGCATCAGGTCATGCAGATGATCTTGCAGTCTGTGGTGACCGAGAGAAGATGAAAAGAAGGAGAAGAAGGAGTAGAGAAAGAAAACTATTGGGAGAAGGAGGGATGATAGAGATCATGATGAAGGGGAAAAACTAGACACTGAGATGGTTGTCTCCAGCGATGAGGAGGAAGCGGTGCAGGAGACCATCAAGGGGTGTAGTTACGGGGCATTCCAGATATACAAGCCCCCAACTTTTGATGGTAATGGTAACGCTGCTGCCGCTCACCGATGGGTGAGAGAGATGGAGGTGGTGTTGGAGATCAGCGAATGTAGGGAGGACCAAAATGTGAAGTTTGCCACTCACTCATTCGTGGACTCGACTTTATGTTGGTAGGACAATATTGTCCTGGCCGATGATAGCAGGGTTATCAGGAGGATGAGGTAGAGCGAATTGAAGAAGATCGTGATCGAGGAGTTCTATCCGCATAGAGAACTTGACAAGATAGGTTTTTGATAACTTAATCCGCTGCGATGTTTTTATGAAATGTATTTATTTTATATGAAAAATGTTGTGATTGTCCAACTTTGAGGTCTCCAGGAACGGGGCCTTACAGAGTCAAACTAATCGATCACACATGGAATGTAGCATCTATTGATTAAATTGAAACCAAAACCGAACACGACACCACACGAATAACCCTTAAAATCAATCCACTCCTATCAAAAACTTATCCGCAACACACCACGACCAACTTCAAACACTATTGCCTTAAAAATCCAATGAATCAATCCAAATGACCACTTCGATCCACAGAATCCTTTTTCAACCATCAAGGGAAGGAAACGAGGTGCAAAGAACCAAAAACTACTCGTATTTCACTAGAGAAGAATAGATAATCAAATTACAGTTGAAATGAAACTAATCAGATATCAAACAAGATACTTAATATATGATTGATGAAAGAGAAGTCAACGCAAGGTAACACGAGTAATTAAATAAGATTTACTTGTATTATAACCAAAACTGTGCAACTATAGATTGGTGCATGAATGCATTCACAAAAGCTTAACTAAATACATGGGAAAGTAATCAGTCGTACAAAAACATTAAACAACAATAGTTCTCGAATGGATACTTTTTTCTTCTCTTAACAACCTCACACGCTATGGAGTTTCGATTCTCATGCCCTATAAACACACTCCCTAACCAACCAAATCAAATCTTATTGTAATCTTCATTGGAATTACACTAATTGATCACACATGGAAAGTAGAATCTCTTGTTTAAATTGAAAACAAATCCGGACTCGACACCACACGAATGACCCTTAAAATCAATCCACTCCTACCCAAAACTTATCCGCAACACACCACAACCAACTTCGAACACTATTGCCTTAAAAATCCATTGAATCAATCAAAATGACCACTATCGATCCACAAAATCCTTTTTCAGCCATCAATGGAAGGAAAAGAGGTGCAAATAACCAATCAACTACTCTTATTTCACTAGAGAAGAATAGATAATCAAATAACAGTTAAAATGAAACTAATCAAATGTCAAACGAGATACCTAATATGTAATTGATAAAAGAGAAGTCAAATCAAGGTAACACGAGCAATTAAATAATATTTACTTGTATTATAATCAAAATTGTGCAACTATAGATTGGTCGATCAATGCATTAACAAAAGCCTAACTAAACACATGGGAAAGGAACTGGTTACACAAAAGCATTAAACAACAATATTTCTTGAATGGATACTTTTTGCTTCTCTTGACATCCTCAAATGCTATGAAGTTTTGATTCTCAAGCCCTATAAACACACTTCTGAACCAATCTAATCAAATCTGATTATAATCTTCATTGGAGTCACACTAATCGATCACACATGGAACGTAGCATCTATTGATTAAATTGAAACCAAAACCATACACGACACCACACGAATGACCCTTAAAATCAATCCACTCTTACCCAAAACATATCCACAACACACTACAACCAACTTCGAACACTATTGTCTCAAAAACCCAATGAATCAATCCAAGTGACCACTTCGATCCATAGAATCCTTTTTTGATCATCAAAGGAAGGAAACGAGGTACCAATAAACTACTTGTCTTTCACTAGAGAAGAATAGATACTCAAATTTCAGTTGAAATGAAACTAATCAGATGTTAAACAAGATAGTTTATATGTGATTGATGAAAGAGTCAACTCAATGTAACACGAGCAATAAAATAAGATTTACTTGTATTATAATCAAAACTATGCAACTATAGATTGGCGCATCAGTGCATTGACAAAAGCTTAACTAAATACATGGGAAAGGAACTAGTTATACAAAAACATTAAACAACAATAGTTCTCACATGGATACTTTTTTCTTTTCGTAACAACATAAAATGCTTTAGAGTTTTGATTCTCAAGTCCTATAAACAAACTCCCGAACCAATCTAATCAAATCTGATTATAATCTTCATTGTAGTCACACTAATCGATCACACATGGAACGTAGCATCTATAGATTAAATAGAAACCAAAACTAGACATGACACCACACGAATGACCCTTAAAGTCAATCCACTCTTATCCAAAACTTATCCGCAACACACCACAACCAACTTCAAACACTATTGCCTTAAAAATCCAATGAATCAATCCAAATAACCACTTCGATCAACATAATCCTTTTTTGACCATCAAAGGAAGGAAACAAGGTGCAAAGAACCAAAAACTACTCGTATTTCACTAGAGAAGAATAGATAATCAAATGACAGTTAAAATGAAACTAATCAGATGTCAAACAAGATACTTAATATGTGATTGATGAAAGAGAAGTGAACTCAAGGTCACACGAGCAATTAAATAAGATTTACTTGTATTATAATCAAAACTGTGTAACTATAGATTGGTGCATCAGTGCATTCATAAAAGCTTAACAAAATACATGGGAAAGAAATCAATTATACAAAAACATTAAACAATAATAGTTCTCTAGTGGATACTTTTTGCTTCTCTTAACAACCTCAAATGCTATGGAGTTTCGATTCTCAAGCCCTATAAACACACTACCTAACCAATCAAATCAAATCTGATTATAATCTTTATTGGAATTACACTAATTGATCACACATGGAATGTAGAATCTCTTGTTTAAATTGAAACGAAATCCGGGCACAACACCACACGAATAACCCTTAAAATCAATCCACTCCTACCCAAAACTTCTCCGCGACACACCACAACCAACATCGAACTCTATTGCCTTAAAAATCCATTGAATCAATCTAAATGACCACTATCGATCCATAGAATCCTTTTTCAACTATCAATGGAAGGAAATGAGGTGCAAATAACCAATTAACTACTCGTATTTCACTAGAGAAGAATAGATAATCAAATTACAGTTGAATTAAAACTAACAAGACATCAAATGAGAAACCAAATTTGTGATTGATGAAACGGAGCTCAACTTAAGGTAACACGAGCAATTAAATAAGATTTACTTATATCATAATTAAAATTATGCAACTATAGATTGGTGCATCAATTCATTCACAAAAGCTTAAGTAAATACATGGGAAAGGAAATAGTTACACAGAAACAATAAACAACAATAGTTCTCGAATGGATACTTTTTGCTTCTCTTAACAATCTCAAATGCTATGAACTTTTAATTCCCAAGCACTATAAACACACTCCCGAACCAATCTAATCAAATCTAATTATAATCTTCAGTGGAGTCATACTAATAGATCACACATGGAACGTAGCATCTATTGATTAAATTGAAACCAAAACCAAACACGACACCACACGAATGACCCTTAGAATCAACCCACTCCTACCCACAACTTATCCTCAACACACCACAACCAACTTCAAACACTATTGCCTCAAAAAACCAATGAATCAATCCAAATGACCACTTCGATCCACAGAATCATTTTTCGACCATCAAGGGAAGGAAACGAGGTGCAAAGAAACAATAAACTACTTGTATTTCATTAGAGAATAATAGATAATCAAATTACAGTTGAAATGAAACTAATCAGACCTTAATATGTAGTTGATGAAAGAGAAGTCAACTCAAGGTAACATGTAAGGCCCCGATCCCGGAAACCCCATAGTTGGTCATTCATAGCATCATTCATATTAAGAAACATTTAGATTTATTAAAATAAGAAAACATTACAGTGGAATAATTTAACAAAAACCAGTACATGCATTAACAATTACTTTTGCTAAGAAATACATCGTTGTTACTAGTTACAGAAAGTACATCTAGCTGCATTTCAAAACAAAAATAACTTTTTAGCAAGACATGGATGCCAGTCTTTATTTCCCATGTAGCTTCAACCTCGTGCCATCCCCAGCAACATCATTACCTGCTAACTGATATGCATATAAAAAGTCAGTGTTGCTGGTGAGTTCTAGTTTGATAATATAGAAAATATACTTTTTGTAAACTTCACTTGGTGATCACCCATCATTATACATAATCGTTTATTAGGAAATTCATTTTTTTCTTTCTTCCATTATCTTTCTCTTTTAATAACTAGGATTGCACAAAGCAAGAGCCTATATTGTTGGTTGGCAACAAATGCCGAACCCCTGCCAACAAACGTTTATCATGGTAGCTAACCCATGCTAGTTGATCCACACTGTTAGGCATGAAGCCTGCTCATGAACTCGGATCCATTGGTCTATTGGTCAATCACAAGGATTAGACCCTAGATGTGCCTTCTTTGGGCTGAAACAACCACACATCAGTTGAGCAAACGACAACCAGGGTCGTGAACCTCCATTGGAAAAGCTTGCAAGGCTTTTCACCATTTATTAGGACCCGGGGATAACATTGCTTAAGTTCCACTGTCCTTCTTTTATTCCTTTATTACCACTTAATTATGAATAAAACTTTTAAGATATCCATTAACTTACAATAACTTAACATGAAAGAGTAATTATTATCCATAACAACAGCCCATAAGAAAGGAATAAAACATTAGAAACATTAAACAAGCATAATCTTTCCTTATACATAAGTACTTAACACTTAAGTTCTATTCCCAAAATTTCAAAATAATTCTAAGTGTCTACAGCGCATGAACAAGTGTACAGCGGACAACTTAAAATTTCCTAAGTATCTACAGCGAACAGCCAAAGTCCACAGCGGACAGCCAAAGTCCACTGCGCATGACTAAAACATTCCAAGTATCCACAGCGGATGAACAAAGTCCACAGAGGATGAACAAGTCCACAGCAGCTGAACAAATCAATAGCGGACAATCATAAAATTTCCTAAGTGTCCACAGCGGACATGTAAAGTCCACAGCGGACAGCATAAAAAGTTCTAAGTATTCACAGCGCATATCTAAAATCTCAAAGTGTCCATAGCAGACATGAAAAGTCCATAGTGGACATGCAAGTCCACAGCGAACAGCATAAAATCCTTCTATGTGTCCATAGTGGATAGTCTAATGTCCACAGCGGACAGTTCTTAATTATCTTAAGTGTCCACAACGGATACTATTGTCACACCCCGGGCCCAAAGTGGGGCTGAACGTCATAGACTGGCAAACAAAACAAACATGGCAGCGGAAACTAACCATCAAGAGAGCACAAAAGGAGAGAACACCACATGGCATTACAATTTACATTAAAACCGAGCTACACAGAATGGTCAAGCCCAAAACATAAAACGTAGGTGTTCAGTACAAATTGTTCAAAATACATCAAGTTTAATTGTTCCAATTGTTTCAAAGCCAACCAAACTAATGCCATGGGTCATGGTGCTACGTCAAGTCTTCTACATAGCTAGACTCCCTTCAAGGATTACCTGAAACATGCTCAAAAGAAATTTGTGTCAACTAAAAAGTTGGTGAATTCAAATGCTTTAAGTTTAAAAACAAGAGGATTCATCAGGATCCAACATTTGATTCTAAAAGAAAAATCTTAGTATTGTTGTTGTGGGGATCACAATCAACCCTGCACTCAGCCCCGTCTAGCCTCTTCAAAAATTGTATTTACCAGTTAAATCCCATTGGGAAACTGAGCCTCAAACTAGTGCACCATACCTGCCGGATGGTTCACCATAGTATCTTATAAAACCTGTTTCATGCCACAAACGACCCCACAGGATCTCAGTGTGGTACCCTTCCCGTTCATCACGAAAGGCACTGTGTGTGGGGGATTCCCCAAGTAGATCTACCCATATAAACAAGCGGTTCATACAAGAATTAATGACTGTGATACCAGTATCAGCAGGTATCAACATAGCCACAACGTATAGAATCATAACATAGCACAGAAATAGTTTAGTTTAAACAGAGCATGCTTCATCCCAAAACAGTAATAAAAAGGGAACATTTGAACTCACCTTAGGGTTAAGTCAACGGTTCCTTAAGCAAAGAAAGTTTCAATCCTAGCACCCTATCATCATTATTTAAGTAATAAGCTAAATGATCTATGGCCATTGTAATAGTAACTAGGTTAATTTATGCTTAAAAGTTCAACTAACTTTGGTTCTTTAACAATTGTGTTAAAAAGTTACCTTTTTAGGTAAGTTGACTTTCTTTATGTAAATGACAAGTTTTTAAGATTTAAATCAGTTTGATAAGGTGATGATTAGTTTAACAAGTAATTTTAGTCATATATTGATCAATTTATGGTGAAATTGCAGAATTTGCACTTTAGTCCCTCAAGTTTCACAATTTACCGTTTTTACCCTAAAGTTTGATTTCTATCATTTCATGACTCATAATGACCCTTAATAATTTCCAGAAGTTTTAAATGTTAAAATAATGACATCTTTTAACTCAACTTTTCAGTTATTTCAATTGGAGAATTTAAAATACATATAACTAGTTACCGGTTACGGTTAAACCAACAATTTAACGTCTAGTTTTAAATCTTTTAATTTTTAACCCATAAGACTTATGTATTACTTTTTAAAGACTACTAATAAACTTTGTAATCTGTTTTAAATGGGGTTTTTGAGTCATTATGGCCAAAAGCTTCAGTTCATAAGAAATCATTTGTAAACTCGTTTTTACCGGAAACCGAAAATTCTTAGTTGATTTTTCTTCAAATTTTTTACCAAATTACCACCTTTGGGTCTCTAAGTTAATGAAGTTACATAAATTCTATGGTTTTATACTTGTTACAAAATTTTTAAAATTTTTCTCCGAAATCTCCCGGTTTAGGCCTATTTTGCTAATTAAATTCATAAAAATTACAATTTAACTCAATAAATCACCAAATTAGGTTTTTAACACTAAGATATATTATTTAGGGCCTGGAACTTATAAAATTTGGTATTTGTTAAGTTTTACTAATATCTTCCAATTTTATCACTTTTCGGGTCCTAGTTTTACCTCATTTAAACCATTTTACCACACTTTTCATAATGTATACCCCAAGTCACAAATTTTATATGTTTAATAACATCAAACCACTGGAACAAAACTTCAACTCACGGATTTTTACATACAAGTCACCATTGATGCTTTTAGAGGGTGTTAATCACCTTTTGCACATGTGTAATCGATATGTTTCAAGCATAATCATCACCAAAACATTATTTAACTTTTCAAAAAGCTTCATAAAGAGTTCATAAACTGTTTTAGAGAAGATGTTTAGCATAGATTGAAAGGCTTTTGGTGCTAAACCCATGAAAAAGAGGGTTTTCAAGGTGAAATCGGGTGCACCAACCCTAGATTCATGATTGTTCTTAGCATATACCTTCTTGTGAAGTTGAAAATCCTTAAAAATTATTAATGTAGCAGCAAGTTTCTGTTTTGAACAAGAAAGGTAAGATTTTTGAGAGAAAAGTGATCAAAAACACAAGATTAGCTTCATTCGGGTACTTTGATGCTTACACTCTAGATGCTCCACGTTTTAGAGAACATTTAAAGAGTGAAAAGGCTGTTTAATCTCAATCTTGAGCTGTAACCTTCTGTTCTTGCAAGAACCTTGCTTGAAAACTCACCAAATGTCACTTTCAAGTTCGTTTTGCACTTGGTTGATGTTGGAATGGTGTTGTTCTTTGATTATGGAGGCTAAAATGAAGAAGATCTGCAGATTTTGGGAGGGAGATGGCTGATTTTCATGGAAGAGAGAGAGAAATGGTGTTGGGAGTTTTTGCATGTACGGGGAAATGAGGGAGAGTGAAGTGTGTAGGTGGTTTTGGGGGTTTCAAGGGGATGGTGATTGGGGAGTGAGGGGTGGCCGAAATTATGTGGTTAGGGGTGTTTTAATTTAAATTCTCTTGTATTTAATTATGTAGTGTAGGTTGTTAGTAGTATAATTTTATTATGCAGTGATAGTTGGTAGTAAATTATTGTTTTTAAGTTTTTAAATGTAATAATACATATATATAAAATATGGTTGCAATTTTGATGTATTATTACCACACATGATTTATTTTATTTTGAAATTAGATTTCATCACCTAATTAATATTTTTCAAAGATCACCTAATAATTTCTAGAATAAGGCAAGGCATAAAGGCATCATCTAAGGCAATCAAGCATGTGATCAAATAATCATGTAAAAATAATAATAATAATAATACCATGAATAAAACAATGTTAAACTAAATTTAGGGTTAGGGTTAGACCTAGGAGTTGGTTGTTACATTCTCCCACCGTTTAGGAAATTTCGTCCCGAAATTTTATCTTCTATTAGATTCAGAACGGGTGGGTTTGAAGAGGTGCGGATAATCTTTTCTCATCTCATCTTCTCGTTCCCAAGTGAATTCAGGTCCTCGCCTGGAATTCCTTCTTACTTTAACCTTGGGTATACGACTTCATCTGAGTTTCTTGAACAATCGATCAGTGATCTCAACAGGTTCTTCCACGAAATTCAACTTGTCATTAATTCTAGCTTCCTTCAAAGGCAACTCCAGGGTTTTGTCTACCAAACACTTCTTTAAGTTAGACACATGGAATGTGTCATGTATGTAGCTTAACTCTTGAGGTAGCTTTAATTGATATGCCACTAGGCCAATTCTTGCAAGTATTCCAGATGGTCCAAGGTATCTTAGGCTTAGCTTGCCTTTCTTTCTAAATCTTACGGCTCCTTCTATGGTGTGACTTTTAGCATCACTCTATCACCTGCCTAAAATTCCAAGGGTTTTCGCCTTCTGTCAGCGTATTACTTTTGACGATCTCTGGCTGTTCTTAGATGCTCTTTGATTTTAAATATTTTGTCTGTGGTCTCCATCATGATGTTGGGTCCCATCACTTGGCTGTCACCAACCTCATTCCAAGTTAATGGCGATCAACATTTCCTACCATATAAGGCTTCATACGGGGTTGCTTTTATACTTGCGTGGTAACTGTTATTGTAAGAGAACTCTACTAGAGGAAGATGGTTGTCCCAGTTCCCACCAAAGTCAATCACACAAGCTCTTAACATATCTTCCCAAGTTTGAATTGTTCTTTCACTTTGTCCGTCGGTTTGAGGGTGGTATGCAGTGCTTAAATCCAAACGGGTCCCCAAAGCCTGTTGGAGCGATCTCCAAAAACGAGAAGTAAAGCAACTATCACGGTCTGAGATAATCGATAGTGGCACTCCATGCCTGGTCACTATTTCGTCGATGTAAAGTTGGGTTAACTTTGACAAGTCGTAGTCCTCTCGAATTGGCAAGAAGTGGGCTGATTTAGTAAGCCTATCCACTATTACCCAAATAGCATCATGTCCTCTGAAAGTTATTGGTAACTTCGTAACGAAATCCTTCGTGATGTTATCCCATTTCCACTCTGGAATTTCGAGTTGTTGTAAAGTCCCTAACGGTTTTTGATTCTCAGCTTTAACCCTTGCGCACGTCAGACACTTCCCAACATAGGTGGCGACTGATTTCTTGATTCCACGCCACCAGAAAAGTGCCTTTAAGTCTTGATACATTTTGTCACTTCCTGGGTGAATCGAGTATCTAGATTTGTGAGCTCATCTATGATTATCTCTCTAATCCCTTCGTACTTTGGTACCCACTTTCTTCCTTCATACTTATATAAACCATCATTGCTCAACTCTAAACGCTTTTCCATTCGTGTTAACATCTCCTCAGCTAGCTTATCCTCCTTCAGTGCTTCACCTTGAGCTTCTTTTAGTCTAGCAATAAGGCTGGTATACACACTCATCCTTAAGGCACGGGCGCGAAGGGGTTTTTCCCGTTCCTTTCTACTCACGACATCTGTCATTACATTTTCCTTGCTCGGGTGGTAGTGGATTTCGCATTCGTAATCATTCAATAGCTCAACCCATCTACTCTAACACATGTTTAACATCTTCTGATCAAGAATGTGCTGCAAGCTTCTATGATCAGTATAGATAATGCACTTGGTTCCATAGGGGTAGTGCCTCCACATCTTGTGTGCAAACACCATGGCACCCAATTCCAGATCGTGAGTTGTGTAGTTCTTTTCATGCTCGTTCAACAGTCTAGATGCATAAGCAATCACCTTGTCTCACTGCATTAGCACACATCCTAGTCCATGACGCGAAGCGTCACAATAGGCTACGAAATCCTCAACTCCTTCCTGTAGGGTGAGGATAGGTGCACTACATAGTTTCTCCTTGAGCGTTTCAAATGCTTTATTCTATTCTTGCTCCCATACAAAGGCTGTATTCTTCTTAGTCAAAGCAGTTAACGGCTGCACGATATGTGAGAAGTCTTTGATAAACCTCTTGTAGTATCCAGCCAAACCAAGGAATTGTCATATCTCGATAGGAGTTTCAGGAATCTTCAAATTCTTGATAGTCTCTATTTTTTAGGGGTCCACTTGAATCCTATCTTTATTTACGACATGCCCGAGAAACTAGATTTCTCGCATCCAAAATTCGCATTTGGAGAACTTGGCATATAGTTGTTCATTCTTCAGCAACTCAAGAATCAGCCTAAGATGCTTCTCGTGCTCTTCCTTACTACGGGAGTAGATCAAGATATCATCGATAAACACAATTACAAATTTGTCTAGATATGGATGACACACTCAGTTCATGAGATCCATAAACGTCGCTGGTGCGTTAGTCAGTCCAAAGGGCATGACTAGGTACTTATAATGTCCATATCTAGTTCTAAAGCCTGTTTTGGGTATATCTTCTTCTCTTATCTTCAGTTGATGGTATCCCGATTTTAAATCTATCTTGGAAAAATAACTAGCTCCTTGTAGTTGATCGAATAGGTCATTGATTCTTTGGAGAGGATAACGGTTCTTTATAGCTAGCTTGTTTAATTCCCGATAATCAATGCACATACGTAGGGTTCCATCCTTCTTTTTCACAAATAGCACCGGAGCACCCCATGGAGAAACACTTGGTCATATAAATCCCTTGTCAAGTAGCTCTTGGATTTGTAGCATTAGTTCTTTCATCTCGGGAGGGGCGAGTCGGTTCGTTGCCATGGCTACTGGTGCGGCACCAGGCGATAGATCTATTTGGAACTCGACTTGTTGGGTTAGAGGGAGTCCCGGTAGGTCCTCGAGAAATACTTCTGGATATTCAGAAGCCACTGGTATATCCACTATTTTCTTTTCCTCCTTTGCCTTCATTACATAGACTATGAATGCTGAGCATCCCTTCATGAGACTATTGGTAGCCTTTAGATGGGATATCATAGGATATAGCGTGTTACCTCTTCCACCATGAACAACTAAAGTTTTCCCCATCACTTAAAGGTATTTTAAGTAAACGTTCATCACACACGATTTCAGCCCTATTTTTGGCTAACCAATTCATCCTAGCAACTACATCAAAACCTCCTCTTCTAGGAGGCATTCTGGTGTCATCATAGATAAATCTGTTTAGCATCTCATAAATTGGTTTCAAGTATCTCATAACAATAGATTTTACTCCTACTAGCCACTAAACCCGAGACATAAAGGTTTTATTCCATATTTTATGACATTCAAAGATGCTTCATTCAATTTATGAGATGAATTATAACACAAGACAACATAATTTAATTCATGTCACATAACATCACATACTTTCATTCAAAATAATACTGCAAAAGTTAGCATCACAAGCAAAAGTTCATAAATAGATAAATGCAACCACAACCAACATAATAGTAAAAGCATCATAGTTTCATGAATTGGAAGGTGCCATCACCCCATAATAATAATAATAGTGTCTGAAATAGATAAATAGTTTCTCAAATAGTTCAATAGTTTCTTGCACTCAATCCAATGCTTCTCACGTCATCATTGCCATTTCTTCTTCAGCCATCCAAACCAACCTGAACTTATCTTCTTCTGCTCCTGCTCCAAGCACTGAACACTATGAGATGCCATCATGGCCTGGAACTGTGCAGACTGGGAGGTCCGAGTAGTATGCTGCAGGGTCACCTCGTGACGCTGAATAGTCTCTCCAATAGTAGGGTCGGAAGGACCAAAGTAGCCTGACGGCTAGACTGGGTGTAGGGATCTCTGGCAACGACACTCGGGCCCTCAAACATGCTTCACCTCGGCGGCATCCAATACTCGTCGTGCGTGTGGTGTCTAGGCGGGCCAATCGCTGGAAGTGCTGGCGTCTGGGTCCTAGCTGGTGGAGGTGGAGGAGGAGGCATCCTAAAAGAAACCAAAGGTCCTGGCCTAGCGTTCTTGCGTGGGCGAGTAATAACACGTGCATCCCTATCCCTGATAGGTGGGATAGGTGAGTGAGTGGGTGCGGCGATATGCGGTGAGTTGGAGCGCGTTCGACTCCTGGCTGGGGAGGTCGAAGAGGAGTCTTCCGAAGGCTTAGAGTCGTCGGAGGTTACAGATATGAATCCTGGGTGTCCACACCTTTTAAGGTATTCCTCATACTTAGTCCAGGAAGTAGTCCTCCTGAGGCTCCCACCTGGGGCAGTTTCGTTAGCTGGGTGAACTGGCGCCTTTCCCTTCTCGGCCATACCTTCAGATATCCTGTAAGATTTTCATGAGTAAATTGGTTTCTTATAGCTCATGATAATGATAATAATAGTAATAGTATTATCTATAGCAGTGATGACAGTAGTATCAATAATAGTAGTATCAATAATCAGTAGCATTTGAAATCAGTAGTATCTTGATATAATAGGCATGAAAGTCACTTTTAAAATTTAGACCACACAAAAGAAATTCTCTTAAATCATCAACACAAAATACAGAGTTTAACATCACCTAGGGGTCCATGCCGGAACTCACGCGTCCGGTAAATTCATGATTACGTTGATCAAGTGTAATCATCAATTTACCCAACCCGATTACTCCGACACGTTCCAAACAAGGACAGACCTAAGGGATCAGGGTTGTAGCCTAGGGTCTACTAAGGTATTCCCAATTTCTCTACAACCTTTGGCTCTGATACCAATCTGTCACACTCTGGGCCCAAAGTGGGGTGGAACGTCACAGACTGGCAAACAAAACAAACATGGCAGTGGAAACTAACCATCAAGAGAGCACAAAAGGAGAGAACACCACATGGCATTACAATTTACATTAAAATCAGGCTACACAGAATGGTCAAGCCCAAAACATAAAACGTAGGTGTTCAATACAAATTGTTCAAAATACATCAACTTTAAATTGTTCCAATTGTTTCAAAGCCAACCAAACTAATGCCATGGGTCACGGTGCTAGGTCAAGTCTTCTACACAGCTAGACTCCCTTCAAGGATTACTTGAAACATGCTCAAAAGAAATTTGTGTCAACTAAAAAGTTGGTGAATTCAAATGCTTTAAGTTTAAAAACAAGAGGATTCATCAGGATCCAACATTTGATTCTAAAAGAAAAATCTTAGTATCGTTGTTGTGAGGATCACAATCAACCCTGCACTCAGCCCTGGCTAGCCTCTTCAAAAATTGTGTTTACCGGATACATCCCATTGGGAAACTGAGCCTCAAACTAGTGCACCATACCTGCCGGATGGTTCACCATAGTATCTTATAAAACCTTTTACATGCCATAAACAACCCCATAGGATCTCAATGTGGTACCCTTCCCGTTCATCATGGAAGGCACTGTGTGTGGGGGATTCCCCAAGTAGATCTACCCATATAAACAAGCGGTACACACAAGAATTAATGACTGTGATACCAGTGTCAGCAGGTATCAACATAACCACAACGTATAGCATCATAACATAGCACAGAAATAGTTTAGTTTAAACAGAGCATGCTTCATTCCAAAACAGTAATAAAAAGGGAACATTTGAACTCACCTTAGGGTTAAGTCAACGATTCCTTAAGCAAAGAAAGTTTCAATCCTAGCACCCTATCATCATTATTTAAGTAATAAGCTAAATGATCTATGGCCATTATAATAGTAACTAGGTTAATTTATGCTTAAAAGTTCAACTAACTTTGGTTCTTTAACAATTGTGTTAAAAAGTTACCTTTTTAGGTAAGATGACTTTCTTTATGTAAATGACAAGTTTTTAAGATTTAAATCAGTTTGATAAGGTGATGATTAGTTTAACAAGTAATTTTAGTCATATATTGATCAATTTATGGTGAAATTGCAGAATTTGCACTTTAGTCCCTCAAGTTTCACAATTTACCGTTTTTACCCTAAAGTTTGATTTCTATCATTTCATGACCCATAATGACCCTTAATAATTTCCAGAAGTTTTAAATGTTAAAATAATGACATCTTTTAACTCAACTTTTCAGTTATTTCAATTGGAGAATTTAAAATACATATAACTAGTTACCGGTTACGGTTAAACCAACAATTTAACGTCTAGTTTTAAATCTTTTAATTTTTAACCCATAAGACTTATGTATTACTTTTTAAAGACTACTAATAAACTTTTTAATCTGTTTTAAATGGGGTTTTCGAGTCATTATGGCCAAAAGCTTCAGTTCATAAGAAATCATTTGTAAACTCGTTTTTACCGGAAACCGAAAATTCTTAGTTGATTTTTCTTCAAATTTTTTACCAAATTACCACCTTTGGGTCTCTAAGTTAATGAAGTTACATAAATTCTATGGTTTTATACTTGTTACACAATTTTTAAAATTTTTCTCCAAAATCTCCCGGTTTAGGCCTATTTTGCTAATTAAATTCATAAAAATTACAATTTAACCCAATAAATCACCAAATTAGGTTTTTAACACTAAGATATAATATTTAGGGCCTGGAACTTATAAAATTTGGTATTTTTTAAGTTTTACTAATATCTTCCAATTTTATCACTTTTCGGGTCCTAGTTTTACCTCATTTAAACCATTTTACCACACTTTTCATAATGTATACCACAAGTCACAAATTTTATATGTTTAATAACATCAAACCACTGGAACAAAACTTCAACTCACGGATTTTTACATACAAGTCACCATTGATGCTTTTAGAGGGTGTTAATCACCTTTTGCACATGTGTAATCGATATGTTTCAAGCATAATCATCACCAAAACATTATTTAACTTTTCAAAAAGCTTCATAAAGAGTTCATAAACTGTTTTAGAGAAGATGTTTAGCATAGATTGAAAGGCTTTTGGTGCTAAACCCATGAAAAAGAGGGTTTTCAAGGTGAAATCGGGTGCACCAACTCTAGATTCATGATTGTTCTTAGCATATACCTTCTTGTGAAGTTGAAAATCCTTCAAAATTATTAATTTAGCAGCAAGTTTCTGTTTTGAACAAGAAAGGTAAGATTTTTGAGAGAAAAGTGATCAAAAACACAAGATTAGCTTCATTCGTGTACTTTGATGCTTACACTCTAGATGCTCCACGTTTTAGAGAAGATTTGAAGAGTGAAAAGGCTGTTTAATCTCAAGCTTGAGCTGTAACCTTCTGTTCTTGCAAGAACCTTGCTTGAAAACTCACCAAATGTCACTTTCAAGTTCGTTTTGCACTTGGTTGATGTTGAAATGGTGTTGTTCTTTGATTATGGAGGCTAAAATGAAGAAGATCTGCAGATTTTGGGAGGGAGATGGCTGATTTTCGTGGAAAAGAGAGAGAAATGGTGTTGGGAGTTTTTGCATGTACGGGGAAATGAGGGAGAGTGAAGTGTGTAGGTGGTTTTGGGGGTTTCAAGGGGATGGTGATTGGGGAGAGAGGGGTGGCCGAAATTATGTGGTTAGGGGTGTTTTAATTTAAATTCTCTTGTATTTAATTATGTAGTGTAGGTTGTTAGTAGTATAATTTTATTATGCAGTGATAGTTGGTAGTAAATTATTGTTTTTAAGTTTTTAAATGTAATAATACATATATATAAAATATGGTTGCAATTTTGATGTATTATTAACACACATGATTTATTTTATTTTGAAATTAGATTTCATCACCTAATTAATTGTAAGGCCACGATCCCGGGACGCTCACAGTTGGACAATCATCGCACATAAAACATATAATTTACATTTACAATTTCTAAAACATTGCAGCGGAATAATTTTAAACCATTTCATTAAAATCGCTTTTGTAAAATAATACATTGTAGTTAACTGTTACAAAATATCATAATTTGTATTACATCACAAAAACATTATCATAACATGAAATGGATGCCATCCAAAATAATCCAAATAGCTGCCCCGTGCCATCCTCAGCAACATTACCTGCCAACTGGAAACACACAAAAGTCAGCATTGCTGAGTGAGTTCTAGTTTTATAAAATAAAATACTTTTCTTTCGTTTAAAACCATTCTTTACATTCATACGAGATCATACAACATACGTACACATAGATAATATCATTATTATCTTCCATTACCATTCATTACTTTCATTCCGTACATTTCCTTCATTAACCTTCCTTCGTTCATTCCTTCCGGATCAATGTCATCAGCTATACCCCTAACGTAGGCACAAAGCGGGTACTAGGCCAAAGTCTATAAATAGACCCCCATTCATTGCGCACAAAGCCTGGCACCAGCACCGGGGTAAGCGACAAAGATCCCACCTGTATGCTATACCCCAAACGGGGGCACGAAGCGGGTACTGGGCCGAAGTTTATAAAGAGACTTCCCTAAAGCACATAGCCTCGCACCAACTCCGGGGCAAGCAACCAAGGTCCATGCATAAGTTTACCCCAAACGTAGGCACAAAGCGGGTACTGGGCCGAAGTTTATCAGACTTCCATAACGCACTTAGCCTGGCACCAGTACCGGGGTAAGACTTATCCATTCATTTATTACTTCATTAATGCATGCATTCTTTCATTCTTTACGTTCCCTTTTTCATTATCTTCCGCTTTAGGTTACATAATACTTTCCATTTACTTTCATAATCATACCACGTAAAGCCACGGAAATAATATACAAAATAAGGAACATAACATAAACGTAACCATACCATACATAGCATCATCACATCACATATGACATCATAAAGTCAACTTACATCACCCCCGGGAACATCCCAAGTCAAAGCCTACACTTTACCTTTTCCCCAGAATTTTAGAAAATAATCTAAGTCATAGGCGCATGGGCACTATTAGGGCGCATGGCCTTCTGGGCGCATGGGATACTTAGGCGCATGGGAAAGGTTCTGGGCGCATGGGCACTATTGGGGCGCATGACCCAACACTTGGTCATTCTAAGCATTTCTAGGCGCATGGGCACTATGCAGGCGCATGAATGCCTAAGCACATGGGCAGTTTTGGGCGCATGGACACTTAGCCAAATTCAGCCTGTTCTAGGCGTATGGTTACTATTTGGGCGCATGAGGGACACTTAGGCAAATTCAACCGTTTGGCACATGGGCCAAATCCAGGCGCATGGGCAACCAACACATACTAATAACATCATAATCAGTCCCAACATCACCAATTCAACATGTTCTAACTTAGTTCTAGCATTTAAGCATCATAATATGAACATGACATCATCATAACATCAAGAACACCCAAAATCATAACCCACCCACATTCACACATACACATTCATACGGGTATAAAATCCACATTCATAAAAACACATATACATGCATTTACAGCCCCAAAATCAGTTAAAACATGTAAAAAGGGGGTTCTAGAACTCACCTTTGACAACCTTCGAGTATGACTTCTTCAACCCATTTGCAAATGAGTTCAAACACCTAGAAACCAACCAAAAACACACACCCGAACACAACATACACACATAAGCATATAACCGAGGCATAGGCCGGCCAAGAACAACTTAAAACCAAGAATTCTTACCTTGAATTCGAATTCTTCTTCTTCCTTCTTCACAATCCGAGAGCTCTCTGCTTTCTCTCTTTAAAACCGACTTGAAAAGAAAATATGCAGAGAGGTGTGGGCGGCCATCACCTTTTTGCACCCACTTTTATTCTTTTTGTCCTTTTGACACATTTAGCCCCTCAACTTGGGTTAAATTGTGTTTTCTTTCTTTTATTCACATTTATTCCTTTTTTCTCGTCTTTAAAAATACCCGGGTGTTACAAGTCCACCCCCTTATATAGGTTTCGTCCCCTAAACCTGTTATACCTCAAACAGATGTGGGTAATACTGCCTCATCTCTTCTTCAGTCTCCCACGTAGACTCGGATCCCTTCCTGTGCTTCCACTGTACACGCACAAGGGGAACCACTTTATTCCTTAACTTCTTCTCCTTACGATCAATGATCGCCACTGGTTGCTCCACATAATTGAGCCGTTCATCTACTTCAATATCTTTCAGTGGTACAACCATATCTTCATCAGCTAAAGACTTCCGCAGATGAGATACATGGAATGTATGGTGAATTGAATGTAGGGTGAATTCCACTTAACTCATCGGGTAACTACAACCTATAGGCCACCTCTCCTACTCGAGCAATGATTCAAAAAGGCCCTATGTATCTCGGGCTCAACTTGCCCCACTTCCTGAACCGAATGATACCATTCCAAGGTGAGACCTTCAACATAAATCTATCACCAACCTGGAACTCAATCGGCCTACGTCCCTTATCGGCATACGACTTCTGCCTATCTTTGGCTGCCTGCATAAAGGCTTTGATCTTCTCAAGCTTCTCAGTCGTAGCCTCGATCACCTCAATACTTCCCAACTCCTTCTGACCAATATCACCCCAACAAACGGGTGTTCTACATCTCCTACCATATAGCATCTCATAAGGGGGCATACCAATACTAGCATGATAACTGTTATTATATGAGAACTCGGCTAATGGTAACTGGTCATCCCAACTTCCTCCAAAGTCAATGACGCATGCCTGAAGCATATCTTCTAGAGTCTGAATAGTCCTTTCCGACTGACCATCCGTCTGAGGATGATAAGCCATACTAATGTGTAACCTCGTCCCCATCGCATCATGGAATTTCTTCCAAAATTTAGATGTAAACCGGGTGTCACGATCGGAAACAATAGACACCGGCACACCATGACGAGTCACAATCTCTTTAATGAATAGATCCGCTAATCTTTCAGAGGAATACGTCTCGCGGATCGGTAGAAAGTGGGCACTCTTTGTTAAACGATCAACTATCACCCATATGGCATCATACCCTCTCACGGTACGTGGTAACTTCGTGATAAAGTCCATGGTGATATGCTCCTACTTCCACTCCCGTATATCCAATGGTTGGATCTTCTTGTACGGCTTCTGATGCTCGGCCTTCACTTGCAAGCAAGTAAGACACTTACTCACATACTCCGCTACATCGCGCTTCACACCCGGCCACCAATTATCTTTCTTCATATCTTGATACATCTTTGTAGCATCGGGATTAATAGAGTATCGAGTCTTATGAGCTTCATCCATAATCCTCACACGTAAATCCCCGTAACGAGGGATCCACATCCGTCCGAATCGGGTTCTAACACCAAGAGTGTTTTCACCCAACTCCGCAACCATACCTCTCATCCTTTCGGAGTTAAGACAATCTTCTTTCAATGCCTTGTCTTGAAACTCCTTGACCTGCTTCATCACATTAGAAGTCATAATCAACTAATAAGCCTTAACCCGAATCGGCTTGGGTCTCTCCTTTTGGCTAAGGGCATCCGCTACTACGTTGGCCTTGCCCGGATGGTAATGGATCTCGCAATCATAATCCTTTATGAGCTCCAACCATCTCCTTTGCCTCATGTTCAAATCCTTCTGCTCGAGGAAGTACTTCAAGCTTTTGTGGTCAGTGAATATGGTGCACTTCGTCCAGTATAAGTAGTGCCTCCAAATCTTTATTGCAAAGACCACAGCTGCTAGCTCCAAGTCATGAGTAGGGTAATTAACCTCATGAACTTTCAACTGTCAGGATGCATAAGCTACAACCTTTCCTCGCTGCATCAACACGCAACCCAACCCCGAGTAAAAAGCATCCGAATAGACCACTAAGTCCTCGCTTCCTTCGGGTAATGATAAAACTGGAGCTTGAGTCAACCTTGCCTTTAACTCCTCAAAAGTACTCTCTTGAGCTTGACCCCATACAAACTTCACATCCTTGCGGGTCAACTTAGTCAACAGAGAAGCTATCTTAGAGAAGTCTTTAATGAATCTCCTATAATATCCCGCCAACCCCAAGAAACTACGAATCTCGGATGGCGTCTTTGGATACTTCCATTGCATCACCGCTTCCACCTTTGCCGGGTCCAACATGATCCCCTCCGGATTCACCAACCCAAAAACTAAACTTCGCGCAACCAGAACGCGCACTTGGAGAACTTGCCATACAACTTCTCCATTCTCAACGTCTCCATCACCTCCCGAATGTGACCGGCATGCTCCTCCTCACTCTTTGAATAAATCAACATATCATCGATAAACACAATCACTGATTTATCCATCATCGGTCGACACACTCGATTCATCAGGTCCATAAAAGTAGCTGGCTCGTTGGTCAAACCAAAAGACATAACGAGAAACTCGTAGTGTCCATAACGCGTGCCAAAAGCTGTTTTTGGAATGTCTTGTTCCTTCACTTTTATCTGATGGTAACCAGATCAAAGGTCTATCCTTGAGAACCAACTGGCACCTTGGAGCTGATCAAACAAATCATCAATCCTCGGTACTGGATACCGATTCTTCACCGTCAACTTGTTCAGCTCGAGGTAGTCTATGCACATCCTTATACTACCGTCCTTCTTCTTCACAAATAAAACCGGAGCACCCAAAGGGGAGATACTCGGTCTAATGAACCCCTTATCAAGCAACTCCTGCAGTTGCTTCATCAATTCCTTCATCTCGGTCGGAGCCAACTGATACAGTGCCATAGCAACAGGTTGGGCACCCGGTATCAAGTCAATCTGGAACTCGATTTCGCAGTCCGGTGGCACACCTAGTAAGTCTTTAGGAAACACGTGTAGAAACTCACACACAACCGGTACATCTGACAGTTGTGGTGTTAGCGTATCTACATCCTTCACGTGGGCCAAGTAGCACTACATCCACGCCTCATGCACTTTCCCGCCACCGCCATCAAAATCACCTTTGGAATCATCGTAACTCGATCGCCGTGAATCGTCAGCGAACTCCCGTCAGGCGCGGTCAGATTAATCATCTTCTTGCGACACGCAATGCTCGCCTCATAGTCCGCCAACCAATCCATTCCTAGGACTACATCAAACCCACCTAAGGTCATCACAAACAGTCTAGCAGGAAACTTATGACCTTCTATTTCTATATCACAACCTTCTATCAGATCAACAATCCTGGTAGACTTACCTATGGCAGTTTCTACATCAAAGGGCTTATCAATACTTCTACTACTAATAGGCAACTTAGCATAGAAAGCAACATAAATAAAACTCCTACTAGCACCTGAATCCAATAACACAAAAGCAAGAGTTTGGTTTACTAGAAATGTACCTGACACAACATCGGGGTCCGTCCTAGCCTCCTCCCTGTCATCGTGAAAGCCCTAGTGCTAGCTTTCTGCCCTTCAGTCCCGGTTGTTTTCTTCGCCCCGGAACTCTCAGCCCTTGGCTTCTTGTAGTCTCTGCTCATGTGGCCCCTTTCACCACAGTTATAACACCTTATAACCCCATAGTCTTTTGCCACATGACCAGGCCTCCCACATTTGAAACAGAGGTTTGATCCCCATCTACACTCTCCTGTATGCCTTTCCCGCAATTACCGCAACTCTTCATCCCCACACTGGATGTGACCACACGCCGGTCATCCACCCTGGCAGCCTTGTTGTTTGGAGTGGCCCCGCCACATCCAAACCGCTTTCCATTCCAGTTCCGGTCTCCACCACCCTTCTTGTTCACCTCAATTACGGCCTCCTCCCTCGCTGCTCTAATCACCTCAGTCACCACAAATGGCAGAATCGTCTACATGACCTGTTGAACTCCCTCGACGACCGCCTCTTTCACTGCGGTCCTCAGATTAGCACTCTTATCACCGCCTCCTGTGTGATGTGTCTCAGGCTCTTCGGGTGCCATTTCAGCAGCCCTAGCCCTACTTCTCATGACACGCGGTTTAGCACCACGTCCACCACAACCGTGACCTCGAGAAGCCTTCGAAGATCTACCACCGGCCATCCTCTAACATGCTATAAGATTCAAACACTAACACGGTCATTCAAGGTAATAGCTCAGTTTATGTCAAGTAGAGTATGTCCCTAATTACAGTGGCCAGTCATGATTAGCCACTTACTTTGCTCTTCATACCCCAAGCATTTCCTATCCTGACTACATCAGTGTCTAAATCTACTAAGAAACACATAAATCACATAACATGCGCACATAATACCGGCTCACATTAAGAAAATACCTGATGGCACGCAGCTACTCAGACTGGCATCCCTTCCCCTTGTCCCATTCTCAGTTTAAGTTTAGGTTTCTTTTGAAAATTTTAACCCGTTTCACATAAACTTTGGCTCTGATACCAACTTGTAAGGCCCCGATCCCGGGACGCTCACAGTTGGACAATCATCGCACATAAAACATATAATTTACATTTACAATTTCTAAAACATTGCAGCGGAATAATTTTAAACCATTTCATTATAATTGCTTTTGCAAAATAATACATTGTAGTTAACTGTTACAAAATATCTTAATTTGCATTCCATCACAAAAACATTATCATAACATGAAATGGATAACATCCAAAATAATCCAAGTAGCTGCCGAGTGCCATCCTCACCAACATTACCTACCAACTGGAAACACCCAAAAGTCAGCGTTGATGAGTGAGTTCTACTTTTATAAAATAAAATACTTTTCTTTCGTTTAAAACCATTCTTTACTTTCATACGCGATCATACAACATACGTACACATAGATAATATCATTATTATCTTCCATTACCATTCATTACTTTCATTCCGTACATTTCCTTCATTAACCTTCCTTCGTTCATTCCTTCCAGATCAATGTCATCAGCTATACCCCAAAACGTAGGCACAAAGCGGGTACTGGCCCGAAGTCTATAAATAGACCCCCACTCATTGCTCACAAAGCCTGGCACCAGCACTAGGGTAAGCGACAAAGATCCCACCTATATGCTATACGCCAAACGGGGGCACGAAGCGGGTACTGGGCTGAAGTTGATAAAGAGACTTCCATAACGCACATAGCCTGGCACCAGCACCGGGGCAAGCAACCAAGGTCCATGCATTAGTTTACCCCAAACGTAGGCACAAATCCGGTACCGGGCCGAAGTTTATCAGACTTCCATAACGCACATAGCCTGGCACCAGTACCGAGGTAAGACTTATCCATTCATTTATTACTTTATTAATGCATGCATTCTTTCATTCTTTACGTTCCCTTTTTCATTATCTTCTGCTTTACGTTACATAATACTTTCCATTTACTTTCATAATCATACCACGTAAAGCCACGGAAATAATAAACATAATAAGGAACATAACATGAACGTAACCATACAATACATAGCATCATCACATCACATATGACATCATAAAGTCAACTTACATCACCCCCGGGAACATCCCAAGTCAAAGCCTACACTTTCATTTTCCCCAAAATTTCAGAAAATAATCTAAGTCATAGGCATATGGGCACTATTGGGGCGTATGGCCTTCTGGGCGCATGGGAATACTTAGGCGCATAGGAAAGGTTCTGGGCGCATGGGCACTATTGGGGCGCATGACGCAACACTTGGTCATTCTAGGCATTTCTAGGCGCATGGGCACTATGCAGGCGCATGAATGCCTAGGCGCATGGGCAGTTTTGGGCGCATGGACACTTAGCCAAATTCAGCCTGTTCTAGGCGCATGGTTACTATTTGGGCGCATGAGGGACACTTAGGCAAATTCAACCGTTGGGTGCATGGGCCAAATCCAGGCGCATGGGTAACCAACAGATACTAATAACATCATAATCAGTCCCAACATCACCAATTCAACATGTTCTAACTTAGTTCTAGCATTTAAGCATCATAATATGAACATGGCATCATCATAACATCAAGAACACCCAAAATCATAACCCACCCACATTCACACATACACATTCATACGGGTATAAAACCCACATTCATAAAAACACATATACATGCATTTCCAGCCCCAAAATCAGTTAAAACATGTAAAAGGGGGTTCTAGAACTCACCTTTGACAACCTTCGAGCATGACTTCTTCAACCCATTTCCAAATGAGTTCAAACACCTAGAAACCCACCAAAAACACACACCCGAACACAACATACACACATAAGCATATAACCGAGGCATAGGCCGGCCAAGAACAACTTAAACCCAAGAATTCTTACCTTGAATTCGAATTCTTCTTCTTCCTTCTTCACAATCCGAGAGCTCTCTGCTTTCTCTCTCCAAAACCGACTTGAAAAGAAAATATGCAGAGAGGTGTGGGCGGCCATCACCTTTTTGCACCCACTTTTATTCTTTTTGTCCTTTTGACACATTTAGCCCCTCAACTTGGGTTAAATTGTGTTTTCTTTCTTTTATTCACATTTATTCCTTCTTTCTCGTCTTTAAAAATACCCGGGTGTTACATTAATATTTTTCAAAGATCACCTAATAATTTCTAGAATAAGGCAAGGCATAAAGGCATCATCTAAGGCAATCAAGCATGTAATCAAAATAATCATGTAAAAATGATAATAATAATATACCATGAATAAAATAATGTTAAACTAAATTTCGGGTTAGGGTTAGACCTAGAAGTTGGTTGTTACAACTATAACTATCTTAAGTGTCCATTGCGGACACTTTAACCAACACTATAACTATCTTAAGTCATTTAAATAAGATTTACTTATATTATAATTAAAATTGTGCAACTATAGATTGGTGCATCAATTCATTCACAAAAGCTTAAGTAAATACATGGGAAAGGAAATAGTTACACAAAAACAATAGACAACAATAGTTCTCGAATGGATACTTTTTGCTTCTCTTAACAATCTCAAATGCTATGAACTTTTAATTCTCAAGCACTATAAACACACTCCCGAACCAATCTAATCAAATCTGGTTATAATCTTCATTGGAGTCATACTAATCGATCACACATGGAACGTAGCATCTATTGATTAAATTGAAACCAAAACCGGACACGACACAACACGAATGACCCTTAAAATCAACCCACTCCTACCCAAACCTTATCCGCAACACACCACAACCAACTTCAAACACTATTGCCTCAAAAAATCAATGAATCAATCCACTTAAAACATAATACTTAGCATAGATCTATCATATTACACACTTAAAACATAATAAACATCTACACAACATCATAGAAGTCATTTAAAACAAACATTCTTCATAACAGCCGTAAAACATGGAAAATTCATAGTTTGGTTTATTAAAACATAAGTTGATATACACATCAGCCCCAAACAAGTAGAAAACAAGTAAAAGAGGGGATCTAGAACTCACCTCTAACACCTTTCGAGTAAAACACCTCCAACCCGAGAGCAACCTGGAGTTCTAGCACCTAAACACACGTAAACAAGCAACCAAACACAAAGATACACATAAAGATCTGTCCAGAAGCTGGAACTTGACTGAAACCAAGAAGAAAACTCTTCAAAATCTTACCTTCTTAAAGAGCTTTCCACTTTCTCTCTCTAAAACCGACTGAAATTTCTTTCTCTCTTTCCAGCCGAGAGTTGTGCATGAGAGAGAGAGGTATGGGCAGCCTTATCACCCTTTTTAAACCCATTATGGACTAGTTTGGCCTTTGCACTCTTTTAACCCCTTGCTTTTGAAATAATATCCCATTTGCTCCTTTACTTTTCTTTTCTTCTTTTTGAATTTTCTAGGTGTTACAATTCCACCCCCCTTATATAGGTTTCGTCCACGAAACCTGTCACTCCTAGAACAAATGCGGATGGTGCTGTCTCATCTCTTCCTCAGTATCCCATGTTGACTCGGATCCCTTCCTGTGTCTTCACTATACTCTCATAAGTGGAACCACTTTATTCCTTAGCCTCTTCTTTTTTCTGTCAATGATGGCCACTGGCTGCTGCACATAATTAAGCCATTCATCCACCTCGATGTCCTCGAGTCGCATGATCATATCCTCATCGGCTAAGCACTTCCTCAAATGAGATACATGGAACGTTGGATGAATTCCACTTAACTCGTCGGGTAGCTCCAATCAGTAAGCCACCTCTCCTACTCGAGCAATGATTTGAAAAGGCCTTATGTACCTCAGACATAACTTTCCCCGCTTCTTGAACCGGATGATCCCTTTCCAAGGCAAGACCTTAAAGATAACTCTATCACCCACCTTGAATTCGATCGGTCTATGTCTTTTGTCAGCACACGACTTCTGTCTATCCTTTGCCGCCTTTATAAAGGCCTTGATCTTTTCCAACTTTTCGGTCATAGCCTTGATCATCTCAATGCTCCTCAACTCCTTCTGCCAGATGTCACCCCAATATATGGGCGTTCTACACTTCCTGCCGTATAGCATCTCATATGGAGGCATGCCAATGCTGGCATGATAACTATTATTATATGAGAACTCGGCTAACGGTAGGTGTTTGTCCCAACTTCCTCCAAAATCAATGACTCATGCCCAGAGCATATCCTCAAGCATCTGAATGGTTCTTTCCTATTGAGGATGGTAAGTCGTACTGATATGTAACCTCATCCCCATTACATCATGGAATCTCTTCCAAAACATTGATGTAAACTGAGTGTTATGGTTAGAAAAGATAGACACTGGCACACCATGACGAGTCACAATCTCTTTGATGAACAGATACGCCAACCTCTCAGATGAATGTGTCTCACGGATCGGTAGAAAGTGAGCACTCTTCACCAGGCGATCAACTATCACCCATATGGCATCGCATCCCCTTGTCGTACGTGGCAACTTCATAACGAAGTCCACAGTGATGTGCTCCCATTTCCACTCAAGTATATCCAAGGGTTGGATCTTCCCGTATGGCTTCTGATGCTCCTCCTTCACTTGTAAACAAGTAGGGCACTTATTCACATACTCCTCCACATCGCGCTTCATTCCCGACCACTAGTAATCTTTCTTCATATCATGATACATCTTTGTAGCAATGGGATGAATTGAGTATCGAGTGTTGTGAGCCTCATCCATGATCTTCCTATGTAGATCCCCATAACGAGGAATCCATCTGCCCCAAACAGTTCCTGACACTAAGAGTGTTCTCCCCCAACTTGGCTACTAGACCTTTCATCCTTTTGGAGTTAATCTGATCTTTTTCAGCGCTTCATCCTGAAATTCTTTGACCTGCTTCATCACATCGGAGGTCATGATCATCTGATAAGCCTTTACCCGAATTGGCTCGGGTCTCTCCTTTCGGCTAAGGGCATCTGCCACCACATTGGCCTTGCCCGGATGGTAATGGATCTCACAATCATAGTCCTTGATAAGCTTTAACCATCTCCTTTTCCTCATATTGAGATCCTTTTGTTCGAAGAAGTACTTCAATCTCTTATGGTCAGTGAAGATAGTACACTTCGTCCCGTACAAGTAGCTCCTCCAAAGCATCAATGCAAACACCACAGCCGCCAACTCCAAGTCATGAGTAGGGTAGTTAGCCTCATGGATCTTCGACTGTCGGGACGCATAGGCTATAACCTTTCCTCGTTGCATCAACACGTAACCTAAACCCAAATACAAGCATCAGAGTATACCACCAAGTCATCATTCCCTTCGGGCAATGTCAAGATCGGGGCTTGAGTAAATCTCATCTTTAGCTCTTCAAAAGCATTCTCTTGCTCCATACCCCATACGAACTTCACATATTTAGGGGTCAACTTGGTCAATAGTGAAGCTATCTTGGAGAAGTCTTGGATGAATCTTCTGTAATAGCCAACCAAACCCAAGAAACTACAGATCTCGGATGGCGTCTTTGGGGACTTCAATTGCATCACCGCTTCAACTTTCGCCGGGTCCACCATGATCCCTTCAGGATTAACCACATGACCTAGAAACTGTACTTCGCGTAACCAGAAGGTACACTTGGAGAATTTGTCGTATAGTTTCTCCCTTTTGAGTGTATCTAGCACCTCCCGAACATGACCGACATGCTCTTCATCATTCTTCGAATAAATCAGGATGTCATCAATAAACACAATCACTGATTTATCTAGCATAGGCTGACACACCCGATTCATCAAATTTATAAAAGCAACTGGCGTATTGGTTAAACCAAAAGACATCACGAGGAACTCATAGTGTCCATAACACGTGCAAAAGGCTGTCTTAGGGATATCCTGCTCCATCACCTTCAGTTGATGATACCCTGACCGAAGGTCTATCCTGGAGAACCAACTACCACCCTGGAGCTGATCAAACAAGTCGTCAATCCTTGGTTACGGATACCGGTACTTCACAGTCAACTTGTTCAGCTCGTGGTAGTCGATGCACATCCTCATACTACCGTCCTTCTTCACGAATAGAACCAGAGCACCCCAGGAGAGATAATCGGTTGAATAAAGCCCTTATCCAAAAGACCTTGCGATTGTGTCATCATCTCTTTAAGTTCGGACGGACCCAACCCGTATGGTGCCTTGGCTACAGGTTGCGCTCCTGGTATCAAGTCAATCTGAAACTCGATTTCTCTATCGGGTGGAACCCTTGGCAGGTCTTCGGGAAACACATCGGGGAAATCACATACTACCGGCACGTCTAATAATTAAGGCACGGTAGCATTCACATCCTGCACATAAGCCAGGTAAGCACCACACCCTCGCCTCATAAACTTCTCTACCATGATCATTGATATCACTCGTGGAGTGGTGTATTCCTTGTCTCCGTGAACCATAACCAAACTGCTATCGGGCGCACTCAGATGAATCATCTTCTTTTGACACAAGATATTTGCTTCGTAGGTCGCCAACCAATCCATTCCTAACATCACATCAAAACCTTCTAGGGCCATCATATTTAACCTAGCAGGAAACTTATGATCGTCCAAATCTGAGGCAATCATCTATCATATCAGTCACCTTGATGGATTTTCCTATCGTTGTCTCCACATGGAAAGGCACATCTATCTTTATACTCTTACCATGCATTACACGACAAAAAACAGCAGATACAAAGCTCCTACTAGCACTCGAATCGAAGAGCACAAAAGCATACAATTGGTTTACCAAAAACATACCTAAAACTACTTCAGGGTCCACTCTAGCTTCTTCCTGGGTCATGTTGAATGCCCTTGACTTGGCTTTGGTGCTCTCATTCTTCCCCTTTTCTCCCATCACCTTGACCCCTGAGCTTCCTGCTCCACCCTTCTTGCAATCCCGACCCAGTGGCCTACTTCACCGCATTGATAACATCTCAATATCCTGCACTCCTTAGCATAATGGCCCTCACCCCCGCATTTGAAGCACCTATACCTCCCCACTCTGTATTCACCCGCATGTCACTTCCAACACTTAGTACACCCCCTTTGGTCATTCCCCTTCCTCTGTTCTGGGAGACGGTCGTCAACCCTCATCTTCTTCTTCCTAATTCCATAGTTGTCATTCCTGAATCTTTTCCCATTACCGTTCTTGTTCCAACTCCTCTCGACCTTCCTCTGGACTGGCATCAGGTCCCTCTCATCATATAATCTCCCAGCCAAATTAATCACGGACCTAAACGTGCTCGGTCTAGCGTCTATGATGTTCCTCCTAATGTCCACTGGCAAACCTTGCATATATCTCTTAATCTTCTTGGACACCGGGTTACTAGATCTGGCAAAAGTCTTGCAAGTTCATTGAACTTGGAGGTGTACTCTTGATAAGTCATGTTCCCGGCCTCCAAATGCAAGAACTCCTTCTCAATTTTGTCCAACTCTCGATGTGGACAATACTCCTCCAGCACCAGTTCCTTCAAATCCGACCACTTCATCTTTGCTATAGTTCATTTTCCCTCAGCTTGGACAATGTTTTCCCACCAGCATAGGAGGAAAACTTCACCTTCTGATCCTCCTGGCATTCACTAATGTCCCGTACTACTTCCATCTCCCAAACCCAATAACGAGCAGCAGTAACATTGCCATTACCGTTGAAGGTCGGGGGTTTGCATCTTTGAAACACCCCATAGCTACACCCCTTAGCAGTCTCCTTCTCCTCCTCACTATCATCCTCATAAATTACCACCTTTGGGCTAGATGGCTCTTCTTCAGCTTCCTCAGTCCTTTCAGTGGACTTTCTTGATTTCCTCTCCTCCTTCTTCCCCATATCCTTAGTTCTTTCCCCATCCTTTACAGCCCTCAACACTTCAGTCACCACCGAAGGCAACACATTCTGGATGATGTTGTAGACCTCATCAGCAATAGCTTCTTGTACCATGGATTTGAGGGTAGCTGATCCTTCACCCTCTTGGTGGCTATGGAGATCTGTGTCCTCATGAACCTTGGCTGGAGCCTTAACTTTGCTCCTGGTGTCATGTGGCCTAGTAGTACGCCTGCCACGAGCACCATCTTGGGTTGCCTTCCCAGATTTTCTACCCGCCATAACGATCTACTTCCTATAAGATTCAAACACCAACAAGGTCATTCAAGGTAATAGCTCCGATTATGTCAAGTATAGTAATTCCCTAATTACAGTGGCCAGTTGTGATTAGCTACTTACTTTACTCTTCATTCCCTAAGCATTTACTATTATGACTACATCAACATCCAAATCTACTAAGCACATAAATCAAATAACACATGCACATAATACTGGTTAACTTTAAGAAAATTACCTGATGGCACGTAGCTACTTGGGCTGGCATCCATCCATTTTGGTCCCATTTTTAGTTTAGGTTTTGAAAATAATTTACCCAATTCTCTTAAACTTTGGCTCTAATACCAACTTGTAAGGCCCCGATCCTGGAAACCCCACAGTTGGTCATTCATAGCATCATTCATATTAAGACACATTTAGATTCATTAAAATAAGAAAACATTTTAGCGGAATAATTTAACAAAAACCATTGCATGCATTAACAATTACTTTTGCCAAGAAATACATCGTTGTTACTAGTTACAAAAAGAACATGTAGCTGCATTTCAAAACAAAAATAACTTTTCAACATGACATGGATGCCGGTCTATATTTGCGAGGTAGCTTTAACCTCGTGCCAGCAACATTATTACCTACTAAATGATATGCATATAAAAAGTCAGTGTTGCTGAGTGATTCTAGTTTGATAATATAGAAAATAAACTTTTTGTAAACTTCACTTGGTGATCATCCATCATTATACAAAATCGTTCATTAGGATATTCATTATCTTTCTATCTTCCATTATCTTTCTCTTTTATTAACTAGGATTGCACAAAGCAAGAGCCTATATTGTTGGTTGGCAACAGATGCCGAACCCCTTCCAGCAAACGTTTATCATGGTAGCTAATCCATGGCAGTTGATCCAAACTGCTAGGCATGAAGCCTGCTCATGAACTCAGATCCCATTGGTCTATTGGTCAATCACAAGGATTAGACCCCAGATGTGCCTTGTTTGGGCTGAAATAGCCACACATCAGTTGAGCAAACGACAACCAGGGTCGTGAACCTCCATTGGAAAAGCTTGCAAGGCTTTTCACCATTTATCAGGGCCCGAGGGTAACATTCCTTAAGTTCCCTTGTCCTTCTTTTATTCCTTTATGACCACTTAATTATGAATAATACTTTTAAGATATCCATTATCTTACCATCACTTAACATGAAATAGTAATTATTATCCATAACAACAGCCCATAAGAAAGGAATAAAAAATTAGAAACATTAAACAAGCATAGTCTTTCCTTATACATAAGTACTTAACACTAAAGTTCTATTCCCAAAATTTTAGAATAATTCTAAGTGTCTATAGGTCATGAACAAGTGTACAGCGGACAACTTAAAATTTCCTAAGTGTCCACAGCGGACAACAAAAGTCCACAGCGGACAGCCAAACTCCACAGCGCATGATTAAAACATTCCAAGTATCCACAACAAATGAACAAAGTCCACAGCGGATGAACAAGTCCACAACGGATGAACAAATCCACAGCGGACAATCATAAAATTTCCTAACTGTCCACAACGGACAGCATAAAATGTTCTAATTATTCACAGCGCATACCTAAAATCTCCAAGTTTCCACAGCGGACATGCAAATTCCACAATGGACATGCAAGTCCATCGCGGATGGCATAAAATCCTACTAAGTGTCCACGGCGGACAGTATAATGTCCACAGCGGACAGTTCTTAATTATCCTAAGTGTCCACAGAGGACACTATAACTATCCTAAGAGTCCACGGCGAACACTTTAACCAACACCTGCAATGCGTCATATGTACTTTCCAGTCCCCAAACATCAATCTAACATATACTTTGCATAGATCTATCATATTACACACTTAAAACATAATAAACATCTATACAACATCATAGAAGTCATTTAAAACAAACATTCTTCATAACAGCCGTAGAACATGGAAAATTCACAGTTTGGTTTATTAAAACATCAGTTGATATACACATCAGCCCCAAACAAGTAGAAAACAAGTAAAAGAGGGGATCTAGAACTCACCTCTAACACCTTTCAAGTAAAACACCTCCAACCAGAGAGCAACCTGGAGTTCTAGCACCTAAACACATGTAAACAAACAACCAAACACAAAGATACACATAAAGATCTCCAAAAGCTGGAACTTGACTGAAACCAAGAAGAAAACTCTTCAAAATCTAACCTTATTGAAGAGCTTTCCACTTTCTCTCTCTAAAACCGGCTGAAACTTCTTTCTCTCTTTCCAGCCGAGAGTTGTGCATGAGAGAGAGAGGTATGGGCAGCCTTATCACCTTTTTTAAACCCATTATGGACTAGTTCGGCCTTTGCACGCTTTTAACCCCTTGCTTTTGAAATAATATCCCATTTGCTCCTTTACTTTTCTTTTCTTCTTTTTGAATTTTCTAGGTGTTACAAGTCCACCCCCCTTATATAGGTTTCGTCCCCGAAACCTGTCACTCCTCGAACAAATGTAGATGGTGCTGTCTCATCTCTTCCTCAGTCTCCCATGTTGACTCGGATCCCTTCCTGTGTCTCCACTGTACTCTCACAAGTGGAACCACTTTATTCCTTAGCCTCTTCTTTTTTCTGTCAATGATGGCCACTGGCTGCTACACATAATTAAGCCGTTCATCCACCTCGATGTCCTCGAGTCGCATGAACCCATTATGGGCCAGTTTTGCCCTTGCATGCTTTTAACCCCTTGCTTTTGAAATAATATCCCGTTTCCTTTACTTTTCTTTTCTTTTATTCTATCTAAATTTTCCGGGACTTACATAATACGAGCAATTAAATAATATTTAGTTGTATTATAATCAAAACTGTGCAACTATAGATTGGTGCATCAGTTCATTCATAAAAGCTTAACTAAATATATGGGAAAAGAACTAGTTATACAAAAACATTAAACAACAATAGTTCTCACACGGATACATTTTGCTTTTCGTAACAACACAAAATGCTATGGAGTTTTGATTCTCAAGTCCTATAAACAAACTCCCAATCCAATCAAATCAAATCTGACTATAATCTTCATTAGAATCACAATAATCGATCACACATGGAACGTAGCATCTATTGTTTAAATTGAAACCAAAACTGGAAACGACACCACATGAATGACCCTTAAAATCAATCCACTCCTACCCAAAACTTATCCGCAGCACACCACAACAAACTTTGAACACTATTGCCTCAAAAATCCATTGAATCAATCCAAATGACCACTTCGATCCACATAATCCTTTTTCGACCATCAAGGGAAGTAAACGAGGTGCAAATAACCAAAAACTACTCGTATTTCACTAGAGAAGAATAGATAATCAAATTACAGTTGAAATGAAACTAATCAGACGTCAAACAAGAAACTTATTATGTGATTGATGAAAGAGAAATCAACTCAGGTCACACGAGCAATTAAATAAGATTTACTTGTATTATAATCAAAACTGTGCAACTATAGATTGGTGCATCAGCACATTCACAAAAGCTTAACTAAATACATGGGAAAGGAATCAGTTATACAAAAACATTAAACAACAATAGTTCTAGAATGGATACCTTTTGCTTCCTTAACAACCTCAAATGCTATGGAGTTTTGATTCTCAAGCCCTATAAACACACTCCCTAACCATTCAAATCAAATCTGATTATAATCTTCATTGGAATTACACTAATTGATCACACATGGAAAGTAGAATCTCTTGTTTAAATTGAAACCAAATCTAGACATGACACCACACGAATAACCCATAAAATCAATCCACTCCTACCCAAAACTTATCCGCAACATGCCATAACCAACTTCAAACTCTATTGCCTCAAAAATCCATTAAATCAATCTAAATGACCACTATCGATCCACAGAATCCTTTTTCAACAATCAATGGAAGGAAACGAAGTGCAAATAACCAAAAAACTATTCGTATTTCACAAGTGAAGAATAGATAATCAATTACAGTTGAAATAAAACTAAGAAGACATCAAACGGGAAACTTAATATGTGATTGATGAAACGGAGGTCAACTTAAGGTAACACGAGCAATTAAATAAGAATTACTTGTATTATAATCAAAATTGTGCAACTATAGATCGTTGCATCAATGCATTCACAAAAGCTTAAGTAAATACATGGGAAGGGAACTAGTCACACAAAAACACTAAACAACAATAGTTCTCGAATGGATATTTTTTTTCTTCTCTTAACAAGCTCAAATGCTATGGAGTTTTGATTCTCAAGCCCTATAAACACACTCCCGAACCAATCTAATCAAATCTGACTATAATCTTCATTGGGGTAATAATAATCAATCACACATGGAACGTACCATCTATTGATTCAATTGAAACCAAAACCGGAAACGACACCACACGAATGACCTTTAAATCAATCCACTCCTACCCAAATCTTATCCGCAACACACCACTACCAACTTCGAACACTATCACCTCAAAAATCCATTGAATCAATACAAATGACCACTTCGATCCACAAAATCATTTTTCAACCATCAAGGGTAGGAAACGAGGTGCAAAGAACCAATAAACTACTTGTATTTCACTAGAGAAGAAAGGATAATCAAATTACAGTTGAAATGAAACTAATTAGACGTCAAACAAGAGATTTAATATGTGATTGATGAAAGAGAAGTCATCTCAAGGTAACACGAGCAATTAAATAAGATTTACTTGTATTAGAATCAAAACTGTGCAACTATATTCAGTACATTCACAAAAGCTTAACTAACTACATGGGAAAGGAACTACTTATACAAAAACATTAAACAACAATAGTTCTCACATGGATATTTTTTGCTTTTCGTAACAACACAAAATGCTATGGAGTTTTGATTCTCAAGTCCTATAAACAAACTCCCAAACCAATCAAATCAAATCTGATTATAATCTTTATTGGAATCACACTAATCAATCACACATGGAACGTAGCATCTATTGATTAAATTGAAACTAAAACCGGACACGACACCACATGAATGACCCTTAAAATCAATCCACTCCTACCCAAAACTTATCCGCAACACACCACAACCAACTTTGAACACTATTGCCTCAAAAATCCATTGAATCAATCCAAATGACCACTTCGATCCACAGAATCCTTTTTCGACCATAAAGGGAAGGAAACGAGGTGCAAATAACCTAAAACTACTCGTATTTCACTATAGAATAATAGATAATCAAATTATAGTTGAAATGAAACTAATCAGACGTCAAACAAGATACTTAATATGTGATTGATGAAAGAGAAGTCAACTCAGGTCACACGAGCAATTAAATAAGATTTACTTGTATTATAATCAAAACTGTGCAACTATAGATTGGTGCATCGGCACATTCACAAAAGCTTAACTAAATACATGGGAAAGGAATCAGTTATACAAAAACATTAAACAACAATAGTTCTAGAATGGATACTTTTTGCTTCCTTAACAACCTCAAATGTTATGGAGTTTTGATTCTCAAGCCCTATAAACACACTCCTTAACCATTCAAATCAAATCTGATTATAATCTTCATTGGAATTACACTAATTGATCACACATGGAAAGTAGAATCTCTTGTTTAATTTGAAACCAAATCTAGACACGCCACCACACGAATAACCCATAAAATCAATCCACTCCTACCCAAAACTTATCCGCAACTTGCCACAACCAACTTCAAACTCTATTGCCTCAAAAATCCATTGAATCAATCTAAATGACCACTATCGATCCACAGAATCCTTTTTCAACAATCTATGGAAGGAAACGAGGAGCAAATAACCAATAAACTACTCGTATTTCACTAGTGAAGAATAGATAATCAATTACAGTTGAAATAAAACTATAAGACGTCAAACGGGAAACTTAATATGTGATTGATGAAACGGATGTCAACTTAAGGTAACACGAGCAATTAAATAAGAATTACTTGTATTATAATCAAAATTGTGCAACTATAGATTGGTGCATCAATGCATTCACAAAAGCTTAACTAATACATGGGAAAGGAACTAGTTACACAAAAACATTAAACAACAATAGTCCTCGAATGGATAATTTTTTCTTCTCTTAACAACCTCAAATGCTATGGAGTTTTGATTCTCAAGCCTTATAAACACACTCCCAAACAAATCTAATCAAATCTGATTATAATCTTCATTGGAGTAACACTAATCAATCACACATGGAACGTACCACCTATTGATTAAATTGAAACCAAAACCGGACATGACACCACACGAATTACCCTTAAAATCATTCCACTCCTACCCAAAACTTATCCGCAACACACCACAACCAACTTCGAACACTATCACCTCAAAAATCCATTGAATCAATCCAAATGACCACTTCGATCCACAGAATCATTTTTCAACCATCAAGGGAAGGAAACAAGGTGTAAAGAACCAATGAACTACTTGTATTTCACTAGAGAAGTAAAGAAAATCAAATTATAGTTGAAATGAAACTAATTAGATGTCAAACAAGATACTTAATATGTGATTGATGAAAGAGAAGTCAACTCAAGGTAACACGAGCAATTAAATAAGATTTACTTGTATGATAATCAAAACTGTGCAACTATAGATGGTTTCATCTGTGCATTCACAAAAGCTTAACTAAATACATGGGAAAGGAACTAGTTATACAAAAACATTAAACAGCAATAGTTCTCGCATCGATACTTTTCTCTTTTCGTAACAACACAAAATGCTATGGAGTTTTGATTCTCAAGTCCTATAAACAAACTCCCGAACCAGTCAAATCAAATCTGATTATAATCTTCATTGGAATCACACTAATCAATCACACATGGAACGTAGCATCTATTGATTAAATTGAAACTAAAACCGGACACGACACCACATGAATGACCCTTAAAATCAATCCACTCCTACCCAAAACTTATCCGCAACACACCACAACCAACTTTGAACACTATTGCCTCAAAAATCCATTGAATCAATCCAAATGACCACTTCGATCCACAGAATCCTTTTTCGACCATAAAGGGAAGGAAACGAGGTGCAAATAACCTAAAACTACTCGTATTTCACTATAGAATAATAGATAATCAAATTATAGTTGAAATGAAACTAATCAGACGTCAAACAAGATACTTAATATGTGATTGATGAAAGAGAAGTCAACTCAGGTCACACGAGCAATTAAATAAGATTTACTTGTATTATAATCAAAACTGTGCAACTATAGATTGGTGCATCGGCACATTCACAAAAGCTTAACTAAATACATGGGAAAGGAATCAGTTATACAAAAACATTAAACAACAATAGTTCTAGAATGGATACTTTTTGCTTCCTTAACAACCTCAAATGTTATGGAGTTTTGATTCTCAAGCCCTATAAACACACTCCTTAACCATTCAAATCAAATCTGATTATAATCTTCATTGGAATTACACTAATTGATCACACATGGAAAGTAGAATCTCTTGTTTAATTTGAAACCAAATCTAGACACGCCACCACACGAATAACCCATAAAATCAATCCACTCCAACCCAAAACTTATCCGCAACTTGCCACAACCAACTTTAAACTCTATTGCCTCAAAAATCCATTGAATCAATCTAAATGACCACTATCGATCCACAGAATCCTTTTTCAACAATCTATGGAAGGAAACGAGGAGCAAATAACCAATAAACTACTCGTATTTCACTAGTGAAGAATAGATAATCAATTACAGTTGAAATAAAACTATAAGACGTCAAACGGGAAACTTAATATGTGATTGATGAAACGGATGTCAACTTAAGGTAACACGAGCAATTAAATAAGAATTACTTGTATTATAATCAAAATTGTGCAACTATAGATTGGTGCATCAATGCATTCACAAAAGCTTAACTAATACATGGGAAAGGAACTAGTTACACAAAAACATTAAACAACAATAGTCCTCGAATGGATAATTTTTTCTTCTCTTAACAACCTCAAATGCTATGGAGTTTTGATTCTCAAGCCTTATAAACACACTCCCAAACAAATCTAATCAAATCTGATTATAATCTTCATTGGAGTAACACTAATCAATCACACATGGAACGTACCACCTATTGATTAAATTGAAACCAAAACCGGACATGACACCACACGAATTACCCTTAAAATCATTCCACTCCTACCCAAAACTTATCCGCAACACACCACAACCAACTTCGAACACTATCACCTCAAAAATCCATTGAATCAATCCAAATGACCACTTCGATCCACAGAATCATTTTTCAACCATCAAGGGAAGGAAACAAGGTGTAAAGAACCAATGAACTACTTGTATTTCACTAGAGAAGTAAAGAAAATCAAATTATAGTTGAAATGAAACTAATTAGATGTCAAACAAGATACTTAATATGTGATTGATGAAAGAGAAGTCAACTCAAGGTAACACGAGCAATTAAATAAGATTTACTTGTATGATAATCAAAACTGTGCAACTATAGATGGTTTCATCTGTGCATTCACAAAAGCTTAACTAAATACATGGGAAAGGAACTAGTTATACAAAAACATTAAACAGCAATAGTTCTCGCATCGATACTTTTCTCTTTTCGTAACAACACAAAATGCTATGGAGTTTTGATTCTCAAGTCCTATAAACAAACTCCCGAACCAGTCAAATCAAATCTGATTATAATCTTCATTGGAATCACACTAATCAATCACACATGGAACGTAGCATCTATTGATTAAATTGAAACTAAAACCGGACACGACACCACATGAATGACCCTTAAAATCAATCCACTCCTACCCAAAACTTATCCGCAACACACCACAACCAACTTTGAACACTATTGCCTCAAAAATCCATTGAATCAATCCAAATGACCACTTCGATCCACAGAATCCTTTTTCGACCATAAAGGGAAGGAAACGAGGTGCAAATAACCTAAAACTACTCGTATTTCACTATAGAATAATAGATAATCAAATTATAGTTGAAATGAAACTAATCAGACGTCAAACAAGATACTTAATATGTGATTGATGAAAGAGAAGTCAACTCAGGTCACACGAGCAATTAAATAAGATTTACTTGTATTATAATCAAAACTGTGCAACTATAGATTGGTGCATCGGCACATTCACAAAAGCTTAACTAAATACATGGGAAAGGAATCAGTTATACAAAAACATTAAACAACAATAGTTCTAGAATGGATACTTTTTGCTTCCTTAACAACCTCAAATGTTATGGAGTTTTGATTCTCAAGCCCTATAAACACACTCCTTAACCATTCAAATCAAATCTGATTATAATCTTCATTGGAATTACACTAATTGATCACACATGGAAAGTAGAATCTCTTGTTTAATTTGAAACCAAATCTAGACACGCCACCACACGAATAACCCATAAAATCAATCCACTCCAACCCAAAACTTATCCGCAACTTGCCACAACCAACTTTAAACTCTATTGCCTCAAAAATCCATTGAATCAATCTAAATGACCACTATCGATCCACAGAATCCTTTTTCAACAATCTATGGAAGGAAACGAGGAGCAAATAACCAATAAACTACTCGTATTTCACTAGTGAAGAATAGATAATCAATTACAGTTGAAATAAAACTATAAGACGTCAAACGGGAAACTTAATATGTGATTGATGAAACGGATGTCAACTTAAGGTAACACGAGCAATTAAATAAGAATTACTTGTATTATAATCAAAATTGTGCAACTATAGATTGGTGCATCAATGCATTCACAAAAGCTTAACTAATACATGGGAAAGGAACTAGTTACACAAAAACATTAAACAACAATAGTCCTCGAATGGATAATTTTTTCTTCTCTTAACAACCTCAAATGCTATGGAGTTTTGATTCTCAAGCCTTATAAACACACTCCCAAACAAATCTAATCAAATCTGATTATAATCTTCATTGGAGTAACACTAATCAATCACACATGGAACGTACCACCTATTGATTAAATTGAAACCAAAACCGGACATGACACCACACGAATTACCCTTAAAATCATTCCACTCCTACCCAAAACTTATCCGCAACACACCACAACCAACTTCGAACACTATCACCTCAAAAATCCATTGAATCAATCCAAATGACCACTTCGATCCACAGAATCATTTTTCAACCATCAAGGGAAGGAAACAAGGTGTAAAGAACCAATGAACTACTTGTATTTCACTAGAGAAGTAAAGAAAATCAAATTATAGTTGAAATGAAACTAATTAGATGTCAAACAAGATACTTAATATGTGATTGATGAAAGAGAAGTCAACTCAAGGTAACACGAGCAATTAAATAAGATTTACTTGTATGATAATCAAAACTGTGCAACTATAGATGGTTTCATCTGTGCATTCACAAAAGCTTAACTAAATACATGGGAAAGGAACTAGTTATACAAAAACATTAAACAGCAATAGTTCTCGCATCGATACTTTTCTCTTTTCGTAACAACACAAAATGCTATGGAGTTTTGATTCTCAAGTCCTATAAACAAACTCCCGAACCAGTCAAATCAAATCTGATTATAATCTTCATTGGAATCACACTAATCAATCACACATGGAACGTAGCATCTATTGATTAAATTGAAACTAAAACCGGACACGACACCACATGAATGACCCTTAAAATCAATCCACTCCTACCCAAAACTTATCCGCAACACACCACAACCAACTTTGAACACTATTGCCTCAAAAATCCATTGAATCAATCCAAATGACCACTTCGATCCACAGAATCCTTTTTCGACCATAAAGGGAAGGAAACGAGGTGCAAATAACCTAAAACTACTCGTATTTCACTATAGAATAATAGATAATCAAATTATAGTTGAAATGAAACTAATCAGACGTCAAACAAGATACTTAATATGTGATTGATGAAAGAGAAGTCAACTCAGGTCACACGAGCAATTAAATAAGATTTACTTGTATTATAATCAAAACTGTGCAACTATAGATTGGTGCATCGGCACATTCACAAAAGCTTAACTAAATACATGGGAAAGGAATCAGTTATACAAAAACATTAAACAACAATAGTTCTAGAATGGATACTTTTTGCTTCCTTAACAACCTCAAATGTTATGGAGTTTTGATTCTCAAGCCCTATAAACACACTCCTTAACCATTCAAATCAAATCTGATTATAATCTTCATTGGAATTACACTAATTGATCACACATGGAAAGTAGAATCTCTTGTTTAATTTGAAACCAAATCTAGACACGCCACCACACGAATAACCCATAAAATCAATCCACTCCAACCCAAAACTTATCCGCAACTTGCCACAACCAACTTTAAACTCTATTGCCTCAAAAATCCATTGAATCAATCTAAATGACCACTATCGATCCACAGAATCCTTTTTCAACAATCTATGGAAGGAAACGAGGAGCAAATAACCAATAAACTACTCGTATTTCACTAGTGAAGAATAGATAATCAATTACAGTTGAAATAAAACTATAAGACGTCAAACGGGAAACTTAATATGTGATTGATGAAACGGATGTCAACTTAAGGTAACACGAGCAATTAAATAAGAATTACTTGTATTATAATCAAAATTGTGCAACTATAGATTGGTGCATCAATGCATTCACAAAAGCTTAACTAATACATGGGAAAGGAACTAGTTACACAAAAACATTAAACAACAATAGTCCTCGAATGGATAATTTTTTCTTCTCTTAACAACCTCAAATGCTATGGAGTTTTGATTCTCAAGCCTTATAAACACACTCCCAAACAAATCTAATCAAATCTGATTATAATCTTCATTGGAGTAACACTAATCAATCACACATGGAACGTACCACCTATTGATTAAATTGAAACCAAAACCGGACATGACACCACACGAATTACCCTTAAAATCATTCCACTCCTACCCAAAACTTATCCGCAACACACCACAACCAACTTCGAACACTATCACCTCAAAAATCCATTGAATCAATCCAAATGACCACTTCGATCCACAGAATCATTTTTCAACCATCAAGGGAAGGAAACAAGGTGTAAAGAACCAATGAACTACTTGTATTTCACTAGAGAAGTAAAGAAAATCAAATTATAGTTGAAATGAAACTAATTAGATGTCAAACAAGATACTTAATATGTGATTGATGAAAGAGAAGTCAACTCAAGGTAACACGAGCAATTAAATAAGATTTACTTGTATGATAATCAAAACTGTGCAACTATAGATGGTTTCATCTGTGCATTCACAAAAGCTTAACTAAATACATGGGAAAGGAACTAGTTATACAAAAACATTAAACAGCAATAGTTCTCGCATCGATACTTTTCTCTTTTCGTAACAACACAAAATGCTATGGAGTTTTGATTCTCAAGTCCTATAAACAAACTCCCGAACCAGTCAAATCAAATCTGATTATAATCTTCATTGGAATCACACTAATCAATCACACATGGAACGTAGCATCTATTGATTAAATTGAAACTAAAACCGGACACGACACCACATGAATGACCCTTAAAATCAATCCACTCCTACCCAAAACTTATCCGCAACACACCACAACCAACTTTGAACACTATTGCCTCAAAAATCCATTGAATCAATCCAAATGACCACTTCGATCCACAGAATCCTTTTTCGACCATAAAGGGAAGGAAACGAGGTGCAAATAACCTAAAACTACTCGTATTTCACTATAGAATAATAGATAATCAAATTATAGTTGAAATGAAACTAATCAGACGTCAAACAAGATACTTAATATGTGATTGATGAAAGAGAAGTCAACTCAGGTCACACGAGCAATTAAATAAGATTTACTTGTATTATAATCAAAACTGTGCAACTATAGATTGGTGCATCGGCACATTCACAAAAGCTTAACTAAATACATGGGAAAGGAATCAGTTATACAAAAACATTAAACAACAATAGTTCTAGAATGGATACTTTTTGCTTCCTTAACAACCTCAAATGTTATGGAGTTTTGATTCTCAAGCCCTATAAACACACTCCTTAACCATTCAAATCAAATCTGATTATAATCTTCATTGGAATTACACTAATTGATCACACATGGAAAGTAGAATCTCTTGTTTAATTTGAAACCAAATCTAGACACGCCACCACACGAATAACCCATAAAATCAATCCACTCCAACCCAAAACTTATCCGCAACTTGCCACAACCAACTTTAAACTCTATTGCCTCAAAAATCCATTGAATCAATCTAAATGACCACTATCGATCCACAGAATCCTTTTTCAACAATCTATGGAAGGAAACGAGGAGCAAATAACCAATAAACTACTCGTATTTAACTAGTGAAGAATAGATAATCAATTACAGTTGAAATAAAACTATAAGACGTCAAACGGGAAACTTAATATGTGATTGATGAAACGGATGTCAACTTAAGGTAACACGAGCAATTAAATAAGAATTACTTGTATTATAATCAAAATTGTGCAACTATAGATTGGTGCATCAATGCATTCACAAAAGCTTAACTAATACATGGGAAAGGAACTAGTTACACAAAAACATTAAACAACAATAGTCCTCGAATGGATAATTTTTTCTTCTCTTAACAACCTCAAATGCTATGGAGTTTTGATTCTCAAGCCTTATAAACACACTCCCAAACAAATCTAATCAAATCTGATTATAATCTTCATTGGAGTAACACTAATCAATCACACATGGAACGTACCACCTATTGATTAAATTGAAACCAAAACCGGACATGACACCACACGAATTACCCTTAAAATCATTCCACTCCTACCCAAAACTTATCCGCAACACACCACAACCAACTTCGAACACTATCACCTCAAAAATCCATTGAATCAATCCAAATGACCACTTCGATCCACAGAATCATTTTTCAACCATCAAGGGAAGGAAACAAGGTGTAAAGAACCAATGAACTACTTGTATTTCACTAGAGAAGTAAAGAAAATCAAATTATAGTTGAAATGAAACTAATTAGATGTCAAACAAGATACTTAATATGTGATTGATGAAAGAGAAGTCAACTCAAGGTAACACGAGCAATTAAATAAGATTTACTTGTATGATAATCAAAACTGTGCAACTATAGATGGTTTCATCTGTGCATTCACAAAAGCTTAACTAAATACATGGGAAAGGAACTAGTTATACAAAAACATTAAACAGCAATAGTTCTCGCATCGATACTTTTCTCTTTTCGTAACAACACAAAATGCTATGGAGTTTTGATTCTCAAGTCCTATAAACAAACTCCCGAACCAGTCAAATCAAATCTGATTATAATCTTCATTGGAATCACACTAATCAATCACACATGGAACGTAGCATCTATTGATTAAATTGAAACTAAAACCGGACACGACACCACATGAATGACCCTTAAAATCAATCCACTCCTACCCAAAACTTATCCGCAACACACCACAACCAACTTTGAACACTATTGCCTCAAAAATCCATTGAATCAATCCAAATGACCACTTCGATCCACAGAATCCTTTTTCGACCATAAAGGGAAGGAAACGAGGTGCAAATAACCTAAAACTACTCGTATTTCACTATAGAATAATAGATAATCAAATTATAGTTGAAATGAAACTAATCAGACGTCAAACAAGATACTTAATATGTGATTGATGAAAGAGAAGTCAACTCAGGTCACACGAGCAATTAAATAAGATTTACTTGTATTATAATCAAAACTGTGCAACTATAGATTGGTGCATCGGCACATTCACAAAAGCTTAACTAAATACATGGGAAAGGAATCAGTTATACAAAAACATTAAACAACAATAGTTCTAGAATGGATACTTTTTGCTTCCTTAACAACCTCAAATGTTATGGAGTTTTGATTCTCAAGCCCTATAAACACACTCCTTAACCATTCAAATCAAATCTGATTATAATCTTCATTGGAATTACACTAATTGATCACACATGGAAAGTAGAATCTCTTGTTTAATTTGAAACCAAATCTAGACACGCCACCACACGAATAACCCATAAAATCAATCCACTCCAACCCAAAACTTATCCGCAACTTGCCACAACCAACTTTAAACTCTATTGCCTCAAAAATCCATTGAATCAATCTAAATGACCACTATCGATCCACAGAATCCTTTTTCAACAATCTATGGAAGGAAACGAGGAGCAAATAACCAATAAACTACTCGTATTTCACTAGTGAAGAATAGATAATCAATTACAGTTGAAATAAAACTATAAGACGTCAAACGGGAAACTTAATATGTGATTGATGAAACGGATGTCAACTTAAGGTAACACGAGCAATTAAATAAGAATTACTTGTATTATAATCAAAATTGTGCAACTATAGATTGGTGCATCAATGCATTCACAAAAGCTTAACTAATACATGGGAAAGGAACTAGTTACACAAAAACATTAAACAACAATAGTCCTCGAATGGATAATTTTTTCTTCTCTTAACAACCTCAAATGCTATGGAGTTTTGATTCTCAAGCCTTATAAACACACTCCCAAACAAATCTAATCAAATCTGATTATAATCTTCATTGGAGTAACACTAATCAATCACACATGGAACGTACCACCTATTGATTAAATTGAAACCAAAACCGGACATGACACCACACGAATTACCCTTAAAATCATTCCACTCCTACCCAAAACTTATCCGCAACACACCACAACCAACTTCGAACACTATCACCTCAAAAATCCATTGAATCAATCCAAATGACCACTTCGATCCACAGAATCATTTTTCAACCATCAAGGGAAGGAAACAAGGTGTAAAGAACCAATGAACTACTTGTATTTCACTAGAGAAGTAAAGAAAATCAAATTATAGTTGAAATGAAACTAATTAGATGTCAAACAAGATACTTAATATGTGATTGATGAAAGAGAAGTCAACTCAAGGTAACACGAGCAATTAAATAAGATTTACTTGTATGATAATCAAAACTGTGCAACTATAGATTGTTTCATCTGTGCATTCACAAAAGCTTAACTAAATACATGGGAAAGGAACTAGTTATACAAAAACATTAAACAGCAATAGTTCTCGCATCGATACTTTTCTCTTTTCGTAACAACACAAAATGCTATGGAGTTTTGATTCTCAAGTCCTATAAACAAACTCCAGAACCAGTCAAATCAAATCTGATTATAATCTTCATTGGAATCACACTAATCGATCACACATGGAACGTAGCATCTATTGTTTAAATTGAAACCATAACCGGACACAACACCACACGAATGACCCTAAAAATCAATCCACTTCTACCCAAAACTTCTCCGCAACACACCACAACCAACTTCAAACACTATTACCTCAAAAATCCATTGAATCAATCCAAATGACCACTTCGATCCACAGAATCCTTTTTCAACCATCAAGGTAAGGAAATGAGGTGCAAAGAACCCAAAACTACTCATATTTCACTAGAGAAGAATAGATAATCAAATTACTATTGAAATGAAACTAATCAGACATCAAACAAGATACTTAATATGTGATTGATGAAAGAGAAGTCAACTCAAGGTCACACAAGCAATTAAATAGATTTACTTGTATTATAATTAAAACTGTGCAACTATAGATTGGTGCACCAGTGCATTCACAAAAGCAAAACAAAATTCATGGGAAAGGAATCAGTTATACAAAAAGATTAAACAACAATAGTTCTTGAATGGATATTTTTTGCTTCTCTTAACAACCTCAAATGCTATCGACTTTTGATTCTCAAGCCCTATAAACACACTCCCTAACCAATCAAATCAAATCTGATTATAATCTTCATTGGAATTACACTAATTGATCAAACATGGAAAGTAGAACCTCTTGTTTAAATTGAAACCAAATCCGGACACGACGCTACACGAATAACCCTTAAAATCAATCCACTCCTACACAAAACTTATCCGCAACATACCACAACCAACTTCGAACTCTTTTGCCTCAAAAATCCATTGAATCACTCTAAATGACCACTATCGATCAACAGAATCCTTTTTCAACCATCAATGGAAGGAAACGAGGTGCAAATAACCAATAAACTACTCGTATTTCACTAGAGAAGAATAGATAATCAAATTACATTTGAAATGAAACTAATCAGACGTCAAACAATATACTTAATATGTAATTGATGAAAGAGAAGTCAACTCAAGGTAACACGAGCAATTAAATAAGATTTACATGTATTATAATCAAAACTGTGCAACTATAGATTGGTGCATTAGTGCACTCAAAAAAGATTAACTAAATACATGGGTATGAATTAGTTACACAAAAACATTAAATGAAAATTGTTCTTGAATGGATTCTTTTTACTTCTCTTAACATCCTCAAATGCTATGAAGTTTTGATTCTCAAGCCCTATAAACAAACTCCCAAACTAATCAAATCAAATTTTATTATAATCTTCATTGGAATCATACTAATCGATCACACATGGAACGTAGTATCTATTGTATAAATCGAATCCAAAACCAGACACGACACCACACGAATGACCCTTAAAATCAATCCACTCTGACCCAAATCTTATCCGCAACACACCACAACCAACTTCGAACACTATCACCTAAAAAATCCATTGATTTAATCCAAATAACCACTTCGATCCACAAAATCCTTTTTCGACCATCAAGGGAAGGAAACGAGGTGAAAAGAACCAAAACTACTCGTATTTCACTAGAGAAGAATAGATAATCAAATTACAGTTGAAATGAAACTAATTAGACGTCAAGCAAGATACTTAATGCGTGATTGATGAAAGAGAAGTCATCTCAAGGTAACACGACCAATTAAATAAGTTTACTTGTATTATAATCAAAACTGTGCAACTATAGATTGGTGCATCAGTGCATTCACAAAAGCTTAACTAAATACATGGGAAAGAAACTAGTTATACAAAAACATTAAACAACAATAGTTCTCGCATGGATTCTTTTTGCTTTTCGTAAAAAAACAAAATGCTATGGAGTTTTGATTCTCAAGTCCTATAAACAAACTCCCGAACCGATCAAATCAAATCTGATTATAATCTTCATTGGAATCACACTAATCGATCACACATGTAACGTAGCATCTATTGTTTAAATTGAAACCAAATCTTGACACGACGCTACATGAATAACCCTTAAAATCAATCCACTCCTACGTAAAACTTATCCACAACATACCACAACCAACTTCGAACTCTATTGTCTCAAAAATCCATTGAATCAATCTAAATGACCACTATCAATCCACAGAATCCTGTTTCAACCATCAAGGGAAGGAAACGAGGTGCAAATAACCAATAAACTACTCGTATTTCACTAGAGAAAAATAGATAAACAAATTACAGTTGAAATGAAACTAATCAGACATCAAACAAGATACTTAATATGTAATTGATGAAAGAGAAGTCGACACAAGGTAACACGAGCAATTAAATAGCATTTACTTGTATTACAATCAAAACTGTGCAACTATAGATTAGTGCATCAGTGCACTCAAAAAAGCTTAACTAAATACATGGGAATGGGATTTGTTACACAAAAACATTAAACAACAATAGTTCTCGAATGGATACTTTTTGCTTCCCTTTATAACGTCAAATGCTATGAAGTTTTGATTCTCAATCCCTATGAACAAACTCCCAAACTAATCAAATCAAATCTGATTATAATCTTCATTGGAATCACACTAATCGATCACACATGGAGTGTAGCATCTATTGTTTAAATCGAAATGAAAACCGGACACGACACCACACGACTGACCTTTAAAATCAATCCACTCCTACCCATTATCCGCAACACAAAACAACCAACTTCGAGCACTATTGCCTCAAATATCCATTGAATCAATCCAAATAACCACTTCGATCCACAAAATCCTTTTTCGACCATCAAGGGAAGGAAACGAGGTGAAAAGAACCACAAGTTAGGGTTTCGAACGCTCGAATAGGATCAAAACCCCCAACTCAAAATTCAACGTGTTAAACTGAACTTTCTGAAATGTTGATCATCAACTTACATTTAGAATCGAATAATATCACTATAGAATGCAAGACAAGATCAGAAATCAATCAAAATGAGTGAATCAGTAGTATATCGAGTGACTGGGTTTGAGAGTGTTCTGTGTTCAGGGGAGATTTTGAAAATGAAATCTGAAAACACAAAGTGTTGTTTATATACTAAGTGAAAAATTTTAGGCGCATGAGCACTCTTTATGCGCATGAGGTCATGCGCATGAAGATGATTTTCACAAAGTATTTAGGTGCATGAGCACTGTTTGTGCACATGGGCTTAGGCGCATGAGCACTGTTCAGACGCATAAGCACTTTGTAAGAGCTTTAGCACTGTTCAGGCGCATGAGCTTAGCTGAAACGCCCAATACTTGACACTTTACACTTGGAAGCATGGGAACTGTTTAGGCGTATGGGAAGGATAAAACGCCCAACACTTAACCACATTCTCAGACACAAGACAACTGTTTAGACGCATGACAACTCTTTAGACGCATGAGGTTGTCTGAAATGTCCAACACTTGTACAAATCTTGAAAAATCATCATGCTCCTAATCCTGGACTTATGAACACTGTTGAGGAGCATGAGATGACTTTCATGTGTCCAACACTTGTAATTTTCAGATCTTTCACCTGTACACTGTTTAGACATATTAGCACTGTTCACATACTAATATTAAAACAGTTAATCAAATTTTTGACTTTAATTAGTCAAATTTTGACTTTCACCCAAAATTTTCACAATATACCCTCAATTTTGAACATTTGACTTTTTAAATTTTTATTTTTATTTTGAAATTTTAATTTTTTTTATTTTTGACCTTTTTATTTTTGTTTTAATTTTTCAAAATAATTTCCCATCATTTTAGTCTCTAATTTTTAACAAAAAAAATCTCATTTAACTTTTGCAAGAAGCTTTTCCTTTTAAAATATTTTTCAGGTTCATTTTACATTTTGTTACACACACATGCTTGAACATATGTAGCATCCTCATTTCCATCCAAAACATTAGATTTGGATTTTTTTTTATGATTTTACATATCTAGAAATTTGACAATCAGTTTTCTTTTTACTCCCCCTAAACTTTTAAGTTTGAGAAACTTAGAAGTTTCTTGAATTTTGTCACATGAAGAGCATACTAATCATTGTTAAATTGCCTGCACACAAAAAACATGCAAAAAAATAAAATGAAAACACAATAGAAATCTAATATTCACAATGAATCATGTCTGCAGTGAGATCATATTAGCAGTGATCAGCACATTGAAATTAAAAGATGATGGATAGTCACAGACAGTGATTAAATCCTGATCAAGTGTGTTCCAGGTCAGCATTTTTGCAGCAAAGGAGACACTAAATCTAAGGACAGAAAATAAGTGCTTTTGGCAAGGAACTCAGCACACTTACTTTTTCAATTCTTGGATTGTTTAAGGTACAGTAAGATATGACATTATGCTGTCACACTTAGACTTAGAGAGGTTAATTCTCATAAAGATATGCAAGAAGTCACTATTCTCAACTTGTTAACCTGACATATACTATAACCAGATCTTATTTGGTGTTTATGCACATTGGCATCTTGTTACATCAGTGAGTATATCCAGGTCTGTAATCACTTACAACAAAGGATATCTCATCACTTCAGGTCTATGATGACTCATAACAGAGAAGTGTTAAATGCATTAAATAATTAGAGCTCAATGGTTATTCATATCGCCATAAGGTGTGAGATTATGTCTTAACAAGCAATCAATTTGAGAAATCAACACTACTCATTAGTTCTAAAATAGACATACATGAATGCATGAGTGATTTAGTTTAATCACAAGAATTTACTTTTTCAATATAATTTCAAGAGCTTACCTGCACATCATATCTGATCATGTCAGACTTTAGTCGAAAGCGAAGTATGCAACTGATCATACTAATGTACTATCATTTCTCACATATTGCAAAACAAATTCATTCCTATATAATTAATAAGGAAAAAATACTATTTTTGTGATTTTTGGTTTTATATTTTTTATCTTTTGTTTTTCAATTTTCTATTTTTGTATTTGGTTTTTGTTTTTATAAAGAACATGCACACATCAAAATAAAATCAGGCAATTAACTTTGACAGGTTTTCTAACTGTGTCCTATTCATATAAGGGAGGGTTCTGATCATATTTAGTCTCAATTAACTGAAATACTCAAAAAACCAGTTTTTAGATATGGTTAATAAGACCAATTGACTCTACCAAATACTTAAACCGTCCTGGTAAGAAAGCTTTCATAAAAAGGTCGGCCAATTGTTTTTCAGTAGCAATTTGAATAAAAAAGATTAAACCTTTTTCAGAGTTATCTCTGAGAAAATGATATCAAATTTCGATATGTTTTGTTTTAGAATGTTGAACCCGTAATCCAGTAGTTGGTTTTGTAACCAAAGGATTTGAGAACATCCTGCTGAAGCAGCAATGTACTCAGCTTCTATAGTAGAAACAGAGACATTTGTTTGTTTCTTGCATTGCCATGAGACTAATCTGGGTCCTAAAAATTGACACCCACCCGTTGTGGATTTTCTATCTTGACAACATCCGCCATAATCACTATCAGTATACCCATGTAACTCAAAATTTCCTTCGTAAGGATACCATAGCCCTAAAGCCGGTTTACCTTTGAGATACCTGAATATTCTTTTGACAGCAATTAAGTGGGATTCTTTCGGGTCTGATTGATACCTTGCACAGACACAAACAGCATACATAATGTCTGGTCTAGATGTAGTAAGATACATCAAAGAACCAATCATTGATCTATATAATGTTTGATCTACTGATTTTCCTTTCGGATCAGGCTCAATCTTGGTGTTCACATTAGTTGGAGTTCTAATTGACTGACAATCTAGCAGCTTAAATTTCTTCAAGAGTTTGTCGACGAACTTCTCTTGGTTGATAAAAATACCATCTGCAGATTCCTTAACTTGTAGTCCAAGAAAGAAATTTATCTCTCCCATAGAACTCATCTGAAATCAAGATTTCATGATTTCTTCGAATTCATTGCATATTTTTGGACTTGTAGAACCAAATATGATGTCATCGACATACACTTGTACGCATAAAAGATCATCATCATCCTTCTTGATAAACAAAGTCGGTTCGATTTTCCCTCGCGTGTATGCATGTTGGATTAAATGTTGCGACAATGTCTCATACAAGATTCTAGGGGCTTGATGAAGTTCAAATAAAGCTTTGCTCAACTTGTACACACGATGTGGATATGTAGCATCTTCAAAACCCGGAGGTTGCTTCACGTACACATCATCGATGATAGAACCATACAAAAATGCACCCTTTACGTCCATTTGATACACTTTAAATTTCATGAATGTGGCATAAGCCAAGAAGACACGAATAGATTCAAGTCTTGCAACTGGAGCAAATACTTCATCATAATCAATACCTTCTTCTTGAGTGTATCCTTGTGCAACTAATCTCGCTTTATTTCGGATAACAATTCCTTGATCATCAGTTTTATTTCTGAATAACCATTTTGTGCCAATAGCATTTTCTCCTTCAGGTAAATCTACTAGATTCCACACTTCTTGTTTGCGGAACTGTAATAATTCTTCTTGCATAGCCTCGATCCAACCATTGTCCTTTAACGCTTCGGTAACATTTTTAGGAAAAAATTGAGAAAGAAAGCAAGAGTATAAGCAGAAGTTTGCATGTTCTGATTTACTTCTCGTCATTCTCTCACTCAAAGGACCAATAATCTGAGATGTTGGATGGTTCTTGTGAATACGAGATGTCGGAATCTCATCTCCTTGAAAATGAACATCTAGATTGGTTTGATTCAAGTTGGAAAGCTGATGCAATAGGCTTGAAGAATGTGGATTGAAATTGGGAACTTGAGTCGGTGAGTTGATAAAGTAATCAAGATTACCAGAATCAACTACATCACCAGAAATAGATGACGTTCCAGACTCATGTTGTACAATTTCTATACCATCATTAGGAATTGGTTGTGACATATCTTGGTTTTGTGAAACAGAATGATCATTATTTTGATGAGACTGATCATCATTATTAGACTGAAAAATAGAATCTCTAACGAAAGAAATGAAGGGATAGTCTGGGCTTGAATCATCTGCATCATCAGAAACCGAATTGTCACTGAATGAACCGAGATCTCCTTGAATTTTCTTTTCACCTATAGAATCAAGCAAGTTAGATTGATTGAACAAGTTGGATGGAAAAGAGTTTGACAATGAATCTAAATCAAATAACCATGCAGGATCATTTGACACTAACGGAAAAGAGTTTTCAAGAAATTTAACATTGAAAGTTTCAACTATAACATTAGTCCTAGAGTTATAAACTCGATAGGCCTTTGAAACAGATGAATATCCAATGAAAAATCCATCATCAGATTTTGATTCAAATTTTCCTAAATGATCACTTGAATTCAGAATCATAACCGGACAACCAAAAGATTTAAGAAAATCTATGTTTGGTTTCCTTACAAACATTAACTCATATGGAGTTTTCAGTTTGTCTTTAACAATTATTGAATGGTTCTAAACAAAACATGCAGTTGATATTGCTTCATCCCAGATTGTGATTAGAATTTTAGCATCGGCTAACATGGATCGTACTGCTTCAATCAATGTTCGGTTCTTCCTTTCAGCAACTCTGTTTTGTTGAGGAGTTCTGGGAGCACTGAACTGATGAGCTATTCCTTTCTCTGCACAAAACATGTCAAGAGTTAGATTTTTGAATTCCGTCCCATTATCACTTCTAATTATTTTTACTTTTTGTTCAAGTTGGTTTTCTACTTTTATGATAAATTCTTTTATTAATTCAGCTGTTTCACATTTAGCATTTAGAAAGAAAACCCATGAAAATCTTGTATAGTCATTAATAAAAACTAAACAGAAAGATTTTCTTCCAATACTCTTCACGTTGGTTGGTCCAAAAAGGTCCATATGCAACAACTGAAGGGGTTTGGAATTTGAGTTTATCAGCTTGGACTTATAAGACGCTCTGTGTTGCTTCCCCTTTAAACATGCTGAGCAGTGATCAGTAGTGGCAAACTTCTTTGATGGAAGGCCAATAACATGATTTCCTGCTACAAGCTTGTTTATATTCTTGAAGTTGGAATGTCCGAGACGTCTATGCCATAGCTGGCTTTCATCATTTGATGCTTTAGCAAAGAGACAAGTTGTTTATGTAGAAGAGTCCACTTGAGACATATCCAGTTTGTATACGTCTCGGTCTCTGACAGCTTTAACAACCACACTATCCTAGCTTATCTGAAATCCTAGCTTCAAGATATAACAGGAAGAATCATCAAAAAGTACAGAGTAGGATTTATCACAAATTTGGGATACGCTTAACAAATTAAAGTTCAACTGTGAGCAGAAGTTGACTTTATCAAAGCTTATAATCCCGTTGGATACTGTTCCTTCTCTGGTTATTTTTCCTCCCGCATCACCACCAAAGGCGACAGGTGTTCCATCTTTTAACTTCAAATCTTGTAATAAGGCCTGATTGCCTGTCATGTGCCGGCTACACCCACTATCCACATACCAAGTATTGATTGGTCTTCTCGGGCGTACCTGCAAAACAAAACAATTCAAGGTGAATTATCTACCCAAGCCGAAATGGTCTTGGGTTTTCCCAACTTGTCAACAATAGTAAATTGTTTAAAGTGAAGTTTGTTGACATCAGGTTTATTCTTTATGAATTTATCAATTCTGTTATTTATAACAAAATTATACTTGTTTGGAAAATTCATTCTTTTTGACTGACCATTGTTTGAAAATTTTTTGTTTTCAAAACTTTTGTTATTAATTCTCACTGAACTTGGAATGAATTTATCATTTAAGTATTGTTTAGGTCTCACTGAATTATTTCTTTTGAAAGAGTTCAAACCTAAGGAGGGTTTGTGTGTTAATCTTTGAAAATCAACATTTTGGTTTCTTTTATATTACGAATTAACATACCCTTTGCTTACTGTTGAGGTGGCAAATCCTCTCCTTTGTGAATTCTTTCTAAAATAACAATCTTTAGTGTTGTTAGTTTGCTCATCACAGTAAGTACAATATTTGTTGAAATAACACTCTGAAGTTGAGTGATTTCTCATATCGCAAATGTGATAGTATTTGTTAAAAAAACATTCAGCAATGTAGTGATTGTACATATCACATATTTCACAGTACCTCTGTGGAGTGTTAAACAGTTGATTATTAACTTTTGATGTTGACGCAACATTTGTTCCTTGTTTAGGTTTAGGCGTCAAAAAGTTAATTTGTTGTTTTTGATTTGAAAAATTATTCTTTTGATTTAAATCACTTTTCTTTTGCACAATTTGTTTTTGTTTTTTAATATGAATTTCATTCTTTGTTTCCTTAGGTACAAATCGTTTAACGACAGTGGAAGACTTAGAATCTGAACCTGTTTTCAGATCAGAGGTTGATTTGTTCTTCGGATTTTCTTTAACATCTTGAATTGAGTTCACATTCAACAAACCAGTAGATACAAATTTAATTGGTTTTAGTTTTGTTGCTTGATTTGTTTCTTTTGTCTGATTTTCTTTAATTTGATCATTTTTAGCTTTATTCATTTTTCTTCTTCTTCTCTGGTTCCTTGATTTTGTTTTTGTTGATTTTACTTGAGATTGAACATCTTTAGTGGAAGATTCTTTTTCATTTTCTTTCATTTTCTGGTCCTTTTGCCATTTAATAAATTCAGGATTATTTTGACCATATGAGTTAGAATCTTCTGATGTTACTTCTTCTTGTTTAGCTTTATCTTTGGTTTTGGAGTTTTGGTTATTATTTTTAGTAATTACTTCCTCCAAGACAGATTCTTTAGGAACAAAAATTTTCTTAGTTTTAGGCTTTGGTTCATAAGATTTTACTTTAATAGGGTGACCATTTTTTATCTTTTCGTTATCTTTTTCTTCAAAAATTTCCATATTTGTTTTCTCTTCTTCAGCATCAGACATCTTAGTCTTGTTTTGAAAAGATTTTAATTTTGCCTTGTTTTCTGGAGAGTGGTCATGAGTGTTAAAATTTTCCGGTAAGGTGTTTGTTATTGATTCTGGCATCGGTTCATGAGTAAAACCCAATCCTGCCTTTTGTTTATCTTTTCGTTCATTTACCAGCTTCTCCACAATGGTTTTAGAACTTTTAACTTTGGCGAGATCAACTTGAGTTACTGCATGAGCTATCTTTTCCAGTTCAAGATTTTTTGTCATCTCTTCAAGTTGTTCTGATACAATTTCAAGTTCTCTTGAAGTTTTGTTCCAAGAATTTTGAAGAGAGATAATCTTTTCGTCAGATACTTTATGATCATTTTTAAGTTTGGTATGCATTAGTTCTTCTTGCTTAAGTTTTTCACAAATTTTGTAAGAATAATTTCTGTAGTATTCTACATGCTCGAAGCAAGACTTTGTGCATAACTTTTCTCTAACTTCGGGAATTTCAGAATATTTAGGAGGAGACGTTTCAGAGTTAGAGCTTTCAACCTTTGGCTGATCAGATTTTGCCATCAAAGCAACTTCCTCTGAATCTTCCTTGGGATCAGACTTGTCACTCCAGTCATAATCTTCTTCTTCATTCTCAGAGTCATATTTAGCCTTTGGATCATTGTCATCTGACCAATCTTCTCCTTGAACTTCTGCAATAAGAGATAAATTGGATGTTAGATCAGCAGTAAATTGCTCAACATAAGCACTCCAATCATATCCATCTTTAATATTGACAACTAGAGCTTTCTTAGGCTCTTTAGATGACTTAGATTCATCTTTCAGTTCAGGCATTGGTAAGCTTTGGTATGGTTTCTGGAATGTCTTCTGAGATGATTGTTGAAATTTCTGATTGCTTGAACTCCATTGTCCATTCCCTCCTTTATTTCTAGGAGCTTTGCATTCTCTTGAACAGTGGCCATAACTATTATAGTTGAAACACTTTGACTTAGACTTGTCAAATCCAACAGTCTTGTTAGCACTTGGCTTGTAGTTCCTGTTGACATAAGAGTGTTTCTGAGTCCTCTATGCAATCATCACCATTTGCCAATTCAGATCCATTTCCTCCACGTCATCTGGATCCATTTCGAATAAGTCCTGCAAAACAAAATCTAATTGAGTTAAATGACTACCTTGATAAGCTTGAAAACTAGCCATAAAGGCAGTAAAAGCAGATTTGGACTCTTCATCCTGTAATAGGATGTTAATGACATCTTTAACTTTGCTAGATTTTGCAGAGTTAACGGAAGGAGTCTCACTTTGAGGTTTAGAACTTTGAGGCATAGGAGGATACTAAGGTTATGGCTGAGATGTATAAGCAGGAGCACTTGTATAAGAAGAATCAGTAAAGAACCCTGCTCCTACAAACAGATCACCTTCTTCTTCAGGTAAACTCTCATTTTTAGCCATAAATGCATTTTCCATAGTACTTGCTAGTGATGTAATATATTTGTACCGAGACATTGAAGCTGCTCTATCATTATTCCTTGAGCTTTCATCAATTTCAACAGACTCAATTTTGGCTATCAACAGATCAAGATCCTTGGGAAATTTCTCAGTATGCTTTAACAGTGTAACTGTTTGCTTCCATGAAGAAGGAAGAGAATTGAGAAGCCTAAAGTTTAGATCTTTTAGATCATTTTTGATACCAGTTGTTGACATCTTAGTTGTGAGTTGCACAAACCTATTCATCATTTGGTTGATGGTTTCACTACATAAGTGCTCAAATAGTTCTAATTGTCTCTTCAATTTCTGCTTTTTGAGATCTTGAATTTCTTTACCTCCTTCACAAATTATCTTCAAGGCTTTATACATGGTATATCCTGTTTGATATCCATCTAGTCTTGTTAGGACTTCAAGAGGTAGTCCTTTACACATCAGAGAATATGCTTTTATATTATTCTTAACTTTCTTTAAATCATCACCCTGCAATCCATCTTCAGGGTGTGGTTCTGGAGAGTCTTTAGTGTAGACAATTCCTCCATCAGGACCATTTAAAGTGATAGGAATGTGAGGACCTCTTTCTATTGATTTCCATAGATCAATATCAATAGAATTATGATGATGTGAAATCTAAGTGACCAATTTTTAAAATCAGCCCTGTTCTTCAGTTTAGGAACTCTGTTCTCTGAGTCTTCTGATTTCACCATTTTTAATTTTGTATTTTAAAAAGAGATTTGTTTTTGTTGTTTTTAAGTTTTTGAATTAAAACAATGAATTGAAAATATTTTTGGATTTTTTAAGTTTTTGAAAAATTTCTGAAAAATTCCTAAGTGTTGATGTTGATGCGCCTAAACAGTGATGAAGCGCCCAAACAGTTGACTTAGAAATGCCTAAGAGAATGCCTTAGAATAATTCTCAAAAACGCCCAATCAGAAATGCGCCCGAACAGTTGTGAAACGCCCTGATTAAAAACGCCTCAACAGTTGTAATACGCCTAGTCCACTGGTAATACGGCAAACAGTGGTAAAACGCCTGATCCAAAAAAGCCTTAACAGTTGTGAAACGCCTGAATAGTTGTCAAGCGCCCAAACACTTGGGCAATTTTCAGTAGTGTTTTGACCTAATGTGCCAACTTCAACAGATTCAAACGAACTCAGATCTTCTGAAATCATTCAAAACTTGATGAATTGACCTAAAATCCTTCAATTAGGTAGGAAATCGATCAATTATCAGTCCTCTACTTAAATTTCATCAATTAACAACAACAAATCGATTTTTGGCTTGAAAATAAGTTCGACTGATGAAGAACAAGTTCTAACACTGATTTGAACAATTCACTGAATTTGAACGAATTGAGCTGCAAATTGTGATTTAATTCATGTTTCTGATGATGAAACACAACTAAAATCAACAATTTTTTGATTGAATTGCTTATCAATCATAGATTCAAGTGATTCAAAAGTTCGACAGTTTGAAGAACTTAAATCACTAAACCAACAGCTCTGATACCATTTGATGAGTTCAAAATGGATCGATCTATGATGATATCGTAATACAATTCAATCAAAACAAACACAAGTAATCAAATCTAAGCAAACATATCACAAAAATTCATAGTTTCATTGATAGAATGCATAGAGATTACAAGTGTAGAAAGAAAACAGTTACAATTCGTTATTATTATCTATCTATACTTTATCTATGCTATTTGTACTATCAATACACAAGGAACAATATTTACATAAAAGTCCCTATACTATGACAAAAACGTAAAAGACACACAAAAACAAATGTTAATCTTTAAAGAAGCATCTACACGTTACACACACATCCTTGTTCTTCGATTCACACACCTCCACCCATCTTTAATTTTGAATTCTCAGATCTGAAACTGATGAATCCTAAGATCCAAGCTCAACAAATCTAAAATATTGATTCAGTAAAATGGTATCAGAGCTGTTGGTTGTTGGGTTCATGTATGTTTCAAATCTGTTTTCATCTTTAAAGATGTTTACAACCAAGAAGAAAATCAGAAAAATAAAGAACAAGTCTCTGTTCATCTACATCATCATCTGTTCTTCAGCAAAATCAACAAAATCAAGAAATCTATTCTTGTTTGCTTCGAATTTAAGTTGATAAATCATTCCTCACATCATCACTTCACATTCGATGCATTTATTTCAGATCCACATCAAATCCATAAAAGAACATTCAGATCTCAAACAGGTTGCTTCAATCGATGGGTTGTTGAATCTAATCCAACTACATATCCGACCCAAGAAGAAAGACTACTTCGAACAGGTTGCAGATTGTGCCAATTACATGATTTTGAGTACACTACAAGAGTTCGAACAAATTACATGAGATCGAACAAAATTACAGCAGAAGACATCAGCAGATATATTGTACCAAGTGAAAGAAATGCGGATGGAACTTAATGCATCCGTATTTCATCAAATAAATGCGGATGTGTGTTAATGAAATGCGGCTATTGAAGGCCCCTAATGCGGATGCATTAAGGCAACTAATGCGGATGCATTAAGGCAACTAAGCGGATGTATTAAGGCAACTAATGGAGATGAGAACCTCAAATGCATTTGTCACTAAGGCAATCAAATGCGGGTGTTCAAACAGAACAAATGCTGATAAAGGGCATACAAATGCGGATGTGAGAACAAAACCAATGCGGATGATTTGTTTAATTTAATGCGGATGAGTGCCAGAGTTTAACTCAACAAATGCGGATGTTGTGGGAGTTAATGCGGATGAAGGCTAATTATAACCTCAAATGCGGATGAGTTATCTCAAAAATGTTGATGTTGACATAAACAAATGCGGATGTTATGCAACTGTAAGGCAACTAATGCGGATGTTACATAAACAAATGTGGTTGTTACACAACTAATGTAGTTGTGTAACTCTACAAATTCGGATGTTTCATGAAACTAATGCGGATGTTTTGGCACTAATGCGGGTGTTGGTCTGACATGCTGATTTTATCAAATACTGATGTCTTATCAAACAAATGCGGATGTTGATAACTAATTTAGATGCTTATCACACCAATGCGGATGATCAATAGAACTAATGCAGAAAATGGGCAAAACCTGGGCCACTTTTGTGTTTTTGAGCTTTGATTTCATTCAGTGCATTGCATCACAAATGCTTATGTTTTGAGTAACTAATACAAATGTTAGCTTACTTCAAACAAATGAACATCCAACATCAACAACATCAACAACATCAACAACATCAACATCAACAACATCATCAACAACATCAACATCAACACCAAATGCGGATGATCAACAGAACTAATGCAAAAATGGGAAAAACTTGGGCTACGAGCCTCCGTTTCCAACGTGCTACTAGTCAAAACTACAGTGGAAACGAGGCCCTTGTTTCCACAGTCATTTTGACTGGTAGCACGTCGGAAACGGAGGCTCGTAGCCCAGGTTATGTCCATTTTCGTGCAGCGCGGTCATGTGCTTCCTCATCCGCATTGGCATGTTAAACATCCGCATTAGTATGTTCAACATCAGCATTTGTTAACCAACATCCGCATTTGTTTAGTTACACATCCGTATTGGTTGTGTAACTTACCATTTCTTGAGCTCACATCCGCATTTCTTTGTTACACATGCACATTTGTTATGCAAAACATCCGCATGTGAGATGATCATCCGCATTTGTTCTGAGTCTGCATGAGCATCGACCGGTAATGCATCCGAATTTGTCAGATGAACATTCGCATTTGTCAGATGAACATCCGTATTAGTTAATGCAGATGAAGATACTTAACCACATTTGTTTGTTGCTTCATCCGCATTTGCTTGCCTTAGTGACAAATACGGATGGCTTCAGTAGGAAATGCGGATGTAAGAGAGAAATACGGATGGCTTGTGTTTCATCCGCATTTGTCTTTCCTGTTCATCATCGATTTGAGAATATTGAATTCAGGTTCAATCCGAATCCTTTCTATTCGAGATCTTTGAGATCTCGGATAAACATGTAATTGAACACCTGAGATCTCGGATAAACATTAGAATTGGCATCAATTACCCCTTGTTCTAAGTCTGAAACAGTTCATCATCGACCCGAGATGTTCGGTTCTGAATTCTTCTGCTCAAATAGATGTTCTTCATTGATTTTGCTTTGGATTAGTTACAATTGCTCCGAAATTGAAGTGATAATATGAGGAATGATTTATCAACTTCAATTCGTGGCAAACAAGAAAAGATTTGCTGATTTTGTTTGTGTTTTGTTGATGAACTGATGAGTTTTTGATGAACAGATGCTTTGTTCTTCATTTTTCTGATTTTCTTCTTTTTGTAAACACCTTTAAAGATGAAAACAGATCTTAAACATACATGAACCCAGCAACCAACAGCACTGATACCATTTTGCTGAATCAATATTTCAGATTCGTTGAGCCTGGATCTTAGGATTCATCGGTTTCAGATCCGAAAATTTAAAATTAAAGACGGGTGGAAGTGTATGAATCAAAGAACAAGGATGTGTGTGTAATGTATAATGTTATGATTTCATTGATGTTGAATAACAAATTACAATGAAGAAACATATACAAAGATGGATGAACATCAAACCCACCCAAAGGAGAGAAATTCTCCTTGGGTGGTGATTTACACCATGAAAAACACACACTTAAGAACTACCAGCTCTCACACACTTTGCAATAACCACACTTTACAAAGTATCACTAGTGGTTCTATTTATAATATTTTTACATCATGACCTAATTTTGACTTTTCTTGTGGTCTTGATGTTGACTTTGTCTTGTTGACTTTGTCTTGTGTTTGTTTTGTTATGTTTATCAACTTGGTCTCTAAACTTGTACAATGAGATATTCTGTTGGCTTTGATTGTGGTTTGGAAAGCTTCAGTTTATCAATTGTTAAACCCAACATAACGTCCTCTTCAACGAGCAAATTCTCGACAACATTCGTCGTCGTTGTCGTCGTCGTTGTCGTCGTCGTCGTCGTATTTTATAATTTACAAGGTTACGTTTATTATGTTTTGTTGATATACTTAAATTGCTATTAAACGTTATGGTTTTGTTTAACATTTTTTGTTCCGGTGAACCGGGGTTTATGATTTAAGAATTTTAATAATTGTTAAAATTCCACGTGCTTAATTAATTAAATCAAAGTTCATTTAGTAAATTTACGCATTCTATGGTATTGTACCCGGGGCGGATTTGCTCGGTTCATCATGCCCTATAATCAAATGATGGCCCATTCGCCCCTATTGGTTTTGTGAGTCAAAGCCTGTTAAGTTTTATAGCCCAATGACCCATTTAGGGTTTGTTGGGCCAAAGCCCATTTGGGGGGTGAGTATTAACGAGTGCCCAAGCCCAAAGTTGTTAGGGTCAATGCATGGCTTTCTTGTCGGGGTTCGGTGTCAGGGTGTGACCCAATGGGTTTTTAAAAAAATTTCAAGGCCCAAAAACCGGGGTTGTCACATTCAACATCCTCTTCAACGAGCAGATTCTAGACAACATTCGTCGTCGTCGTCGTCGTATTTTATAATTTACAAGGTTATGTTTATTATGTTTTGTTGATATTCTTAAATTGCCATTAAACGTTATGGTTTTGTTTAACAGTTTTTGTTCCGGTGAACCAGGGTTTATGATTTTAGAATTTTAATAATTGTTAAAATTCCACGGGCTTAATTAATTAAATCAAAGTTCATTTAGTAAATTTACGTCTTCTTTGGTATCGTGCCCGGGTCCAATTTGGTCGGTTCAACATGCCATATAATCAAATGATGGCCCATTCGCCCCTATTGGTTTTGCGAGTCAAAGCCCGTTAAGTTTCATGGCCCAATGACCCATTTAGGGTTTGTTAGGCCAAAGCCCATATGGGTGTGAGTATTGACGAGTGCCCAAGCCCAAAGATGTTGGGCCCAATGCATGGCTTCCTTGTCGGGGTTCGGTGTCAGTGTGTGACCCAATGGGTTTTTTTAAAATTTTCTAGGCCCAAAAACCGGTGTTGTCACATTCAACATTCGTCGTCGTCATCGTATTTTATAATTTACAAGGTTACGTTTATTATGTTTTGTTGATATACTTAAATTGCTATTAAACGTTACCTTTTTGTTTAACAATTTTTGTTACGGTGAATCGAGGTTTATGATTTTTGAATTTTAATAATTGTTAAAATTCCACGTGCTTAATTAATTAAATCAAAGTTCATTTAGTAAATTTACGTCTTCAAAGGTATCGTGCTCGGGGCCCATTTGGCCGGTTCAGCATGCCCTATAATCAAATGATGGCCCATTCACCCGTATTGGTTTGCGAGTCAAAGCCCGTTAAGTTTCAGGGCCCAATGACCCATTTAGGGTTTGTTGGGCCAAAGCCCATTTGGGCCAAAGCCCATTTGGGCCAAAGCCCATTTGGGTGTGAGTATTAACAAGCGCCCAAGCCCAAAGTTGTTGGGCACAATGCATGGCTTCCTTGTCGGGGTTCGGTGTCAGGGTGTGACCCAATGGGTTTTTAAAAAAATTTCTAGGCCCAAAAACCAGGGTTGTCACATTCAACATCCTCTTCAACGAGCAGATTCTCGACAACATTCGTCGTCGTCGTCGTAGTCGTCGTATTTTATAATTTACAAGGTTATGTTTATTATGTTTTGTTGATATACTTAAATTGCCATTAAACGTTATGGTTTTGATTAACAGTTTTTGTTCCGGTGAACTAGGGATTATGATTTTAAAATTTTAATAATTGTTAAAATTCCACGTGCTTAATTAATTAAATCAAAGTTCATTTAGTAAATTTACGTCTTCTAAGGTATCGTGCCCGGGGCCCATTTGGTCGGTTCAACATGCCGTATAATCAAATGATGGCCCATTGGCCAGTATTGGTTTTGTGATTCAAAGCCCATTAAGTTTCATGGCCCAATGACCCATTTAGGGTTTGTATGGCCAAAGCCCATTTGGGTGTGAGTATTAACGAGTGCCTAAGCCCAAAGTTGTTGGGCCTAAAGCATGGCTCCCTTGTCGGGGTTCGGTGTCAGGGTGTGACCCAATGGGTTTTTTAAAAAAATTTTAGGCCCAAAAACCGAGGTTGTCACATTCAACGTCCTCTTCAACGAGCAGATTCTCGACAACATTCGACGTCGTCGTCGTCGTCATCTTATTTTATAATTTAGAAGGTTACATTTATTATGTTTTGTTGATGTACTTAAATTGCTTTTAAACGTTATGGTTTTGTTTAACATTTTTTGTTCCGGTGAACCGGGGTTTATGATTTAAGAATTTTAATAATTGTTAAAATTCCACGTGCTTAATTAATTAAATCAAAGTTCATTTAGTAAATTTACGCATTCTATGGTATTGTACCCGGGGCGGATTTGCTCGGTTCATCATGCCCTATAATCAAATGATGGCCCATTCGCCCCTATTGGTTTTGTGAGTCAAAGCCTGTTAAGTTTTATAGCCCAATGACCCATTTAGGGTTTGTTGGGCCAAAGCCCATTTGGGGGTGAGTATTAACGAGTGCCCAAGCCCAAAGTTGTTAGGGCCGATGCATGGCTTTCTTGTCGGGGTTCGGTGTTAGGGTGTGACCCAATGGGTTTTTAAAAAATTTTCAAGGCCTAAAAACCGAGGTTGTCACATTCAACATCCTTTTCAACGAGCAGATTCTAGACAACATTCGTCGTCGTCGTCGTCGTATTTTATAATTTACAAGGTTATGTTTATTATGTTTTGTTGATATACTTAAATTGCCATTAAACGTTATGGTTTTGTTTAACAGTTTTTGTTCCGGTGAACCAGGGTTTATGATTTTAGAATTTTAATAATTGTTAAAATTCCACGGGCTTAATTAATTAAATCAAAGTTCATTTAGTAAATTTACGTCTTCTTTGGTATCGTGCCCGGGTCCAATTTGGTCGGTTCAACATGCCATATAATCAAATGATGGCCCATTCGCCCCTATTGGTTTTGCGAGTCAAAGCCCGTTAAGTTTCATGGCCCAATGACCCATTTAGGGTTTGTTAGGCCAAAGCCCATATGGGTGTGAGTATTGACGAGTGCCCAAGCCCAAAGATGTTGGGCCCAATGCATGGCTTCCTTGTCGGGGTTCGGTGTCAGTGTGTGACCCAATGGGTTTTTTTAAAATTTTCTAGGCCCAAAAACCGGTGTTGTCACATTCAACATTCGTCGTCGTCATCGTATTTTATAATTTACAAGGTTACGTTTATTATGTTTTGTTGATATACTTAAATTGCTATTAAACGATACCTTTTTGTTTAACAATTTTTGTTACGGTGAATCGAGGTTTATGATTTTTGAATTTTAATAATTGTTAAAATTCCACATGCTTAATTAATTAAATCAAAGTTCATTTAGTAAATTTACGTCTTCAAAGGTATCGTGCTCGGGGCCCATTTGGCCGGTTCAGCATGCCCTATAATCAAATGATGGCCCATTCACCCGTATTGGTTTGCGAGTCAAAGCCCGTTAAGTTTCAGGGCCCAATGACCCATTTAGGGTTTGTTGGGCCAAAGCCCATTTGGGTGTGAGTATTAACAAGCGCCCAAGCCCAAAGTTGTTGGGCACAATGCATGGCTTCCTTGTCGGGGTTCGGTGTCAGGGTGTGACCCAATGGGTTTTTAAAAAATTTCTAGGCCCAAAAACCAGGGTTGTCACATTCAACATCCTCTTCAACGAGCAGATTCTCGACAACATTCGTCGTCGTCGTCGTAGTCGTCGTATTTTATAATTTACAAGGTTATGTTTATTATGTTTTGTTGATATACTTAAATTGCCATTAAACGTTATGGTTTTGATTAACAGTTTTTGTTCCGGTGAACTAGGGATTATGATTTTAAAATTTTAATAATTGTTAAAATTCCACGTGCTTAATTAATTAAATCAAAGTTCATTTAGTAAATTTACGTCTTCTAAGGTATCGTGCCCGGGGCCCATTTGGTCGGTTCAACATGCCGTATAATCAAATGATGGCCCATTGGCCAGTATTGGTTTTGTGATTCAAAGCCCATTAAGTTTCATGGCCCAATGACCCATTTAGGGTTTGTATGGCCAAAGCCCATTTGGGTGTGAGTATTAACGAGTGCCTAAGCCCAAAGTTGTTGGGCCTAAAGCATGGCTCCCTTGTCGGGGTTCGGTGTCAGGGTGTGACCCAATGGGTTTTTTAAAAAATTTTTAGGCCCAAAAACCGAGGTTGTCACATTCAACGTCCTCTTCAACGAGCAGATTCTCGACAACATTCGACGTCGTCGTCGTCGTCATCTTATTTTATAATTTAGAAGGTTACATTTATTATGTTTTGTTGATATACTTAAATTGCCATTAAACGTTATGGTTTTGTTTAACAGTTTTTGTTCCGTGAACCGGGGTTTATGATTTTAGAATTGTAATAATTGTTAAAATTCCACATGCTTAAATAATTAAATCAAAGTTCATTTAGTAAATTTACGTCTTCTAAGGTATCGTGCCCGGGGCCGATTTGGTCGGTACAGCATGCCCTATAACCAAATGATGGCCCATTGGCTCGTATTGGTTTTGTGAGTCAAAGCCCGTTATGTTTCATGGCCCAATGACCCATTTAGGGTTTGTGGGGCCAAAGCCTATTTGGGTGTGTGTATTAACGAGTGCCCAAGCCAAAAGTTGTTGGGCCTAACGCATAGCTTCCTTGTCGGGGTTCGGTATCAGGGTGTGAGCCAATGGGTTTTTAAAAAATTTTCTAGGCCCAAACACCGAGGTTGTCACATTCAACGTCCTCTTCAACGAGCAGATTCTCGACAACATTCGCCGCTGTCGTCGTCGTGGTATTTTATAATTTACAAGGTTACGTTTATTATGTTTTGCTAATATAGTTAAATTGCTATTAAACGTTATGGTTTTGTTTAACAATTTTTGTTCCGGTGAACTGGGGTTTATGATTTTAATATTTTAATAATTGTTAAATTTCCACGTGCTTAATTAATTAAATCAAAGTTCATTTTGTAAATTTACGCATTCTAAGGTATCGTGCCCGGGGCCGATTTGGTCGGTTCATCATGCCCTATATTCAAATGATGGCCCATTGGCCCGTATTGGTTTTGTGAGTCAAAGCCTGTTAAGTTTTATAGCCCAATGACCCATTTAGGGTTTGTTGGGCCAAAGCCCATTTGGGGGTGAGTATTAACGAGTGCCCATGCTCAAAGTTGTTGGGCCCAATGCATGGCTTCCTTGTCGGGGTTCGGTGTCAGGGTGTGAGCCAATGGGTATTTTAAAAAAATTTCTAGGCCCAAAAACTGGGGTTGTCATATTTAACGTCCTCTTCAACGAGGAGATTCTCGACAACATTCGTCGTCATCGTCGTCGCCGTCGCCGTCGTCGTCGCCGTCGCCGTCGTCGTCGTTGTTGTTGTATTTTATAATTCACAAGGTTACGTTTATTATGTTTTGTTGATATACATAAATTGCTATTAAACGTTATGGTTTTGTTTAACGATTTTTGTTCCGGTGAACCAGGGTTTATGATTTTAGAATTTTAATAATTGTTAAAATTCCACGTGCTTAATTAATTAAATCAAAGTTCATTTAGTAAATTTACGTCTTCTAAGGTATCGTGCCCGGGTCCTATTTGGTCGGTTGAACATGCCCTATAATCAAATGATGGCCCATTCGCCCCTATTGGTTTTGTGAGTCAAAGTCCGTTAAGTTTCATGGCCCAATGAACCATTTTGGGTTTGTTGGGCCAAAGCCTATTTGGGTGTGAGTATTAACGAGTGCCCAAGCCCAAAGTTGTTGGGCCCAATATATGGCTTCGTTGTCGGGGTTCGGTGTCAGGGTGTGAGCCAATGGGTTTTTAAATAATTTTCGGGGCCCAAAAACAGGGGTTGTCACATTCAACGTCCTCTTCAATGAGCAGATTCTCGACAACATTCGTCGTCGTCGTCGTATTTTATAATTTACAAGGTTACGTTTATTATGTTTTGTTGATATACTTAAATTGCTATTAGACGTTATGGTTTTGTTTAAAAATTTTTGTTTCTATGAACCGGGGTTTATGATTTTAGAATTTTAATAATTGTTAAAATTCCACGTGCTTAATTAATTAAATCAACGTTCATTTAGTAAATTTACGTCTTCAAAGGTATCGTGCCCAGGGCCCATTTGGTCGGTTCAGCATGCCCTATAATCAAATGATGGCCTATTCGCCCGTGTTGGTTTTGCGAGTCAAAGCCCGTTAAGTTTCATGGCTCAATGACCCATTTAGGGTTTGTTGGGTCAAAGCTCATTTGGGTGTGAGTATTAAAGAGTGCCCAAGCCCAAAGTTGTTGGGCACAATGCATGGCTTCCTTGTTAGGGTTCGGTGTCAGGGTGTGACCCAATGGGTTTTTAAAAAATTTTCTATTCCTAAAAATTGGGTTTGTCACATTCAACATCCTCTTCAACGCGCTGATTCTCGACAACATTAGTCGTCGTCGTCGTATTTTATAATTTACAAGGTTATGTTAATTATGTTTTGTTGATATACTTAAATTGCTATTAAACGTTTTGGTTTTGTTTAACAGTTTTTGTTCCGGTGAACCGGGGATTATGATTTTAAAATTTTAATAATAGTTAAAATTTCACGTGCTTAATTAATTAAATCAAAGTTCATTTAGTAAATTTACGTCTTCTAAGGTATCGTGCCCGGGGCCCATTTGGTCGGTTCAACATGCCGTATAATCAAATGATGGCCCATTGGCCAGTATTGGTTTTGTGATTCAAAGCCCATTAAGTTTCATGGCCCAATGACCCATTTAGGGTTCGTATGGCCAAAGCCCATTTGGGTGTGAGTATTAACGAGTGCCCAAGCCCAAAGTTGTTGGGCCTAACGCATGGCTCCCTTGTCGGGGTTCGGTGTCAGGGTGTGACCCAATGGGTTTTTTAAAAATTTTCTAGGCCCAAAAACCGAGGTTGTCACATTCAACGTCCTCTTCAACGAGCAGATTCTCGACAAAATTCGACGTCGTCGTCGTCGTCGTTTTATTTTATAATTTAGAAGGTTACATTTATTATGTTTTGTTGATATACTTAAATTGCCATTAAACGTTATGGTTTTGTTTAACAGTTTTTGTTCCGTGAACCGGGGTTTATGATTTTAGAATTGTAATAATTGTTAAAATTCCACATGCTTAATTAATTAAATCAAAGTTCATTTAGTAAATTTACGTTTTCTAAGGTATCGTGCCCGGGGCCGATTTGGTCGGTACAGCATGCCCTATAACCAAATGATGGCCCATTGGCTCGTATTGGTTTTGTGAGTCAAAGCCCGTTATGTTTCATGGCCCAATGACCTACTTAGGGTTTGTGGGGCCAAAGCCTATTTGGGTGTGAGTATTAACGAGTGCCCAAGCCAAAAGTTGTTGGGCCTAACGCATAGCTTCCTTGTCGGGGTTCGGTATCAGGGTGTGAGCCAATGGGTTTTTAAAAAATTTTCTAGGCCCAAAAACCGAGGTTGTCACATTCAACGTCCTCTTCAACGAGCAGATTCTCGACAACATTCGCTGCTGTCGTCGTCGTGGTATTTTATAATTTACAAGGTTACGTTTATTATGTTTTGCTAATATAGTTAAATTGCTATTAAACGTTATGGTTTTGTTTAACAATTTTTGTTCCGGTGAACTGGGGTTTATGATTTTAATATTTTAATAATTGTTAAATTTTCACGTGCTTAATTAATTAAATCAAAGTTCATTTTGTAAATTTACGCATTCTAAGGTATCATGCCCGGGGCCGATTTGGTCGGTTCATCATGCCGTATATTCAAATGATGGCCCATTGGCCCGTATTGGTTTTGTGAGTCAAAGCCTGTTAAGTTTTATAGCCCAATGACCCATTTAGGGTTTGTTGGGCCAAAGCCCATTTGGGGGTGAGTATTAACGAGTGCCCATGCCCAAAGTTGTTGGGCCCAATGCATGTCTTCCTTGTCGGGGTTCGGTGTCAGGGTGTGAGCCAATGGGTTTTATAAAAAAAATTCTAGGCCCAAAAACTGGGGTTGTCATATTTAACGTCCTCTTCAACGAGGAGATTCTCAACAACATTCGTCGTCATCGTCGTCGCCGTCGTCGTCGTTGTTGTTGTATTTTATAATTCACAAGGTTACGTTTATTATGTTTTGTTGATATACATAAATTGCTATTAAACGTTATGGTTTTGTTTAACAATTTTTGTTCCGGTGAACCAGGGTTTATGATTTTAGAATTTTAATAATTGTTAAAATTCCACGTGCTTAATTAATTAAATCAAAGTTCATTTAGTAAATTTACGTCTTCTAAGGTATCATGCCCGGGTCCTATTTGGTCAGTTGAACATGCCCTATAATCAAATGATGGCCCATTCGCCCCTATTGGTTTTGTGAGTCAAAGTCCGTTAAGTTTCATGGCCCAATGACCGATTTTGGGTTTGTTGGGCCAAAACCTATTTGGGTGTGAGTATTAACGAGTGCCCAAGCCCAAAGTTGTTGGGCCCAATATATGGCTTCGTTGTCGGGGTTCGGTGTCAGGGTGTGAGCCAATGGGTTTTTAAAGAATTTTCTGGGCCCAAAAACAGGGGTTGTCACATTCAACGTCCTCTTCAATGAGCAGATTCTCGACAACATTCGTCATCGTCGTCGTATTTTATAATTTACAAGGTTACGTTTATTATGTTTTGTTGATATACTTAAATTGCTATTAGACGTTATGGTTTTGTTTAACAATTTTCGTTTCTGTGAACCGGGGTTTATGATTTTAGAATTTTAATAATTGTTAAAATTCCACGTGCTTAATTAATTAAATCAACGTTCATTTAGTAAATTTACGTCTTCAAAGGTATCGTGCCCAGGGCCCATTTGGTCGGTTCAGCATGCCCTATAATCAAATGATGGCCTATTCGCCCGTATTGGTTTTGCGAGTCAAAGCCCGTTAAGTTTCATGGCTCAATGACCCATTTAGGGTTTGTTGGGTCAAAGCTCATTTGGGTGTGAGTATTAACGAGTGCCCAAGCCCAAAGTTGTTGGGCACAATGCATGGCTTCCTTGTCAGGGTTCGGTGTCAGGGTGTGACCCAATGGGTTTTTAAAAAATTTTCTATTCCTAAAAATTGGGTTTGTCACATTCAACATCCTCTTCAACGCGCTGATTCTCGACAACATTAGTCGTCGTCGTCGTATTTTATAATTTACAAGGTTATGTTAATTATGTTTTGTTGATATACTTAAATTGCTATTAAACGTTTTGGTTTTCTTTAACAGTTTTTGTTCCGGTGAACCGAGGATTATGATTTTAAAATTTTAATAATTGTTAAAATTTCACGTGCTTAATTAATTAAATCAAAGTTCATTTAGTAAATTTACGTCTTCTAATGTATTGTGCCCGGGGCCCATTTGGTCGGTTCAACATGCCGTATAATCAAATGATGGCCCATTGGCCCGTATTGGTTTTGTGAATCAAAGCCCATTAAGTTTCATGGCCCAATGACCCATTTCGGGTTTGTTTTTCCAAAGCTCATTTGGGTGTGAGTATTATCGAGTGCCCAAGCCCAATGTTATTGGGCACAATGCATGGCTTCCTTGTTGGGGTTCGATGTCAGGGTGTGACCCAATGGGTTTTTAAAAAATTTTCTAGGCCCAAAAAACGGGTTTGTCACATTCAACATCCTCTTCAACGCGCTGATTCTCGACAACGTTAGTCGTTGTCGTCGTATTTTATAATTTACAAGGTTATGTTTACAATGTTTTGTTGATATACTTAAATTGCTATTAAACATTTTGGTTTTGTTTAACAGTTTTTGTTCCGGTGAACCGGGGATTATGATTTTAAAATTTTAATAATTGTTAAAATTCCACGTGCTTAATTAATTAAATCAAAGTTCATTTAGTAAATTTACGTCTTCTAAGGTATCGTGCCCGGGGCCCATTTGGTCGGTTCAACATGCCGTATAATCAAATGATGGCCCATTGGCCCGTATTGGTTTTGTGAATCAAAGCCCATTAAGTTTCATGGCCCAATGACCCATTTAGGGTTTGTTTGGCCAAAGCCCATTTGGGTGTGAGTATTATCAAGTGCCCAAGCCCATAATTGTTATGCCCAATGCATGGCTTTCTTGTCGGAGTTCGTTGTCAGGGTGTGACCCAATGGGTTTTTAAAAAAAATTCTAGGCCCAAAAACCGGGGTAGTCATATTCAACGTCCTCTTTAACAAGCAGATTCTCGACAACATTCGTCGTCATCGCCGTCGTCGTCGTCGTATTTTATAATTACAAGGTTACGTTTATTATGTTTTGTTGATATACTTAATTTGCTATTAAACGTTATGGTTTTGTTTAACAAATTTTTTCCGGTGAACCGGGGTTTATGATTTTAGAATTTTAATAATTGTTAAAATTCCACGTGCTTAATTAATTAAATCAAAGTTCATTTATTAAATTTACGTTTTCTAAGGTATCGTGCCCGGGGCCCATTTGGTCGGTTCAGCATTCCCTATAATCAAATGATGGCCAATTGGCCCGTATTGGTTTTGTGAGTCAAAGCTCGTTAAGTTTCATGGCCCAACGACACATTTAGGGTTTGTTGAGCCAAAGCCCACATGGGTGTGAGTATTAACAAGTGCCCCAGCCCAAAGTTGTTATGCCCAATGCATGGCTTTCTTGTCGGAGTTTGTTGTCAGGGTGTGCCCAATGGGTTTTTAAAAAAAATTCTAGGCCCAAAAACCGGGGTAGTCATATTCAACGTCCTCTTTAACAAGCAGATTCTCGACAACATTCGTCGTCATCGCCGTCGTCGTCGTCGTATTTTATAATTACAAGGTTACGTTTATTATGTTTTGTTGATATACTTAATTTGCTATTAAACGTTATGGTTTTGTTTAACAAATTTTTTTCCGGTGAACCGGGGTTTATGATTTTAGAATTTTAATAATTGTTAAAATTCCACGTGCTTAATTAATTAAATCAAAGTTCATTTATTAAATTTACGTTTTCTAAGGTATCGTGCCCGGGGCCCATTTGGTCGGTTCAGCATTCCCTATAATCAAATGATGGCCAATTGGCCCGTATTGGTTTTGTGAGTCAAAGCTCGTTAAGTTTCATGGCCCAACGACACATTTAGGGTTTGTTGAGCCAAAGCCCACATGGGTGTGAGTATTAACGAGTGCCCAGGCCCAAAGTTGTTGGGCACAATGCATGACTTCCTTGTCAGGGTTCGGTGTCAGGGTGTGACCCAATGGGTTTTTAAAAAATTTTCTATTCCTAAAAATTGGGTTTGTCACATTCAACATCCTCTTCAACGCGCTGATTCTCGACAACATTAGTCGTCGTCGTCGTATTTTATAATTTACAAGGTTATGTTAATTATGTTTTGTTGATATACTTAAATTGCTATTAAACGTTTTGGTTTTCTTTAACAGTTTTTGTTCCGGTGAACCGAGGATTATGATTTTAAAATTTTAATAATTGTTAAAATTTCACGTGCTTAATTAATTAAATCAAAGTTCATTTAGTAAATTTACGTCTTCTAATGTATTGTGCCCGGGGCCCATTTGGTCGGTTCAACATGCCGTATAATCAAATGATGGCCCATTGGCCCGTATTGGTTTTGTGAATCAAAGCCCATTAAGTTTCATGGCCCAATGACCCATTTAGGGTTTGTTTTTCCAAAGCTCATTTGGGTGTGAGTATTATCGAGTGCCCAAGCCCAATGTTATTGGGCACAATGCATGGCTTCCTTGTTGGGGTTCGATGTCAGGGTGTGACCCAATGGGTTTTTAAAAAATTTTCTAGGCCCAAAAAACGGGTTTGTCACATTCAACATCCTCTTCAACGCGCTGATTCTCGACAACGTTAGTCGTTGTCGTCGTATTTTATAATTTACAAGGTTATGTTTACTATGTTTTGTTGATATACTTAAATTGCTATTAAACATTTTGGTTTTGTTTAACAGTTTTTGTTCCGGTGAACCGGGGATTATGATTTTAAAATTTTAATAATTGTTAAAATTCCACGTGCTTAATTAATTAAATCAAAGTTCATTTAGTAAATTTACGTCTTCTAAGGTATCGTGCCCGGGGCCCATTTGGTCGGTTCAACATGCCGTATAATCAAATGATGGCCCATTGGCCCGTATTGGTTTTGTGAATCAAAGCCCATTAAGTTTCATGGCCCAATGACCCATTTAGGGTTTGTTTGGCCAAAGCCCATTTGGGTGTGAGTATTATCAAGTGCCCAAGCCCATAATTGTTATGCCCAATGCATGGCTTTCTTGTCGGAGTTCGTTGTCAGGGTGTGACCCAATGGGTTTTTAAAAAAAATTCTAGGCCCAAAAACCGGGGTAGTCATATTCAACGTCCTCTTTAACAAGCAGATTCTCGACAACATTCGTCGTCATCGCCGTCGTCGTCGTCGTATTTTATAATTACAAGGTTACGTTTATTATGTTTTGTTGATATACTTAATTTGCTATTAAACGTTATGGTTTTGTTTAACAAATTTTTTCCGGTGAACCGGGGTTTATGATTTTAGAATTTTAATAATTGTTAAAATTCCACGTGCTTAATTAATTAAATCAAAGTTCATTTATTAAATTTACGTTTTCTAAGGTATCGTGCCCGGGGCCCATTTGGTCGGTTCAGCATTCCCTATAATCAAATGATGGCCAATTGGCCCGTATTGGTTTTGTGAGTCAAAGCTCGTTAAGTTTCATGGCCCAACGACACATTTAGGGTTCGTTGAGCCAAAGCCCACATGGGTGTGAGTATTAACAAGTGCCCCAGCCCAAAGTTGTTGGACCCAATGCATGGCTTCCTTGTCGGGGTTCGGTGTCAGGGTGTGACCCAATGGGTTTTTAAAAAATTTTCTAGGCCCAAAAACCAGGGTTGTCACATTCAACGTCCTCTTCAACGAGCAGATTCTCGACAACATTCATCGTCGTCATCGTCTTCATCGTCGTATTTTATAAATTACAAGGTTACGTTTATTATGTTTTGTTCATATACTTAAATTGCTATTAAGCGTTATGATTTTGTTTAACATTTTTTGTTCCGGTAAACCGGGGTGTATGATTTTAGAATTTTAATAATTGTTAAAATTCCACGTGCTTAATTAATTAAATCAAAGTTCATTTAGTAAATTTACGTCTTCTAAGGGATCGTGCCCGGGGCCCATTTGGTCGGTTCAGCATGTCCTATAATCAAATGATGGCTCATTGGCCCGTATTGGTTTTGTGAGTCAAAGCCCGTTAAGTTTCATGGCCCAATGACCCATTTAGGGTTTGTTGGGCCAAATCCCATTTGGGTTTGAGTATTAACGAGTGCCCAAGCCCAAAGTTGTTGGTCCCAATGCATGGCTTCCTTGTTAGGGTTCGGTGTCAGGGTGTGACCCAATGGGTTTTAAAAAAAATTTCTAGGCCCGAAAATCGGGGTTGTCACATTCAACGTCCTCTTCAACGAGCAGATCCTCGACATCATTCGTCACCGTCGTCGTCATCCTCGTCATCGTCGTCGTCGTATTTTATGATTTACAAGGTTATGTTTATTATGTATTGTTGATATACTTAAATTGCTATTAAACATTATGGTTTTGTTTAACAATTTTTGTTCCGGTGAACCGGGGTTTATGATTTTAGAATTTTAATAATTGTTAAAATTCCACTTGCTTAATTAATTAAACCAAAGTTCATTGAGTAAATTTACGTCTTCTAAGGTATCGTGCCCTAGGCCCATTTGGTCGGTTCAGCATGCCCTATAATCAAATGATGGCCCATTGGCCCGTATTGGTTTTGTGAGTCAAAGCATATTAAGTTTCATGGCCCAATGTTCCATTTAGGGTTTGTTAGGCCAAAGCCCATTTGGGTGTGAGTTTTAACGGGTGCCCAAGCCCAAAGTTGTTGGGCCCAATGCATGGCTTCCTTGTCGGGGTTCAGTGTCAGGATGTAACCCAATGGGTTTTTAAAAAATTTTCTAGGCCCAAAAACTAGGGTTGTCACATTCAACGTTTGGAAACCACTTATTCTGCCGGTGGATTGAACGCTGCGATCGTATTGTTGTCGTTTATCGAATTTGTGATGCGGAATCTCACAAACCCGTTGATGATTTCAAATGAAGATCTATTGCAAGATGAAATGTATGATGATGAATGAATGATGAAGAAATTAAGAACACCTAATCATAAAGATTTCATTCATTCATGTGTATGATGCTAGAGGATTACAGGGAGTTCGTAAGAACACTCTCTCACACACACACTCAACCTTAGTTTCTCTCTCTAGCCAAAAATCTATATGTTTTCACCTTTTGTGTGTGTTTTTCTCTACTGAATCCTCTATGGATTATTTAGTGATTGTTCTAATATTAGAGTATAAACGACTACACTTAGTCATTTATACTCTTTACAAAAATAAGAAAAAATTACATTTAAGCACAAATGATTACACAAATATAGTTCTAAGTCTGATAAATTCTCTATTGCTAATATGTGACTGCAGGGTGCTGACGTCATTTGGGACGACCGCTGATGTTGACTGTTGACTTTGACCATGGTTGACCAAGTTTGACCAAGTTTGACTTTGGTCAATTTTCTTCGTTTTGATCATATCTTTAGCATATCTTCACCGTGTCGGTTTTGTTAATCATCATGAGATTTGGCACTTAGGTTTTGGTAAGTATCATCTTCAAATAGTCCAACAATACTCCCCCTAAGATGATGCTGCCAAAACCTCATGATTATCAAAACCTTGGATGTTGATTGACGTGCAGTCTTGAAGTGCAGTCTTCTCCCCCTTTTTGGTAGCATCTTCTTAGAAGCTTCATAAAAAGGCATTGAGAAAAGGACTTTGTTTCGACACATAAAGACTTTAGTTCGGCACTTGATGGATGTTTCATCAACAAAAGTTTTGGAGGGTGAGGAACTTTTGTGTATGAGACACCAAGAGGAGGATTCTTAGTTCTCAGCAACTGGCAGGAGATCTTTGAAGGAAGCAGGAGTGTTCCCTTGACATCTTGAACTAAATAAGAAACTCAGGCAAGTTGTGCAATTCATCACCTGCAAAAGTCTAAATCCTCTCAATAGAGGTATTGCATGAAAGTTTCACTCCTAAATCAATAACACATGTAAATCTGCCAAAACTAAGAAAAATACTAAAAATGACAAATCTTTTTGGAATTTTAGATTTTTTCAAAAATTATGATAGTTACAAGCATGAATCTTTCAACTGAAATGAGATCATACTAATCCAAAATCCTCTACATCTAAGAATTTAAAGTTGGAATAGACATAGACAAAGAACAAAGTTGATTGTAAGTATGTTTGTCCACTTAAACTCATGCAAGGATCTATTTTCAACACTTTGTGATATTTATCATGTTTAGGTTTGATTAGATATGCTAATTAAGTACCCCACACTTAGAAGTATGGAAGAATAACTCTCCTCATGAAATGCAAGGTGACACTTTATTACAACTTGAACCAGGCTACTTAGAGTATAAATTCTCATGATTTGATCCACTTTGGGATTCTTTTATATTTGATCCGCATTGAGATTCTTTTATACTTCACATTGGAAGTTGATTCTCATTGGGATTCTTTTAGCTTTGATCCACATTGGGATTCTTTTTAGCATTAACACTTTTAGTGCAAGGACAACTAGGTTTGTGCTCAACACAACAGAAGTTGTCCTCATGTTTAATCCATGTCTGTATTTACATACAACAAAGGAGAAACATATGCTTTTATCAATGAGAAATTTATAAACAGTTTTCGCATGGTGTGTTTAGGTAACCACACAAGCAAACACTTGAAAAGTCGTTGCTTACCAATACCCTAAGATGGTTTTGGTCCACAATGCATATTGATTTAGTTCATCACAAATATGCTTATCTTCAATCCAAGCTGAGCCTACTGACATATCAAACAAAGTCTTGTCAGTCTTTATTGATTTTGAAAAATAGATGCAGAAGATAGTAGATGAATGTACTATCATTTCTCATATAAATACACGAAGACTCAATAGAAATATTTTTGGATTTTTCTTGGTTTTCTAATTTTTAGGATTTTTTTTTGAGAAAATAAAGAAATGGCTTGTGTGTTACCAATTCAATAGAGATCATCAACAGTTAGTCCATGTAGCAATGTAATCAGACTAAGAAGATAGAATGAAACATTGGTTGTTTCTTGCATTGCCATCATAGTTTCCATGAGTGATTTATATCTTGCATTGAATTCTGGTTAATTTCTGCTCCATTTGGCTCAGTTGCATCATAATATCATGAACAGGAAGAATGTTCCTATCATGGGAAGGGATCAGCCACTGCTAACTTTTCTTGGGTTGGCAGGCCTCCATAACTGTCCCTATCACACTAGCAAATCAGTTAGATATTTCAACCCAGGCCATTACTATCTTGAGTTGTCCATTAGCATCTTTATATGTGACTTGCTCGTATGTGTATGATTTTGCCTTATCTGATGATGTATCAGATTCACCTCCTGAAATTGTTTTCTTTCTCCAACATTGTTTTGATTTTGAACCAACTGACTCAACTTTGGTTTGTTTAACATAAGGAGTTTGTTTGGCTTTTGAAAATCTTTTGGTTGGTTTAGAAAATCTATTTTTCTTTTGAATGTTTTGTGGAGGTGTAGCAAAGGATCTTTATCCTTGATCATGTTTGTTTCTTCTGGGCATGTGATCATATTCATCATAAGAATTATAATCATAATTATAATAATTTGATGGATATGATCTTCGATGATATCTATTATTCCAAGTATTATTCCTATATCTATCATACTTATGTTGTGTGTATGACCTAGGATAATATCTTGGTGCCCAGTAATCATGAATATCATAATGTTTAAAATCATACCCATGCGGATGTGATCGAGGAGAAGAGTAGCTATGACGACTGGTGTAGTACTCATGCTCTGATCTTGGTGAGTATGACTTTGATGGATGATAAGATCTTTGACATCTTTTGTGTTGTGATGTTGGAGAGTTGTTGTATGAACACTCTGAAGTGGTATGATTCTCCATGTCACAATTTAAGCAGTAAGGAGTAGGTCTGGATCTTCTTCCCTTAGGCTTGAATGATGAAGTTGGATTTGCTTGAAACTTCATAGCATTTTCTGTTGGTTGTTTCTGTTGCTTTCTCTTATGAGGACATATATATGTATCACTCTTAGTGTTTTTACACTCAGACGTGTTGTGTGAATCTAAATTGCATGTCTCATGGAGAATTGGTTGTTGTTTTAGAGTTTCTAATGTAGCCTTTGATGTTGATGGTTGGATTGGATCAGGATTAGAAGACTTGGTTTGACTTTTCTTCTTTCTTTTAGATCGTGTCTTCTTCCTCTTGACTTGTTCTTTGATTTCTTGTACCTCAGGCTTCTGTTTGTTCTTTAACTCCATCTTGATCTTTGTCTTCAGTTCAGTCTTAGACAATTCTGGTTCAAGAAATCCTGCTGGTTTGAATGTCTCATAGAGAACCATAGCATTTTGTTTGTTGTCAGGCTTTGCTGATTTGAATTTCTATGGTGTGTTTGTTTTGGAATGATTTCTTCAATGACATGATTAATACATGTCAATGTTTGTTTGTTTGGTTTGTTGATTTCTTCATCACTATCATCACTTGCAGGATCTCCATCTTGATCATCACAAGAATGAAAGGTTTTATTCTGTGGAGATTCTGGTTTGAGGTACAGCTTTGGTGTTGTTTCAGGAGAAGTGATTTGAGTGAAAGTGGATGGTTTGTTTGTTGGATGATGATCATGCATATTTGAATCTTCTTTGATTGGACTTGTCATTGAAGTTGGCATTTCTGTGTAGTTAGCATTGTATGGAGGAGGAACAACATGGTATGTAGTTCCAGCACTCTTCTTTTGGTCTCTTTGTGCATTAAGTAGTTCTTCCAACTTACTGGCAGTCATCTTTAAATTTTCAAGTTCAACTTCTGTTGATGCATGATCTGGTTTTGTCTTTGTTAAAGACTCAGTGAGTCTTGTAACTTGAGCTTGAAGACTAAATCTTTCTCCAAGGAGTTTGTCTACATCCTTTAGAAGAGAATTGATTTTATCTTCAAAGGCTTTATGTTGTATCTTCAATTCTGCATTTATAGCCTTTTCTGTTGTGATTGCTTGATTTAGACACTCAATGTAATGTTGCAAGTTATTGATTGTTTTGGTTGTACTTGCTTCTAATATTTTGGCTTCAGCTTTAGCCTTTGTGTTTATTAACTTCACAGAGAGTTCAGTTGATTGAGCATTCAGCTTATGATTTTCTTTAAGCAATTTATCAACTTCTTTCTCTAGTGAACTGATTTGATTTGCAGAAGTTTGTAGTTCCTCTGCATGTGAAGCTCTTTCCTCCTTTATCATGTATGATATATTGTTGCAATATTTCCGATATGCCTAAACTTCATCTATGCATGCTGTTGAACATAGATTGATCTTTCTGTCTTCAGGTTTTTCAGGCATTGGAGGAATGCTTGTGTTGTTAATGTTTGTGGCTTTTGCAAGCTCAGTAATTAACTTTTCAAGCTTGATTTGTTTTTGAACCATTTTGTCTTGCAACTGGTTCATCTCTTGACTTAAACTGATGTTTTGTTGATTCAATGTCTTGATTTGTGCTTGATCATTTCTTTGAGATTGTTCCATCTCTGACCTACATTTTATCAAATCATTAGACAATGTTTTGTTTGAGTTTGCAAGATCACATAAATGTAAGTGCATCAGTTCTTTCTCAATGTGACTGATGTACAACTGTATGTTTGTGTTGTCAAACAATTAATTATTGTTTGATGTGTTGCTGATGTTTGGTTGTTTGCAGCTTTTGTTTGATTTGCTGCTATTGTTTGGTTGATTGCAACCATTGTTTGATTTGATGTTGTTGTTTGGTTGTTTGCAGCTTGGTTTGCTTTGATTGAATTCTTGAAACCTCTTTCTACGTGCAACAAGAAAGATAGCTCGGTTTCTTGAAACACGAGTGTCAGTGAATGATGTTAAATTTTCCATTTTGTTTAACAACAAAAATGATTTGAAAATTTGTTTTGTGTTTAAATTTAAATCAAATTTAAAACTTTAATTGAATCCAAAGAATGTCAAAACTCAATTTAATTAGATCGGTCTAAGGCCCCGTTCCCGGGACGCTTACAGCTGGACTGTCATCGCATAATATATTCAAAATAAACATTTCTTTTGCAGCGAAATTTAAAAACTTTCATTAATAATTAAAACATGTTATCTCATTACATAAATCGTTTACATATTAAAATACAATAACATGTCAAAATGTGGATGCCAGTCTTCGAAACACTCCCAGTAGCTTATGCATCCATGCCTGCAACTCCTCAGCATCAACAAAATACCTACCAACTATTATGCATACAAAAAGTCAGCGACGCTGAGTGAGTCCTAGTTTTATAAATACAATACTTTGCTTTCTTTAAAACATAACCTTCGAAATTGTATGTGATCACACATCATACGTACACATTGATAATATTATTATTATCTTCATCATTGTTCAATTCGTACATTCATCATTATCTTTCACTTCAATCTGGATCCTGTCTCATGCAATACCCCCGACTCGTGCTCGAAAGCTGATACTGTGCCGGGGCCTATAAACAAACCCCTGACTCGTGTTCGAAGACTGACACAGTACCGGAGTACGCGACAAGGATCCCGTCTCTGTTTGCAACACCCCCGACTCGTGTCCAAAGACTGATACTGTGCCGGGATCCGTAAACAAACCCCCGAGTCGTGTTCGAAGACTGACACAGTACCGGGGCTAGCATCACGACATCATTCAGGTCAATCTCAAGGATTAGGCCCCCTTGAGTCTATCTCAAGGATAGACTCCCTGTGTGCATCCTTCGGGTTAGATAAACCGCACACAGTTGAGCTAACAACCTAATGGTTGTGCAGCTCCTTCATTGCTTGCAAGACTTTCATTCATTCTTTACTTCCCACTTTTCATTATCGTTATCTTTCACTTCGTTACATAATAATTTACGAACATCAAACATCAACCCACGTAAAGCCATACATCATACATAACGTATAATAAAACATAATACATACATTTTGAAAACCATTTAACGAAGAAAGACAACACCATACACGCAACATAAACCACAACATAACATCATGCATAAGCCATCACATCCCAACGGGACCTATCTCAAACATCACCTCTTAAAGCCCCTAAGAAAGCCCTAAGTCTAAAACTAGGCACAACATAACATTCTGGGCGCATGAACAGAAAATTCTAAGTATAAAAGCTACTGGGCTCATTAGCACTATTTGAGCGCATAAGCCCTGTTCAGGCATTCCAACACTTAGCCACAGAAACAATTCTGGGCGCATGGGCACTATTTGGGTGCACCATCTATACTTAGGCATTTGGGCACATTTCCTGGGCGCATGACAACTATTTGGGCGCACCACCTTGGGCGCATTAGGTCATTTAGGCGCATGACCAAAACATAATCATTTAATCACCCTTCTGGGGGCATGAGAGTACTATTTGGGCGCATGTCCCCTGTTGGGGCACATGACCCTGGGCGCATGAAGACAGTTGGGTGCATGGGATCTTTCTGAAGTGTCTAAACTGCCAAAAATCATCCAAAAGGCATTCTAACACTACCCAAGCATAGATCTAGCATACTAAGGGCATCTAAATATTCTAGCAACAATTCTAACCTTAAAACAAGCATCAAAACATAAACCACAGAATACCATACGAACCACAACAAGCATAACATACGATTATCTTTCAAAAACGTTTACCCGGTATGCATAACAGCCCCAAAGCTTTAAAATCTGCAAAAGAGGGGTCTAGAAACTCACCTGAAGCAGATCTTCAAACCAGGTACTTCCACCTGCGATTTCAGCTTCAAATTCCCGATAACAACTTCTTAGCAGCTTCTTCTTCCTCTTTCTCCAAAAACCCGAAATTTCCTTCTTCTTCTTCTTTTTCTTCTTCTGGCCGAGAGCAGGAAAGCAGATCCCTGCTTTTTGGGCGGCCATACCTCTTATATTATTAAAATAAAGAAGTTTGTGCACTTTTACACCTGTACCCCTCATCTTGTGCCCATTTACTTTTCTTTCTGAATTCTATTCTTTTTGTTTTCTTTAAATAAAATTCGGGGTGTTACAAGTCCACCCCCCTTATATAGGTTTCATCCCTAAAACCTGTCACTTCTCGAACAGTTACGGGTAATGCTTTCTCACCTCTTCCTTGATCTTACACGTAGGCTTAGCCCCATTCTGGGCTCTACTGTACTCGTATAGGTGGAACCATCCTTCGACTTATCCCTTCTTTCCCTTCTATCAGAAATGACCCTCAGTCGCTCCACGTAGTTTAATCGTTCATCAATCTCGATATTCTCTAGTGGCACGATCACATCCCCATCAGTTGAGCACTTTCTTAGACGAGATACATGGAACATCAGATGCGTTCCACTTAACGCGTCGGGTAGCTCCAGTCGACATGCTACTTCTCCTACCTGAGTGACAGTTCAGATTAGTCCTTTACACCTCAGTATTAGCTTCCCTTGCTTTCTGAATCAAGTGATCTCCTTTTCCAAGACAAGACCTTCATCGTTACTCCACCACCGTAGATCAGCACCGAACTCCTTTCGGGCGCGATTGCTCAAACCACTTTCTTGAAACACTTGGTGTTTGCTTCGTAGGCTACTAGCCAATCCTTCTGAAGGTGCACATCTATCCATCCATGTCTGTCCTGAACACCTTAGCAGGAAACACGCGCTCCCTCAATTCTATCGCGCAATCTTCTAGGGCATCCGGTAACTTAGTGGACTTACTAATAGCAATTTCTACATTGAAAGCTCATCAATCTTCCTACTCCTAATGTGCAACTTAACACAAAGGCAGCAGGAATGAAACTACTACTAGCACCACAATCAAAGCACAAGGCACAAATTTAAATTACCAGAAACGTACCTGACATCAAGTCGAAGTCCGCACTAGCCTCCTCCTGGTCATAGCGAATGCTCTGACCTTCATCCTCTGTTCTCCTTCCTTGCACCGGAGCTCTCTGCCCTTGACTTCTTGCAGTCCCTGCTCATATGTCCACTATTGCCACATCTGTAACATTTAGCCATGTGACAATCCCTCGCCCTGTGGCCCTCTTTTCCACACTGGAAGCAGACGTTCAATCCCCATTTGCACTCCCCCTCGTGGTCTCTGCCACACTTCTTGCGTACCTCTTCTCTCTCAGTTATCCTCTTCCGAACATTAAACCTCATCGTCTTACCTCCAGCCACAAGTTCACCATCATTGTTGTTCTGCCTTCCATTCCCATTCTTAACATAACTCCACTCCTCCTCTTCATCCATCATCACCACTGCCTCTCGCTCGTCATACAGCCTCCCTGCCAAGTCAACCACTGACCTAAACATCCCTGGCTGGGCAGCGATCAGATGTCTGCGGATATCTGCTGGCAGACCTTGAATATACCTTTTGATCTTTCATGACACAGGCGTCACCTGATCTTGCAATAGCCTTGCCATCTCATTGAACTTCGTGGTGTACTGTTAGTGAGTCATCGTTCCAGCCTCTAGCTGCAGGAACTCCCTCTCAACTTTGTCAAGCTCTCTATGAGGGCAAAACTCATCGATTACCAACCTCTTCAGCTCCTTCCACCTCATCCTCCCGATTGCTCTGGTGCCCTCAACCTGAACAATATTGTCCCACCATCACAAGGCTGAATCCACAAATGAGTGGGTAGCAAACTTCACCTTCTGATCCTCACGACACTCGCTAATCTCAAGTACCGCTTCCATTTCTCTCACCCAACGTTGTGCAGCCGCTGCACTCCCATTTCCATCAAACGTAGAGGGCTTACACCTTTGGAATGCTCCATAGCTGAATCCCTTCGCAATCTCCTGCACAGCTTCCTCATCCTCCTCATCGTCACTGGAGACAACCATGTCAACATCAGGTTGCTCCATACCCCTAGAACCTCCAGCTTCACCTCCACGTCATGTGGTTCTCCTTCTCTCACTCTCCTTCTTCTCATCCTTCTTCATAGCTCTAATGACATCGGTCACTACAATCGGCAGAATCGTCTGCATGACCTGTTGGACTTCCTCTGCCACTGCCTCCTTCATTGAGGCTCTTAGATTAGCACTCCCATCCTCACCATCCTGGTGAAGAAGCGCTGGCTCATCAGGAGCCGTCTCAGCAGTCTTAGCTCTGCTCCTCGTGACACGTGGTCTAACCCCACGTCCACCATGACCTCCACCTCGCGAAGCCTCAGAAGACCTACCACCATCCATCTAAACACTACAAGATTCAAACACCAACACGGTCATTCAAGGTAATAGCTCAAGTTATGTCAAGTATAGTAAGTGCCTAATCACAGTGGCCAATTGTGTTTAGCCACTTACTTTACTCTTCATTCCCCAAGCATTTCCTATCCTGACTACATCAGCATCTAAATCCGCACAGAAGCACACAAGCCACATAACATACGCACATAATACCGGTTAACATTAACTTACATAAAACCTTTTACATAAAACTTTTACCTGCAGGCATGTAGCTACTAGGACTGGCATCCATTTCCTTTCCGTCCCATTCTCAGTTTAAGATTAGGTTCTTTTGAAAATATTTACCCAATTCTCTTAAAGTTTAGCTCTGATACCAACTTGTAAGGTCCCGTTCCCGGGACGCTTACAGCTGGACCGTCATCGCATAATATATTCAAGATAAACATTTCTTTTGCAGCGGAATTTAAAAACTTTCATTAATAATTAAAACATGTTATCTCGTTACATAAATCGTTTACATATTAAAATACAATAACATGTCAAAATGTGGATGCCAGTCTTCGAAACACACCCAGTAGCTTATGCATCCATGCCTGCAACTCCTCAGCATCAACAAAATACCTGCCAACTATTATGCATACAAAAAGTCAGCGACGCTGAGTGAGTCCTAGTTTTATAAATAAAATACTTTGCTTTCTCTAAAACATAACCTTCGAAATCGTATGCGATCACACATCATACGTACACATTGATAATATTATTATTATCTTCATCATTGTTCAATTCGTACATTCATCATTATCTTTCACTTCAATCTGGATCCTGTCTCATGCAATACCCCCAACTCGTGCTCAAAAGTTGATACTGTGCCAGAGCCTATAAACAAACCCCTGACTCGTGTCCGAAGACTGACACAGTACCGAAGTACACGACAAGGATCCCGTCTCTGTTTGCAACACCCCCGACTCGTGTCCAAAGACTGATACTGTGTCGGGGTCTGTAAACAAACCCCCGACTCGTGTCCGAAGACTGACACAGTACCGGGGCGAGCATCACGACATCATTCGGGTCAATCTCAAGGATTAGGCCCCCTCGAGTCTATCTCAAGGATAGACTCCTTGTGTTAATCCTTCGGGTTAGCTAAACCGCACACAGTTGAGCTAACAACCTAATGGTTGTGCAGCTCCTTCATTGCTTGCAAGACTTTCATTCATTCTTTACTTCCCATTTTTCATTATCGTTATCTTTCACTTCGTTACATAATACTTTACGAACATCAAACATCAACCCACGTAAAGCCATACATCATACATAACGTATAATAAAGCATAATATATACGTTTTGAAAACCATTTAATGAAGAAAGACAACACCACACACGCAACATAAACCACAACATAACATCATGCATAAGCCACCACATCCCAACAAGACCTATCTCAAACATCACCTCTTAAAGCCCCTAAGAAAAGCCTAAGTCTAAAACTAGGCACAACATAACATTCTGGCCGCATGAGTAGAAAATTCTAAGTATAAAAGCTCCTGGGCGCATCAGCACTATTTGAGCGCATAAGCCCTGTTCAGGCGTTACAACACTTAGCCACAGAAATTATTCCGGGTGCATGGGCACTATTTGGGCGCACCATCTATACTTAGGCATTTGGGCACATTTCCTGGGCGCATGACAACTATTTGGGCGCACCACCTTGGGCGCATTAGGTCATTTGGGCGCATGACCAACACTTAATCATTTAAGCACCCTTCTGGGCGCATGAGAGTACTGTTTGGGCGCATGTCCCCTGTTGGGGCACATGAGAGTACTGTTTGGGCGCATGTCCCCTGTTGGGGCGCATGACCCTGGGCGCATGAAGACAGTTGGGTGCATGGGATCTTTCTGAAGTGTCTAAACTGCCAAAAATCATCCGAAAGGCATTCTAACACTACCCAAGCACAGATCTAGCATACTAAGGGCATCTAAACATTCTAGAAACAATTCTAACCTTAAAACAAGCATCAAAACATAAAACAACAGAATACCATACGAACCACAACAAGCATAACATACGATTATCTTTCAAAAACGTTTACCCGGTATGCATAACAGTTCCAAAGCTTTAAAATCTGCAAAAGAGGGGTCTAGAAACTCACCTGAAGCAGATCTTCAAACCAGGTACTTCCACCTACGATTTCAGCTTCAAATTCCCGAGAACAACTTCTTAGCAGCTTCTTCTTCCTCTTTCTCCAAAAACCTGAACTTTCCTTCTGCTTCTTCTTTTTCTTCCTCTTTCTCCAAAAACCCGAACTTTCCTTCTTCTTCTTCTTTTTCTTCTTCTGGCCGAGAGCAGGAAAGCAGATCCCTGCTTTATGGGCGGCCATACCACTGTGAGTGGGTCTCTATCCGCTGTGATCAAGTTTACTTGTCTGCTGTGGACAAGTTTGCTTGTCCGCTGTGAGCTGATTTTGTTTCTGTGTTGATTCAACGTCCGCTGTGATGTTAATGCTTGCTGTCCGCTGTGGATTCAAGTTCTAATTTGTCCGTTGACTTATTTTGTCGTCCGCTGTGGACGGTGTTTGCACATCAGCTGTATGTTAAAGTAATTTGTCCGATGTGGCTTCAATTTTTGTGCATCCGCTGTGAGTTTCAAAGTTCTGATGGTGATTTCAAATCCGCTGTATGTTGCTTCTGTCACAACACGTCAACTGTGATTGAAATTGTGAATCCGCTGTGAATTTCAATTTTCAGCAGTTTGTATGATTTTGTGGTTGTCCACAGTGGGTTTCAAGTTCTGCTATAGAATCGGTTGTTCTTCTGCTGTGATTTGGAATGAATATATTGTTGTAAATGACGATGATGATGTTGGTGAATTGTGTATGGTTATGAAAGATGATGAGGGTGAAGGTGAATGTGTGTTGACAACTTTGAACTGAAATGTAAGCGGAAAAGATTATCACATCAGTTGTGAATGTTAACACATCAGCTGTGGATGTGTTTCTTCATCAGCTGTGAATACTTAGACAAATTGGATGTTTGTCAGCTGCGGACCTTGTGCATCAGCTATGGACACTTGGTTGCAAAAATGATGAAGATTGTCAGCTGTGGAATTAGAACATCAGCTGTGAAATTTGTACATCAGCTGTGGATGATAGAACACTTGGTCAAAAAAATCAAATTCAAGTGTAATTTGTGTATTCTTTGTAGACTTTGATTATGAATGAAATTTCACTTTCAAATTCACAACTTGTTGTATATATGATTGTAAAATGAATCTTGAATGATTGTATGATGAACAAATGTATCAAGATCTGAATCAAATCATAGATTTGGCTGATTTTCAGATTTCAAAACAGTTTGACTCTGAAAAAGTCAAACTTGATGTTCTTGAATGAACAAACTTTTGATTCTTGGATTTCTGATGAAATTGGGTAAAATCAAAGGTTATAATAGCTATAGATAAGTGATTCTAAGCTAGAAAAACAATCAATTTCATATAATCATCATCTAAACTCAGATTTAAATGATGAACACAATGAAGAACAAAAACCCAGATCTAAGAATCAATGTTCAAAATGTATGATTTGGATGTGGTGAATGATAAACGAACCTTAGATTTGATGTTTCTAAGCTAAAACCACTATCAATTTCAGTTAAACAATATCAAATTCATGATTTTTGAGGATTTTTCCTTAAGAACAGTGAACTTTTCTCAAGAACACAAAATTTTATAAATCTTCAAATTCAAGAGTTGTGGATGTTCAATTGATATGAAACTTTGCAGGCGTGTTAGTTATCATAAACTAAAGCTATTAGAAGCTTAAATTCGATCAAAAAAAAAACAAAATCAAAATTTCATGTTCACGAGCATTTGAAGACTTGAACAACAAGTTTCCTTAAATCTTCAAATTAATGGCTCAAATGAACTTCAATTGATGTGAAAACTTGCACATGTTCACGAAATAATAAATCTAAGCTAATGGTAGCTTGATTTCATCAAAAACAACAACAATTTGCACATCAAACTTGTGGTTCAAATTTTTGAGAAAAATTTAAAGAACAAGAAGCCAAGGCTCTGATACCAATTGTGGAAACCACTGATTTTGCTGGTGGATCGAATATTGCAATCGTATTGTCGTTGTTTATTGAATTTGCGATGCAGAATCTCACAAACCCGTTGATGATTTCAATTGAAGATCTATTGCAAGATGAAATGTATGATGATGAATGAATGATGAACAAATTAAGAACAAATAATCATAAAGATTTCATTCATTCATTTGTGTGATGTTAGAGGATTACAAGGGAGTTTGTAAGAACACTCTCTCACACCCACTCAACCTTAGTTTCCCTCTCTAGCCAAAAATCTGTATGTTTTCACCTTTTGTCTGTTTTTTTCTCTAGTGAATCCTCTATGGATTATTTGGTGATTGTTCTAATGTAAGAGTATAAATGACTACACTTAGACATTTATACTCTACAAAAATAAAAAAAATTACATTTAAGCACAAATGATTACACAAATATAGTTCTAAGTCTGATAAATTCTCTATTGCTGATTCGTGACTAACGGCTCCTGACGTCATTCAGGACGACCGCTGATGTTGACTGTTGACTTTGACCACGGTTGACCAAGTTTGACTTTGGTCAATTTTCTTCGTTTTGATCATATCTTTAGCATATCTTCACCGTGCGGGTTTTGGTAATCATCATAAGATTTGGCACTTACGTTTTGGTAAGTATCATCTTCAAATAGTGCAACACAACGTCCTCTACAACGAGCAAATTCTCGACAACATTCGTCGTCGTCGTCATATTTTATAATTTACAAGGTTACGTTTATTAGGTTTTGTTGATATACTTAAATTTCTATTAAACGTTATGGTTTTGTTTAACTATTTTTGTTCCGGTGAACCGGGGTTTATAATTTTAATATTTTAATAATTGTTAAAATTCTACGTGCTTAATTAATTAAATCAATGTTCATTTAGTAAATTTACGTCTTCTAAGGTATCGTGCCCGGGGACCATTTGGTCGGTTCAGCATGCCCTATAATCAAATGATGGCCCATTGGCCCGTATTGGTTTTGTGAGTCAAAGCCCGTTAAGTTTCATGGCCCAATGACCCATTTAGGGTTTGTTGGGCCAAAGCCCATTTGGGTGTGAGTAGTAACGAGTGCCCAAGCCCAAAGTTGTTGTGCCCAATGCATGGCTTCCTTATTGGGGTTCAGTGTCAGGGTGTGACCCAATGGGTTTTTAAAAAATTTTCTAGTCCCAAAAGCCGGGGTCGTCACATTCAACGTCCTCTTCAACGAGCAGCTTCTCGACAACATTCGTCGTCGTCGTCGTCGTATTTTATAATTTACAAGGGTACGTTTATTATGTTTTGTTGATATACTTAAATTGCTATTAAACGTTATGGTTTTGATTAAATATTTTTGTTCCGGTGAAACCGGGTTTATGATTTTAGAATTTTAATAATTGTTAAAATTCCACCTGCTTAATTAATTAAATCAAAGTTCATTTAGTAAATTCACGTCTTCTAAGGTATCGTGCCCGGGGCCCATTTGGTCGGTTTAGCACGCCCTGTAATCAAATGATGGCGCTTTGGCCCGTATTAGTTTTGTGAGTCAAAGCCCATTAAGTTTAATGGCCCAATGACCCATTTAGGGTTTGTTGGGCCAAAGCCCATTTGGGTGTGAGTATTAACAATTGCCCAAGAGCAAAGTTATTGGGCCCAATGCATGGCTTCCTTGTCGGCGTTCGATGTCAGGGTGTGACCCAATGGGTTTTTAAAAAAATTTCTAGGCTCAAAAACCGGGTTTGTCACTTTCAACGTCCTCTTCAACGAGTAGATTCTCGACAACATTCGTCGTCGTCGTCGTCATATTTTATAATTTATAAGGTTACGTTTATTATGTTTTGTTGATATACTTAAATTGCTATTAAACGTTATGGTTTTGTTTAACAATTTTTGTTCCGGTGAATCGGGGTTTATGATTTTTGAATTTTATTAATTGTTAAAATTCCATGTTCTTAATTAATTTAATCAAAGTTCATTTAGTAAATTTACGTCTTCTAAGGTATTGTGCCCGGGGCCCATTTGGTCAGTTCAACATGCCCTATAATCAAATGATGGCCCATTGGCCCGTATTGGTTTTGTGAGTCAAAGCCCGTTAAGTTTCATGGCCCAATGACCCATTTATGGTTTGTTGGGCCAAAGCTCATTTGGGTGTGAGTATTAACGAGTGCCCAAGCCAAAAGTTGTTGGGCCCAATGCATGGCTTCCTTGTCGGGGTTTGGTGTCAGGGTGTGACCCAATGGGTAAAAAATTTTCTAGGCCCAAAAACCGGGGTGGTCATATTCAACGTCCTCTTCAACAAGCAGATTCTCGGCAACATTCGTCGTCGTCATCGTCGTTGTCGTCATATTTTATAATTTACAAGGTTACGTTTATTATGTTTTGTTGATATACTTAAATTGCTATTAAACGTTATGGTTTTGTTTAAAAAATTTTGTTCCGGTGAAACGGGGTTTATGATTTTAGAATTTTAATAATTGTTAAAATTCAACGTGCTTATTTAATTAAATCAAAGTTCATTTAGTAATTTTACGTCTTCTAAGGTATCGTGCCCCGGGCCCATTTGGTCGATTCAGCATACCCTATAATCAAATGATGGCCCATTGGCACGTATCGGTTTTGTGAGTCAAATCCCGTTAAGTTTCATGGCCGAGTAACCCATTTAGGGTTTGTTGGGCCAAAGCCTATTTGGTTGTGAGTATTAACGAGTGCCCAAACCCAAAGTTGTTGGGCCCAATGCATGACTTTTTTGTCGGGGTTTAGTGTCAGGGTGTGACCCAATGGGTTTTTAAAAAATTTTCTAGGCCCAAAAACCGGAGTTGTCATATTCAACATCCTGTTCAAACGAGCAGATTCTCGATAAAATTTGTCATCGTCGTCGTATTTTATAATTTACAAGGTTGCGTTTATTATGTTTCGTTGATATACTTAAATTGCTATTAAACGTTATGGTTTTGTTTAACAATTTTAGTTTCGGTGAACCGGGGTTTATGATTTTAGAATTTTAATAACTGTTAAAATTTCACGTGCTTAATTAATTAAATCAAAGTTCATTTAGTAATTTACGTCTTCTAAGGTATCGTGCCCGGGGCCCATTTGGTCGGTTCAGCATGCCTATAATCAAATGATGGCCCATTGCCCCGTATTGGTTTTGTGAGTCAAAGCCCGTTAAGTTTCATGGCCCTATGACCCATTTAGGATTTGTTGGGCCAAACCCCGTTTGGGTGTGAGTATTAACAAGTGCCCAAGCCCAAAGTTGCTGGGCCCAATGCATGGCTTTCTTGTAGGGGTTCGGTGTCAGGGTGTGACCCAATGGGCTTTTAAAAAACTTTCTAGGCCCGAAAACCGGGTTTGTCACATTCGACGTCCTCTTCAACGAGCAGATTCTCATTAACATTCGTCGTCGTCATCATCGTCGTCGTCGTCGTCGTCGACATATTTTAAAATTTACAATGTTACGTTTATTATGTTTTGTTGATATACTTAAATTGCTATTAAACGTTATGGTTTTGTTTAACAATTTTTGTTCCGGTGAACCGGGGTTTATGATCTTTGAATTTTATTAATTGTTAAAATTCCATGTGCTTAATTAATTAAATCAAAGTTCATTTAGTAAATTTACGTCTTCTAAGGTATCGTGCCCGGGGCCCATTTGGTCGGTTCAGCATGCCCTATAATCAAATGATGGCCCATTGACCCGTATTGGTTTTGTGAGTCAAAGCCCGTTAAGTTTCATGGCCCAATGACCCATTTAAGGTTTGTTGGGCCAAAGCTCATTTGGGTGTGAGTATTAACGAGTGCCTAAGCCCAAAGTTGTTGGGCCCAATGTATGGCTTCCTTGTCGGGGTTTGGTGTCAGGGTGTGACCCAATGGGTAAAAAATTTTCTAGGCCTAAAAACCGGGGTTGTCATATTAAACGTCCTCTTCAACGAGCAGATTCTTGGCAACATTCATCATGGTCGTCGTCGTCATATTTTATAATTTACAAGGTTACGTTTATTATGTTTTGTTGATATACTTAAATGGCTATTAAACGTTATGGTTTTGTTTAAAAATTTTTGTTCCGGTGAAACGGAGTTTATGATTTTAGAATTTGAATAATTGTTAAAATTCCACGTGCTTATTTAATTAAATCAAAGTTCATTTAGTAATTTTACGTCTTCTAAGGTATCGTGCCCGGGGCCCATTTGGTCGGTTCAGCATACCCTATAATCAAATGATGGTCCATTGGCACATATTGGTTTTGTGAGTCAAATCCTGTTAAGTTTCATGGCCCACTGACCCATTTAGGGTTTGTTGGGCCAAAGCCTATTTGGTTGTGAGTATTAATGAGTGCCCAAGCCCAAAGTTGTTGGGCCCAATGCATGACTTCCTTGTCGGGGTTCGGTGTCAGGGTGTGACCCAATGGGTTTTTAAAAAATTTTCTAGGCCCAAAAACCGGAGTTGTCATATTCAACATCATGTTCAAACGAGCAGATTCTCGACAACATTCGTCGTCGTCGTCGTATTTTATAATTTACAAGGTTACGTTTATTATGTTTTGTTGATATACTTAAATTGCTATTAAACGTTATGGTTTTGTTTAACAATTTTAGTTCTAGTGAACCGGGGTTTATGCTTTTAGAATTTTAATAATTGTTAAAATTCCACGTGCTTAATTAATTAAATCAAAGTTCATTTAGTAAATTTACGTCTTCTAAGGTATCGTGCCCGAGGCCCATTTGGTCGGTTCAACATGCCCTATAATTAAATAATGACCCATTGGCACGTATTGGTTTTGTGAGTCAAAGCCCGTGTAGTTTCATGGCCCAATATCCCATTTAGGGTTTGTTGGGCCAAAGCCCATTTGAGTGTGAGTATTAACTATTGCCCAAGCGCAAAGTTATTTGGCCCAATGCATGGCTTCCTTGTCGGCGTTTGATGTCAGGGTGTGACCCGATGGGTTTTTAAAAAGTTTTCTAGGCCCAACAACCAGGTTTGTCACATTCAACGTCCTCTTCAAAGAGCAGATTCTCGACAACATTCATCGTCGTCGTCGTCATCGTCGTCATATTTTATAATTTATAAGGTTACGTTTATCATGTTTTGTTGATATACTTAAATTGCTATTAAACATTACGATTTTGTTTAACAATTTTTGTTCCGGTGAAACGGGGTTTATGATTTTAGAATTTTAATAATTGTTAGAATTCCACGTGCTTATTTAATTAAATCAAAGTTCATTTAGTAATTTTACATCTTCTAAGGTATCGTGCCCGGGGCCCGTTTGGTCGGTTCAGCATACCCTATAATCAAATGATGGCCCATTGGCACGTATTGGTTTTGTGAGTCAAATCCCGTTAAGTTTCATGGCCCACTAACCCATTTAGGGTTTGTTGGGCCAAAGTCTATTTGGTTGTGAGTATTAACAAGTGCCCAAGCCCAAAGTTGTTGGGCCCAATGCATGACTTCCTTGTCGGGGTTCGTGTCAGGGTGTGACCCAATGGGTTTTTAAAAAAGTTTCTAGGCCCAAAAACCGGAGTTGTCATATTCAACATCCTGTTCAAACGAGCAGATTCTCGACAACATTCGTCGTCGTCGTCGTATTTTATAATTTACAAGGTTACGTTTATTATGTTTTGTTGATATACTTAAATTGCTATTAAACGTTATGGTTTTGTTTAACAATTTTTGTTCCGGTGAACCGGGGTTAATGATTTTTGAATTTTATTAATTGTTAAAATTCCATGTGCTTAATCAATTAAATCAAAGTTCACTCAGTAAATTTATGTCTTCTAAGGTATCGTGCCCGGGGCCCATTTGGTCGGTTCAGCATACCCTATAATTAAATGATGTCCCATTGGCACGTATTGGTTTTGTGAGTCAAAGCCCGTTAAGTTTCATGGCCCAATGACCCATTTAGGGTTTGTTGGGCCAAAGCCCATTTAGGTGTGAGTATTAACGGGTGCCCAAGACCAAAGTTGTTGGGCCCAATGCATGGCTTCCTTGTTGAGATTCGGTGTCAGGGTGTGACGCAATGGGTTTTTAAAAATTTTTCTAAGCCCAAACACCGGGGTTGTCATATTCAACGTCCTCTTCAACGAGCAGATTCTCGACAACATTCGTCGTCGTCGTCGTATTTTATTAATTACAAGGTTACGTTTATTATGTTTTGTTGATATACTTAAATTTCTATTAAACTTTATGGTTTTGTTTAACAATATTTGTTCCGGTGATCCAGGGTTTAAGATTTTAGAATTTTAATAATTGTTAAAATTCCACGTGCCTAATTAATTAAAGTTCATTTAATAAATTTACGACTACTAAGGTATCATGCCCGGAGCCCATTTGGTCGATTCAGCATGCCCAATAATCAAATGATAGCCCATTGGCCCGTATTGGTTTGTGAGTCAAAGCCCGTTAAGTTTCATGGCCCAATGACCCATTTAGGGTTTGTTGGGCCAAAGCTCATTTGGCTGTGAGTATTAACGAGTGCCCAAGCCCAAAGTTGTTGGGCCCAATGCATGGCTTCCTTGTCGGGGTTTGGTGTCAGGGTGTGACCCAATGGGTAAAAAATTTTCTAGGCCCAAAAACCGGGGTTGTCACATTCAACGTCCTCTTCAACGAGCAGATTCTCGACAACACTCGTCGTCGTCGTCATCATATTTTGTAATTTACAAGGTTACGTTTATTATGTTATGTTGATATACTTAAATTGCTATTAAACGTTATGGTTTTGTATAAAAATTTTTGTTCCGGTGAAACGGGGTTTATGATTTTAGAATTTTAATAATTGTTAAAATTCCAAGTCCTTATTTAATTAAATCAAAGTTCATTTAGTAATTTTACATCATCTAAGGTATCGTGCACGGGGCCCATTTGGTCGGCTCAGCATACCCTATAATCAAATGATGGCCCATTGGCCCGTATTGGTTTGTGAGTCAAAGCCCGTTAAGTTTCATGGCCCAACGACCCATTTAGGGTTTGTTGGGCCAAAGCCCATTTGGGTGTGAGTATTAACGAGTGCCCTAGCCCAAAGTTATTGCGCCCAATGCATGGATTCCTTGTTGGGGTTCGGTGTCAGGGTGTGACGCAATGGGTTTTTAAAAACTTTTCTAGGCCCAAAAACCGGGGTTGTCATATTCAACGTCCTCTTCAACGAGCAGATTCTCGACAAAATTCATCGTCGTAGTCGTATTTTATTATTTACAAGGTTACGTTTATTATGTTTTGTTGATATACTTAAATTGCTATTAAACGTTATCGTTTTGTTTAACAAATTTTGCTTTGGTGATCCAGGGTTTATGACTTTAGAATTTTAATAATTGTTAAAATTCCACGTGCTTAATTAATTAAAGTTCATTTAATAAATTTACGTCTACTAAGGTATCTTGCCCGGTGCCCATTTGGTCGATTCAGCATGCCCTATAATCAAATGACGGCCCATTGGCCCGTATTGGTTTGTGAGTCAAAGCCCGTTAAGTTTCATGGCCCAATGACCCATTTAGGGTTTGTTGAGCCAAAGCCCATTTGGGTGTGAGTATAAACGATTGCCCAAGCCCAATGTTGTTGGGCAAAATGCATGGCTTCCTTGTCGGGGTTCGGTGTCAGGGTGTGATCCAATGGGTTTTTAAAAAAATTTCTAGGCCCAAAAACCGGGGATGTCATATTCAACGTCCTCTTCAACGAGTAGAATCTCGACAACATTCGTCGTCGTCGTCGTCATTGTCATCGTCGTCGTCGTCGTATTTTATAATTTACAAGGTTACGTTTATTATGTTTTGTTGATATACTTAAATTGCTATTAAACGTTATGGTTTTGTTTAACAAATTTTGTTCCGGTGAACCGGGGTTTATGATTTAGAGTTATAATAATTGTTAAAATTCCACATTCTTAATTAATTAAATCCAAGTTCATTTAATAAATTCACGTCTTCAAAGGTATCGTGCCCGGGGCCCATTTGGTCGGTTCAGCATGCCCTATAATCAAATTATGGCCCATTGGCCCGTATTGGTTTTGTGAGTCAAAGCCCGTTAAGTTTCATGGCCCAACGACCCATTTAGGGTTTGTTTGGCCAAAGCCCATTTGGGTGAGAGTATTAACAAGTGCCCAAGCCCAAAGTTGTTAGGCCCAATGCATGGCTTCCTTGTTGGGGTTCGGTGTCAGGGTGTGACCCAATGGGTTTTTAAAAAATTTTCTAGGCCCAAAAACTGGGGTTGTCATATTCAACGTCCTCTTCAACGAGGAGATTCTCGACAACATTCATCGTCGTCGTCGTCATCGTCGTCCTATTTTATAATTTCCATGGTTACGTTTATTATGTTTTGTTGATATACTTAAATTGCTTTTAAACGTTATGGTTTTGTTTAACAATTTTTGTTCCGGTGAATCGGGGTTTATGATTTTAGAAATTTAATAATTGTTAAAATTCCACGTGCTTAATTAATTAAATCAAAATCATTTAGTAAATTTACGCCTTCTAAGGTATGGTACTCGGGGCCCATTTGGTCGGTTCAGCATGCCCTATAATTAAATGTTTGCCCATTGGCACGTATTGGTTTTGTGAATCAAAGCCCGTTAAGTTTCATTGCCCAATGACCCATTTAGGGTTTGTTGGGCCAAAGCCCATTTAGGTATGAGTATTAACGGGTGCCCAAGCCCAAAGTTGTTGGGCCCAATGCATGGCTTCCTTGTTGGGATTCGGTGTCAGGGTGTGACGCAATGGGTTTTTAAAAAATTTTCTAAGCCAAAAAACCGGGGTTGTCATATTCAACGTATCCTTCAACGAGCAGATTCTCAACAAAATTCATCGTCGTCGTCGTATTTTATTATTTACAAGGTTACGCTTATTATGTTTTGTTGATATACTTAAATTGCTATTAAACGTTATGCTTTTGTTTAACAAATTTTGTTACGGTGATCCAGGGTTTATGATTTTAGAATTTTAATAATTGTTAAAATTCCACGTGCTTAATTAATTAAAGTTCATTTAATAAATTTACGTCTACTAAGGTATCATGCCCGGGGCCCATTTGGTCGATTCAGCATGCCCTATAATCAAATGACGGCCCATTGGCCCGTATTGGTTTGTGAGTCAAAGCCCGTTAAGTTTCATGGCCCAATGACCTATTTAGGGTTTGTTGAGCCAAAGCCCACTTGGGTGTGAGTATAAACGATTGCCCAAGCCCAATGTTGTTGGGCAAAATGCATGGCTTCCTTGTCGGGGTTCGGTGTCAGGGTGTGACCCAATGGGTTTTTAAAAAACTTTTCTAGGCCCGAAAACCGGGGTTGTCATATTCAACGTCCTCTTCAACGAGCAGAATCTCGACAACATTCGTCGTCGTCGTCGTCGTATTTTATAATTTACAAGGTTACGTTTATTATGTTTTGTTGATATACTTAAATTGCTATTAAACGTTATGGTTTTCTTTAACAATTTTGTTCCGGTGAACCGGGGTTTATGATTTAGAATTATAATAATTGTTAAAATTCCACGCGCTTAATTAATTAAATCAAAGTTCATTTAATAAATTTACGTCTTCTAAGGTATCGTGCCCGGGGCCCATTTGGTCGGTTCAGCATGCCCTATAATCAAATTATGGCTCATTGGCCCGTATTGGTTTGTGAGTCAAAGCCCGTTAAGTTTCATGGCCCAACGACCCATTAGGTTTTGTTGGGCCAAAGCCCATTTGGGTGTGAGTATTAACGAGTGCCCAAGCACAAAGTTGTTGGGCCGAATGCATGGATTCCTTGTCGGGGTTCGGTGTCAGGGTGTGACCCAATGGGTTTTTAAAAAATTTTCTTGGCCCAAAAACTGGGGTTGTCACATTCAACGTCCTCTTCAACGAGGAGATTCTCCACAACATTCGTCCTCGTCGTCGTCATCGTCGTCCTATTTAATAATTTACATGGTTACGTTTATTATGTTTTGTTGATATACTAAAATTGCTTTTAAACGTTATGGTTTTGTTTAACAATTTTTGTTCCGGTGAACCGGGGTTTATGATTTTAGAATATTAATAATTGTTAAAATTCCACGTGCTTAATTAATTAAATCAAAATCATTTAGTAAATTTATGTCTTTTAAGGTATCGTGCCCGGGGCCCATTTGGTCGGTTCAGCATGCCCTATAATAAAATGTTGGCCCATTGGCACGTATTGGTTTTGTGAGTCAAAGCCCGTTAAGTTTCATGGCCCAACGACCCATTTAGGGTTTGTTGGGCCAATGCCTATTTAGGTATGAGTATTAATGGGTGCCCAAGCCCAATGTTGTTGGGCCCAATGCATGGCTTCCTTTTTGGGATTCGGTGTCAGGGTGTGACGCAATGGTTTTTTAAAAAATTTTCTAAGCCAAAAAACCGGGGTTGTCATATTCAACGTCTCCTTCAACGAGCAGATTCTCAACAAAATTCATCGTCGTCGTCGTATTTTATTATTTACAAGGTTACGTTTATTATGTTTTGTTGATATACTTAAATTGCTATTAAACGTTATGGTTTTGTTTAACAAATTTTATTCCGGTGATCCAGGGTTTATGATTTTATAATTTTAATAATTGTTAAAATTCCACGTGCTTAATTAATTAAAGTTCATTTAATAAATTTACGTCTACTAAGGCATCATGCCCGGGGCCCATTTGGTCGGTTCAGCATGCCCTATAATCAAATTATGGCCCATTGGCCCGTATTGGTTTTGTGAGTCAAAGCCCGTTAAGTTTCATGGCCCAACGACCCATTTAGGGTTTGTTGGGCCAAAGCCAATTTGGGTGTGAGTATTAACGAGTGCCCAAGCCCAAAGTTATTGGGCTCAATGCATGGATTCCTTGTCGGGGTTCGGTGTCAGGGTGTGACCCAATGGGTTTTTAAAAAATTTTCTAGGCCCAAAAACTGGGGTTGTCATATTCAACGTCCTCTTCAACGAGGAGATTCTGCACAACATTCGTGCTCGTCGTCGTCATCGTCGTCCTATTTTATAATTTACATGGTTACGTTTATTATGTTTTGTTGATATACTTAAATTGCTTTTAAACGTTATGGTTTAGTTTAACAATTTTTGTTCCGGTGAACCGGGGTTTATGATTTTAGAATTTTAATAATTGTTAAAATTCCACGTGCTTAATTAATTAAATCAAAATCATTTAGTAAATTTACGCCTTCTAAGGTATCGTACCCGGGGCCCATTTGGTCTGTTCAGCATGCCCTATAATTAAATGTTGGCCCATTGGCACGTATTGGTTTTGCGAGTCAAAGCCCGTTAAGTTTCATGGCCCAATGACCCATTTAGGGTTTGTTGGGCCAAAGCCCATTTAGGTATGAGTATTAACGGGTGCCCAAGCCCAAAGTTATTGGGCCCAATGCATAGCTTCCTTGTTGGGATTCGGTGTCAGGGTGTGACGCAATGGGTTTTTAAAAAATTTTCTATGCCGAAAAACCGGGGTTGTCATATTCAACGACTCCTTCAACGAGCAGATTATCAACAAAATTCATGGTCGTCGTCGTATTTTATTATTTACAAGGTTACGTTTATTATGTTTTGTTGATATACTTAAATTGCTATTAAACGTTATGCTTTTGTTTAACAAATTTTGTTACGGTGATCCAGGGTTTATGATTTTAGAATTTTAATATTTGTTAAAATTCCACGTGCTTAATTAATTAAAGTTCATTTAATAAATTTACGTCTACTAAGGTATCATGCCCGGGGCCCATTTGGTCGATTCAGCATGTCCTATAATCAAATGATGGCCCATTGGCCCGTATTGGTTTGTGAGTCAAAGCCGGTTAAGTTTCATGGCCCAATGACCCATTTATGATTTGTTGAGCCAAAGCCCATTTGGGTGTGAGTATAAACGATTGCCAAGCCCAATGTTGTTGGGCAAAATGCATGGCTTCCTTGTCGGGGTTCGGTGTCAGTGTGTGACCCAATGGGTTTTTAAAAAATTTTCTAGGCCCAAAAACCGGGGTTTTCATATTCAACGTCCTCTTCAACGAGCAGAATCTCGACAACATTCGTCGTCGTCGTCATCGTATTTTATAATTTACAAGGTTACGTTTATTATGTTTTGTTGATATACTTAAATTGCTATTAAACGTTATGGTTTTCTTTAACAAATTTTGTTCCGGTGAACCGGGGTTTATGATTTAGAATTATAATAATTGTTAAAATTCCACGCGCTTAATTAATTAAATCAAAGTTCATTTAATAAATTTACGTCTTCTAAGGTATCGTGCCCGGGGCCCATTTGGTCGGTTCAGCATGCCCTATAATCAAATTATGGCCCATTGGCCCGTATTGGTTTGTGAGTCAAAGCCCGTTAAGTTTCATGGCCCAACGACCCATTTAGGGTTTGTTGGGCCAAAGCCCATTTGGGTGTGAGTATTAACGAGTGCCCAAGCCCAAAGTTGTTGGGCCGAATGCATGGATTCCTTGTCGGGGTTCGGTGTCAGGGTGTGACCCAATGGGTTTTTAAAAAAATTTCTTGGCCCAAAAACAAGGGTTGTCATATTCAACGTCCTCTTCAACGAGGAGATTCTCCACAACATTCGACCTCATCGTTGTACTATTTTATAATTTACATGGTTACCTTTATTATGTTTTGTTGATATACTTAAATTGCTTTTAAACGTTATGGTTTTGTTTAACAATTTTGTTCCGGTGAACCGGGTTATGATTTTAGAATTTTAATAATTGTTAAAATTCCACGTGCTTAATTAATTAAATCAAAATCATTTAGTAAATTTATGTCTTTTAAGGTATCGTGCCCGGGCCCATTTGGTCGGTTCAGCATGCCCTATAAAAATGATTGGCCCATTGGCACGTATTGGTTTTGTGAGTCAAAGCCCGTTAAGTTTCATGGCCCAATGACCCATTAAGGGTTTGTTGGGCCAATTCCCATTTAGGTATGAGTATTCACGGGTGCCCAAGCCCAATGTTGTTGGGCCCAATGCATGGCTTCCTTGTTGGGATTCGGTGTCAGGGTGTGACGCAATGGGTTTTTAAAAAATTTTCTAAGCCAAAAACCGGGGTTGTCATATTCAACGTCCTCTTCAACGAGCAGATTCTCGACAAAATTCATCGTCGTCGTCGTATTTTATTATTTACAAGGTTACGTTTATTATGTTTTGTTGATATACTTAAATTGCTATTAAACGTTATAGTTTTGTTTAACAAATTTTGTTCTGGTGATCCAGGGTTTATGATTTTAGAATTTTAATAATTGTTAAAATTCCACGTGCTTAATTAATTAAAGTTCATTTAATAAATTTACGTCTACTAAGTTATCATGCCCGGGGCCCATTTGGTCGATTCAGCATGCCCTATAATCAAATGACGGCCCATTGGCTCGTATTGGTTTGTGAGTCAAAGCCCGTTAAGTTTCATGGCCCAATGACCCATTTAGGGTTTGTTGAGCCAAAGCCCATTTGGGTGTGAGTATAAACGATTGCCCAAGCCCAATGTTGTTGGGCAAAATGCATGGCTTCTTTGTCGGGGTTCGGTGTCAGGGTGTGACCCAATGGGTTTTTAAAAAATTTTCTAGGCCCAAAAACCGGGGTTGTCATATTCAACGTCCTCTTCAACGAGCAGAATCTCGACAACATTCGTCGTCGTCATCGTCGTATTTTATAATTTACAAGGTTACGTTTATTATGTTTTGTTGATATACTTAAATTGCTATTAAACGCTATGGTTTTCTTTAACAAATTTTGTTCCGGTGAACCGGGGTTTATGATTTAGAATTATAATAATTGTTAAAATTCCACGCGCTTAATTAATTAAATCAAAGTTCATTTAATAAATTCACGTCTTCTAAGGTATCGTGCCCGGGCCGATTTGGTCGGTTCATCATGCCCTATAATCAAATTGTGGCCCATTGGCCCGTATTGGTTTGTGAGTAAAAGCCCGTTAAGTTTCATGGCCCAACGACCCATTTAGGGTTTGTTGGGCCAAAGCCCATTTGGGTGTGAGTATTAACGAGTGCCCTAGCCCAAAGTTATTGGGCCCAATGCATGGATTCCTTGTTGGGGTTCGGTGTCAGGGTGTGACCCAATGGGTTATTAAAAAATTTTCAAGGCCCAAAAACTGGGGTTGTCATATTCAACGTCCTCTTCAACGAGGAGATTCTCCACAACATTCGTCCTCGTCGTCGTCATCGTCGTCCTATTTTATAATTTACATGGTTACGTTTATTATATTTTGTTGATATCCTTAAATTGCTTTTAAACGTTATGGTTTTGTTTAACAATTTTTGTTCCGGTGAAACGGGGTTTATGATTTTAGAATTTTAATAATCGTTAAAATTCCACGTGCTTAATTAATTAAAGTTCATTTAATAAATTTACGTCTACTAAGGTATCATGCCCGGGGCCCATTTGGTCGATTTAGCATACTCTATAATCAAATGACGGCCCATTGGCCTGTATTGGTTTGTGAGTCAAAGCACGTTAAGTTTCATGGCCCAATGACCCATTTAGGGTTTGTTGAGCCAAAGCCCATTTGGGTGTGAGTATAAACGATTGCCGAAGCCCAATGTTGTTGGGCAAAATGCATGGCTTCCTTGTCGGGGTTCGGTGTCAGGGTGTGACCCAATGGGTTTTTAAAAAATTTTCTAGGCCCAAAAACTAGGGTTGTCATATTCAACGTCCTCTTCAACGAGCAGAATCTCGACAACATTCGTCGTCGTCGTCGTATTTTATAATTTACAAGGTTACGTTTACTATGTTTTGTTGATATTCTTAAATTGCTATTAAACGTTATGGTTTTGTTTAACAAATTTTGTTCCGGTGAACAACGGTTTATGATTTAGAATTATAATAATTGTTGAAATTCTACGTGCTTAATTAATTAAATCAAAGTTCATTTAATAAATTCACGTCTTCTAAGGTATCGTGCCCAGGGCCCAATTGGTCGGTACAGCATGCCCTATAATCAAATTATGGCCCATTGGCCCGTATTGGTTTTGTGAGTCAAAGCCCATTAAGTTTCATGGCCCAACGACCAATTTACGGTTTGTTGGGCCAAAGCCCATTTGGGTGTGAGTATTAACGAGTGCCCAAGCCCAAAGTTGTTGGGCCCAATGCATGGCTTCCTTGTCGGAGTTCAGTGTCAGGGTGTGACCCAATGGGCTTTTAAAAAATTTTCTAGGCCCAAAAACTGGGGTTGTCATATTCAACGTCCTCTTCAACGAGGAGATTCTCACAACATTCGTCCTCGTCGTCGTCATCGTCGTCCTATTTTATAATTTACAAGGTTACGTTTATTATGTTTTGTTGATATACTTAAATTGCTTTTAAACGTTATTGTTTTGTTTAACAAATTTTGTTCCGGTGAACCGGGGTTTATGATTTTAGAATTTTAATAATTGTTAAAATTCCACGTGCTTAATTAATTAAATCAAAATCATTTAGTAAATTTACGTCTTCTAAGGTATCGTGCCCGGGGTCCATTTGGTCGGTACAACATGCCATATAATCAAATGATGGCCCATTGGCCCGTATTGGTTTTGTGAGTTAAATCCCGTTAAGTTTCTTGGCCCAATGACCGATTTAGGGTTTGTTGGGCCGAAGCCCATTTGGGTTTGAGTATTAACGAGTGCCCAAGTCCAAAGTTGTAGAGCCCAATGCATGGTTTCCTTGTCGGGATACGGTGTCAGGGTGTGACCCAATGGCTTTTAAAAAAGTTTATAGGCTGATTCTTGACAACATTTTTAATTTTTTAAAATTTTAATAATTTTTAAAATTCCACGTGCTTAATTAATTAAATCAAAGTTCATTTAGTAAATTTACGTCTTCTAAGGTATCGTGCCCACGGCCCATTTCGTCGGTTCAGCATGCCCTATACTTAAATGATGGCCCATTGGCACGTATAGGTTTTATGAGTCAAAGCCCATGAAGTTTCATGGCCCAATGACCCATTTAGTGTTTGTTGGGTCAAAGCCCATTTATGTGGGAGTATTTACGAGTGCCCAAGCCTAAAGTTGTTGGGCCCAATGCATGGCTTCCTTGTCGAGATTCGATGTCAGGGTGTGACCCAATGGGTTTTTAAAAACTTTTCTAGGCCCAAAAACCGGGGTTGTCATATTCAACGTCCTCTTCAACGAGCAGATTCTCGACAACATTCGTCGTCGTCGTCGTATTTTTATAATTTACAAGGTTACGTTTATTATGTTTTGTTGATATACTTAAATTGCTATTAAACGTTATGGATTTGTTTAACAAATTTTGTTCCGGTGAACCTGGGTTTATCATTTTATAATTTTAATAATTGTTAAAATTCCACGTGCTTAATTAATTAAATAAAAGTTCTTTTAGTAAATTTACATCTTCTAAGGTATCGTGCCCGGGGCCCATTTGGTCGGTTTAGCATGCCCTATAACCAAATGATGGCCCATTGTCCCGTATTGGTTATGAGAGTTAATGCCCGTTAAGTTTCATGGCCCAATGACCCATTTAGGATTTGTTGGGCCAAAGCCCGTTTGGTGTGAGTATTAACGAGTGCCCAAGCCCAAAGTTGTTGGGCCCAATGCATGGCTTCCTTGTCGGGTTCGGTGTCAGGGTGTGACCCAATGGGTTTAAAAAAAAATTATAGGCCCAAAAACCGGGGTTGTCATATTCAACGTCGTCTTCAACGAGCTGATTCTTGACAACATTCGTCGTCGTCGTCGTCATATTTTATAATTTACAAGGTTACGTTTATTATGTTTTGTTGATATACTTAAATTTATATTAAACGTTATGGTTTTGTTTAACAATTTTTGTTCCGGTGAACCGGGTTAATAATTTTATAATTTTAATAATTTTTAAAATTTCACGTGCTTAATTAATTAAATCAAAGTTCATTTAGTAAATTTACGTCTTCTAAGGTATCGTGCCCAGGGCCCATTTCGTCGCTTCAGCATGCCCTATAATTAAATGATGGCCCATTGGCACGTATTGGTTTTATGAGTCAAAGCCCATGAAGTTTCATGGCCCAATGACCCATTTAGGGTTTGTTGGGTCAAAGCCCATTTATGTGGGAGTATTAACGAGTGCCCAAGCCTAAAGTTGTTGGGCCCAATGCATGGCTTCCTTGTCGGATTCGATGTCAGGGTGTGACCCAATGGGTTTTTAAAAAACTTTTCTAGGCCCAAAAACCGGGGTTGTCATATTCAACGTCCTCTTCAACGAGCAGATTCTCGACAACATTCGTCGTCGTCGTCGTATTTTATAATTTACAAGGTTACGTTTATTATGTTTTGTTGATATACTTAAATTGCTATTAAACGTTATGGTTTTGTTTATCAAATTTTGTTCCGGTGAACCTGGGTTTATCATTTTAGAATTTTAATAATTGTTAAAATTTCACGTGCTTAATTAATTAAATAAAAGTTCATTTAGTAAATTTACATCTTCTAAGGTATCGTGCCCGGGGCCCATTTGGTCGGTTTAGCATGCCCTATAACCAAATGATGGCCCATTGTCCCGTATTGGTTATGTGAGTTAAAGCCCGTTAAGTTTCATGGCCCAATGACCCATTTAGGATTTGTTGGGCCAAAGCCCCTTTGGTGTGAGTATTAACGAGTGCCCAAGCCCAAAGTTGTTGGGCCCAATGCATGGTTCCTTGTCGGGATTCGGTGTCAGGGTGTGAACCAATGGGTTTTTAAAAAAATTTCTAGGCCCAAAAACCAGGGTTGTCATATTCAACGTCCTCTTCAACGAGCAGATTCTCGACAACTTTCGTCTCGTCATCGTCGTATTTTATAATTTACAAGGTTACGTTTATTATGTTTTGTTGATATACTTAAATTGATATTAAACGTTATGGTTTTGTTTAACAATTTTTGTTCCGGTGAACCGGGTTAATAATTTTATAATTTTAATAATTTTTAAAATTCCACGTGCATAATTAATTAAATCAAAGTTCATTTAGTAAATTTACGTCTTCTAAGGTATCGTGCCCAGGGCCCATTTCGTCGGTTCAGCATGCCCTATAATTAAATGATGGCCCATTGGCACATATTGGTTTTATGAGTCAAAGCCCATGAAGTTTCATGGCCCAATGACCCATTTAGTGTTTGTTGGGTCAAAGCCCATTTATGTGGGAGTATTACGAGTGCCCAAGCCTAAAGTTGTTGGGCCCAATGCATGGCTTCCTTGTCGGATTCGATGTCAGGGTGTGACCCAATGGGTTTTTAAAAAACTTTTCTAGGCCCAAAAACCGGGGTTGTCATATTCAACGTCCTCTTCAACGAGCAGATTCTCGACAACATTCGTCGTCGTCATCGTCGTATTTTATAATTTACAAGGTTACGTTTATTATGTTTTGTTGATATACTTAAATTGCTATTAAACGTTATGGTTTTGTTTAACAAATTTTGTTCCGGTGAACCGGGTTTATCATTTTAGAATTTTAATAATTGTTAAAATTCCACGTGCTTAATTAATTAAATAAAGTTCTTTAGTAAATTTACGTCTTCTAAGGTATCGTGCCCGGGGCCCATTTGGTCGGTTTAGCATGCCCTATAACCAAATGATGGCCCATTGGCCCGTATTGGTTATGTGAGTCAAAGCCCGTTAAGTTTCATGGCCCAATGACCCATTTAGGTTTGTTGGGCCAAAGCCCATTTGGTGTGAGTATTAACGAGTGCCCAAGCCAAAGTTGTTGGGCCCAATGCATGGCTTCCTTGTCGGGGTTCGGTGTCAGGGTGTGACCCAATGGGCTTTAAAAAAAATTTATAGGCCCAAAAACCGGGGTTGTCATATGCAACGTCGTCTTCAACGAGCTGATTCTTGACAACATTCGTCGTCGTCGTCGTCATATTTTATAATTTACAAGGTTACGTTTATTATGTTTTGTTGATATACTTAAATTTATATTAAACGTTATGGTTTTGTTTAACAATTTTTGTTCCGGTGAACCGGGTTAATAATTTTATAATTTTAATAATTTTTAAAATTCCACGTGCTTAATTAATTAAATCAAAGTTCATTTAGTAAATTTACGTCTTCTAAGGTATCGTGCCCAGGGCCCATTTCGTCGCTTCAGCATGCCCTATAATTAAATGATGGCCCATTGGCACGTATTGGTTTTATGAGTCAAAGCCCATGAAGTTTCATGGCCCAATGACCCATTTAGGGTTTGTTGGGTCAAAGCCCATTTATGTGGGAGTATTAACGAGTACCCAAGCCTAAAGTTGTTGGCCCAATGCATGGCTTCCTTGTCGAGATTCGATGTCAGGGTGTGACCCAATGGGTTTTTAAAAACTTTTCTAGGCCCAAAAACCGGGGTTGTCATATTCAACGTCCTCTTCAACGAGCAGATTCTCGACAACATTCGTCGTCGTCGTCGTATTTTATAATTTACAAGGTTACGTTTATTATGTTTTGTTGATATACTTAAATTGCTATTAAACGTTATGGTTTTGTTTATCAAATTTTGTTCCGGTGAACCTGGGTTTATCATTTTAGAATTTTAATAATTGTTAAAATTCCACGTGCTTAATTAATTAAATAAAAGTTCTTTTAGTAAATTTACATCTTCTAAGGTATCGTGCCCGGGGCCCATTTGGTCGGTTTAGCATGCCCTATAACCAAATGATGGCCCATTGTCCCGTATTGGTTATGTGAGTTAAAGCCCGTTAAGTTTCATGGCCCAATGACCCATTTAGGATTTGTTGGGCCAAAGCCCGTTTGGTGTGAGTATTAACGAGTGCCCAAGCCCAAAGTTGTTGGGCCCAATGCATGGCTTCCTTGTCGGGATTCGGTGTCAGGGTGTGAACCAATGGGTTTTTAAAAAATTTCTAGGCCCAAAAACCAGGGTTGTCATATTCAACGTCCTCTTCAACAAGCAGATTCTCGACAACTTCGTCGTCGTCGTCGTCGTATTTTATAATTTACAAGGTTACGTTTATTATGTTTTGTTGATATACTTAAATTGATATTAAACGTTATGGTTTTGTTTAACAATTTTTGTTCCGGTGAACCGGGTTAATAATTTTATAATTTTAATAATTTTTAAAATTCCACGTGCTTAATTAATTAAATCAAAGTTCATTTAGTAAATTTACGTCTTCTAAGGTATCGTGCCCAAGGCCCATTTCGTCGGTTCAGCATGCCCTATAATTAAATGATGGCCCATTGGCACGTATTGGTTTTATGAGTCAAAGCCCATGAAGTTTCATGGCCCAATGACCCATTTAGTGTTTGTTGGGTCAAAGCCCATTTATGTGGGAGTATTAACGAGTGCCCAAGCCTAAAGTTGTTGGGCCCAATGCATGGCATCCTTGTCGAGATTCGATGTCAGGGTGTGACCCAATGGGTTTTTAAAAACTTTTCTAGGCCCAAAAACCGGGGTTGTCATATTCAACGTCCTCTTCAACGAGCAGATTCTCGACAACATTCGTCGTCGTCGTCGTATTTTATAATTTACAAGGTTACGTTTATTATGTTTTGTTGATATACTTAAATTGCTATTAAACGTTATGGTTTTGTTTAACAAATTTTGTTCCGGTGAACCTGGGTTTATCATTTTAGAATTTTAATAATTGTTAAAATTCCACGTGCTTAATTAATTAAATAAAAGTTCTTTTAGTAAATTTACATCTTCTAAGGTATCGTGCCCGGGGCCCATTTGGTCGGTTTAGCATGCCCTATAACCAAATGATGGCCCATTGTCCCGTATTGGTTATGTGAGTTAAAGCCCGTTAAGTTTCATGGCCCAATGACCCATTTAGGATTTGTTGGGCCAAAGCCCGTTTGGTGTGAGTATTAACGAGTGCCCAAGCCCAAAGTTGTTGGGCCCAATGCATGGCTTCCTTGTCGGGATTCGGTGTCAGGGTGTAACCCAATGGGTTTTAAAAAAATTTCTAGGCCCAAAAACCGGGGTTGTCATATTCAACGTCCTCTTCAACGAGCAGATTCTCGACAACATTCGTCGTCGTCGTCATATTTTATAATTTACAAGGTTACGTTTATTATGTTTTGTTGATATACTTAAATTGATATTAAACGTTATGGTTTTGTTTAACAATTTTTGTTCCGGTGAACCGGGTTAATAATTTTATAATTTTAATAATTTTAAAATTCCACGTGCTTAATTAATTAAATCAAAGTTCATTTAGTAAATTTACGTCTTCTAAGGTATCGTGCCCAGGGCCCATTTCGTCGGTTCAGCATGCCCTATAATTAAATGATGGCCCATTGGCACGTATTGGTTTTATGAGTCAAAGCCCATGAAGTTTCATGGCCCAATGACCCATTTAGTGTTTGTTGGGTCAAAGCCCATTTATGTGGGAGTATTTACGAGTGCCCAAGCCTAAAGTTGTTGGGCCCAATGCATGGCTTCCTTGTCGGGGTTCGGTGTCAGGGTGTGACCCAATGGGCTTTAAAAAAATTTATAGGCCCAAAAACCGGGGTTGTCATATGCAACGTCGTCTTCAACGAGCTGATTCTTGACAACATTCGTCGTCGTCGTCGTCATATTTTATAATTTACAAGGTTACGTTTATTATGTTTTGTTGATATACTTAAATTTATATTAAACGTTATGGTTTTGTTTAACAATTTTTGTTCCGGTGAACCGGGTTAATAATTTTATAATTTTAATAATTTTTAAAATTCCACGTGCTTAATTAATTAAATCAAAGTTCATTTAGTAAATTTACGTCTTCTAAGGTATCGTGCCCAGGGCCCATTTCGTCGCTTCAGCATGCCCTATAATTAAATGATGGCCCATTGGCACGTATTGGTTTTATGAGTCAAAGCCCATGAAGTTTCATGGCCCAATGACCCATTTAGGGTTTGTTGGGTCAAAGCCCATTTATGTGGGAGTATTAACGAGTACCCAAGCCTAAAGTTGTTGGGCCCAATGCATGGCTTCCTTGTCGAGATTCGATGTCAGGGTGTGACCCAATGGGTTTTTAAAAACTTTTCTAGGCCCAAAAACCGGGGTTGTCATATTCAACGTCCTCTTCAACGAGCAGATTCTCGACAACATTCGTCGTCGTCGTCGTATTTTATAATTTACAAGGTTACGTTTATTATGTTTTGTTGATATACTTAAATTGCTATTAAACGTTATGGTTTTGTTTATCAAATTTTGTTCCGGTGAACCTGGGTTTATCATTTTAGAATTTTAATAATTGTTAAAATTCCACGTGCTTAATTAATTAAATAAAAGTTCTTTTAGTAAATTTACATCTTCTAAGGTATCGTGCCCGGGGCCCATTTGGTCGGTTTAGCATGCCCTATAACCAAATGATGGCCCATTGTCCCGTATTGGTTATGTGAGTTAAAGCCCGTTAAGTTTCATGGCCCAATGACCCATTTAGGATTTGTTGGGCCGAAGCCCGTTTGGTGTGAGTATTAACGAGTGCCCAAGCCCAAAGTTGTTGGGCCCAATGCATGGTTTCCTTGTCGGGATTCGGTGTCAGGGTGTGAACCAATGGGTTTTTAAAAAAATCTTCTAGGCCCAAAAACCAGGGTTGTCATATTCAACGTCCTCTTCAACAAGCAGATTCTCGACAACTTTCGTCTTCGTCATCGTCGTATTTTATAATTTACAAGGTTACGTTTATTATGTTTTGTTGATATACTTAAATTGATATTAAACGTTATGGTTTTGTTTAACAATTTTTGTTCCGGTGAACCGGGTTAATAATTTTATAATTTTAATAATTTTTAAAATTCCACGTGCTTAATTAATTAAATCAAAGTTCATTTAGTAAATTTACGTCTTCTAAGGTATCGTGCCCAGGGCCCATTTCGTCGGTTCAGCATGCCCTATAATTAAATGATGGCCCATTGGCACGTATTGGTTTTATGAGTCAAAGCCCATGAAGTTTCATGGCCCAATGACCCATTTAGTGTTTGTTGGGTCAAAGCCCATTTATGTGGGAGTATTTACGAGTGCCCAAGCCTAAAGTTGTTGGGCCCAATGCATGGCTTCCTTGTCGGGGTTCGGTGTCAGGGTGTGACCCAATGGGCTTTAAAAAAAATTTATAGGCCCAAAAACCGGGGTTGTCATATGCAACGTCGTCTTCAACGAGCTGATTCTTGACAACATTCGTCGTCGTCGTCGTCATATTTTATAATTTACAAGGTTACGTTTATTATGTTTTGTTGATATACTTAAATTTATATTAAACGTTATGGTTTGTTTAACAATTTTTGTTCCGGTGAACCGGGTTAATAATTTTATAATTTTAATAATTTTTAAAATTCCACGTGCTTAATTAATTAAATCAAAGTTCATTTAGTAAATTTACGTCTTCTAAGGTATCGTGCCCAGGGCCCATTTCGTCGCTTCAGCATGCCCTATAATTAAATGATGGCCCATTGGCACGTATTGGTTTTATGAGTCAAAGCCCATGAAGTTTCATGGCCCAATGACCCATTTAGGGTTTGTTGGGTCAAAGCCCATTTATGTGGGAGTATTAACGAGTACCCAAGCCTAAAGTTGTTGGGCCCAATGCATGGCTTCCTTGTCGAGATTCGATGTCAGGGTGTGACCCAATGGGTTTTTAAAAACTTTTCTAGGCCCAAAAACCGGGGTTGTCATATTCAACGTCCTCTTCAACGAGCAGATTCTCGACAACATTCGTCGTCGTCGTCGTATTTTATAATTTACAAGGTTACGTTTATTATGTTTTGTTGATATACTTAAATTGCTATTAAACGTTATGGTTTTGTTTATCAAATTTTGTTCCGGTGAACCTGGGTTTATCATTTTAGAATTTTAATAATTGTTAAAATTCCACGTGCTTAATTAATTAAATAAAAGTTCTTTTAGTAAATTTACATCTTCTAAGGTATCGTGCCCGGGGCCCATTTGGTCGGTTTAGCATGCCCTATAACCAAATGATGGCCCATTGTCCCGTATTGGTTATGTGAGTTAAAGCCCGTTAAGTTTCATGGCCCAATGACCCATTTAGGATTTGTTGGGCCAAAGCCCGTTTGGTGTGAGTATTAACGAGTGCCCAAGCCCAAAGTTGTTGGGCCCAATGCATGGTTTCCTTGTCGGGATTCGGTGTCAGGGTGTGAACCAATGGGTTTTTAAAAAAATCTTCTAGGCCCAAAAACCAGGGTTGTCATATTCAACGTCCTCTTCAACAAGCAGATTCTCGACAACTTTCGTCTTCGTCATCGTCGTATTTTATAATTTACAAGGTTACGTTTATTATGTTTTGTTGATATACTTAAATTTATATTAAACGTTATGGTTTTGTTTAACAATTTTTGTTCCGGTGAACCGGGTTAATAATTTTATAATTTTAATAATTTTTAAAATTCCACGTGCTTAATTAATTAAATCAAAGTTCATTTAGTAAATTTACGTCTTCTAAGGTATCGTGCCCAGGGCCCATTTCGTCGGTTCAGCATGCCCTATAATTAAATGATGGCCCATTGGCACGTATTGGTTTTATGAGTCAAAGCCCATGAAGTTTCATGGCCCAATGACCCATTTAGTGTTTGTTGGGTCAAAGCCCATTTATGTGGGAGTATTTACGAGTGCCCAAGCCTAAAGTTGTTGGGCCCAATGCATGGCTTCCTTGTCGGGGTTCGGTGTCAGGGTGTGACCCAATGGGCTTTAAAAAAAATTTATAGGCCCAAAAACCGGGGTTGTCATATGCAACGTCGTCTTCAACGAGCTGATTCTTGACAACATTCGTCGTCGTCGTCGTCATATTTTATAATTTACAAGGTTACGTTTATTATGTTTTGTTGATATACTTAAATTTATATTAAACGTTATGGTTTTGTTTAACAATTTTTGTTCCGGTGAACCGGGTTAATAATTTTATAATTTTAATAATTTTTAAAATTCCACGTGCTTAATTAATTAAATCAAAGTTCATTTAGTAAATTTACGTCTTCTAAGGTATCGTGCCCAGGGCCCATTTCGTCGCTTCAGCATGCCCTATAATTAAATGATGGCCCATTGGCACGTATTGGTTTTATGAGTCAAAGCCCATGAAGTTTCATGGCCCAATGACCCATTTAGGGTTTGTTGGGTCAAAGCCCATTTATGGGGAGTATTAACGAGTACCCAAGCCTAAAGTTGTTGGGCCCAATGCATGGCTTCCTTGTCGAGATTCGATGTCAGGGTGTGACCCAATGGGTTTTTAAAAACTTTTCTAGGCCCAAAAACCGGGGTTGTCATATTCAACGTCCTCTTCAACGAGCAGATTCTCGACAACATTCGTCGTCGTCGTCGTATTTTATAATTTACAAGGTTACGTTTATTATGTTTTGTTGATATACTTAAATTGCTATTAAACGTTATGGTTTTGTTTATCAAATTTTGTTCCGGTGAACCTGGGTTTATCATTTTAGAATTTTAATAATTGTTAAAATTCCACGTGCTTAATTAATTAAATAAAAGTTCTTTTAGTAAATTTAATCTTCTAAGGTATCGTGCCCGGGGCCCATTTGGTCGGTTTAGCATGCCCTATAACCAAATGATGGCCCATTGTCCCGTATTGGTTATGTGAGTTAAAGCCCGTTAAGTTTCATGGCCCAATGACCCATTTAGGATTTGTTGGGCCAAAGCCCGTTTGGTGTGAGTATTAACGAGTGCCCAAGCCCAAAGTTGTTGGGCCCAATGCATGGTTTCCTTGTCGGGATTCGGTGTCAGGGTGTGAACCAATGGGTTTTTAAAAAAATCTTCTAGGCCCAAAAACCAGGGTTGTCATATTCAACGTCCTCTTCAACAAGCAGATTCTCGACAACTTTCGTCTTCGTCATCGTCGTATTTTATAATTTACAAGGTTACGTTTATTATGTTTTGTTGATATACTTAAATTGATATTAAACGTTATGGTTTTGTTTAACAATTTTTGTTCCGGTGAACCGGGTTAATAATTTTATAATTTTAATAATTTTTAAAATTCCACGTGCTTAATTAATTAAATCAAAGTTCATTTAGTAAATTTACGTCTTCTAAGGTATCGTGCCCAGGGCCCATTTCGTCGGTTCAGCATGCCCTATAATTAAATGATGGCCCATTGGCACGTATTGGTTTTATGAGTCAAAGCCCATGAAGTTTCATGGCCCAATGACCCATTTAGTGTTTGTTGGGTCAAAGCCCATTTATGTGGGAGTATTTACGAGTGCCCAAGCCTAAAGTTGTTGGGCCCAATGCATGGCTTCCTTGTCGGGGTTCGGTGTCAGGGTGTGACCCAATGGGCTTTAAAAAAAATTTATAGCCCAAAACCGGGGTTGTCATATGCAACGTCGTCTTCAACGAGCTGATTCTTGACAACATTCGTCGTCGTCGTCGTCATATTTTATAATTTACAAGGTTACGTTTATTATGTTTTGTTGATATACTTAAATTTATATTAAACGTTATGGTTTTGTTTAACAATTTTTGTTCCGGTGAACCGGGTTAATAATTTTATAATTTTAATAATTTTTAAAATTCCACGTGCTTAATTAATTAAATCAAAGTTCATTTAGTAAATTTACGTCTTCTAAGGTATCGTGCCCAGGGCCCATTTCGTCGCTTCAGCATGCCCTATAATTAAATGATGGCCCATTGGCACGTATTGGTTTTATGAGTCAAAGCCCATGAAGTTTCATGGCCCAATGACCCATTTAGGGTTTGTTGGGTCAAAGCCCATTTATGTGGGAGTATTAACGAGTACCCAAGCCTAAAGTTGTTGGGCCCAATGCATGGCTTCCTTGTCGAGATTCGATGTCAGGGTGTGACCCAATGGGTTTTTAAAAACTTTTCTAGGCCCAAAACCGGGGTTGTCATATTCAACGTCCTCTTCAACGAGCAGATTCTCGACAACATTCGTCGTCGTCGTCGTATTTTATAATTTACAAGGTTACGTTTATTATGTTTTGTTGATATACTTAAATTGCTATTAAACGTTATGGTTTTGTTTATCAAATTTTGTTCCGGTGAACCTGGGTTTATCATTTTAGAATTTTAATAATTGTTAAAATTCCACGTGCTTAATTAATTAAATAAAAGTTCTTTTAGTAAATTTACATCTTCTAAGGTATCGTGCCCGGGGCCCATTTGGTCGGTTTAGCATGCCCTATAACCAAATGATGGCCCATTGTCCCGTATTGGTTATGTGAGTTAAAGCCCGTTAAGTTTCATGGCCCAATGACCCATTTAGGATTTGTTGGGCCAAAGCCCGTTTGGTGTGAGTATTAACGAGTGCCCAAGCCCAAAGTTGTTGGGCCCAATGCATGGTTTCCTTGTCGGGATTCGGTGTCAGGGTGTGAACCAATGGGTTTTTAAAAAAATCTTCTAGGCCCAAAAACCAGGGTTGTCATATTCAACGTCCTCTTCAACAAGCAGATTCTCGACAACTTTCGTCTTCGTCATCGTCGTATTTTATAATTTACAAGGTTACGTTTATTATGTTTTGTTGATATACTTAAATTGATATTAAACGTTATGGTTTTGTTTAACAATTTTTGTTCCGGTGAACCGGGTTAATAATTTTATAATTTTAATAATTTTTAAAATTCCACGTGCTTAATTAATTAAATCAAAGTTCATTTAGTAAATTTACGTCTTCTAAGGTATCGTGCCCAGGGCCCATTTCGTCGGTTCAGCATGCCCTATAATTAAATGATGGCCCATTGGCACGTATTGGTTTTATGAGTCAAAGCCCATGAAGTTTCATGGCCCAATGACCCATTTAGTGTTTGTTGGTCAAAGCCCATTTATGTGGGAGTATTTACGAGTGCCCAAGCCTAAAGTTGTTGGGCCCAATGCATGGCTTCCTTGTCGGGGTTCGGTGTCAGGGTGTGACCCAATGGGCTTTAAAAAAAATTTATAGGCCCAAAAACCGGGGTTGTCATATGCAACGTCCTCTTCAACGAGCTGATTCTTGACAACATTCGTCGTCGTCGTCGTCATATTTTATAATTTACAAGGTTACGTTTATTATGTTTTGTTGATATACTTAAATTTATATTAAACGTTATGGTTTTGTTTAACAATTTTTGTTCCGGTGAACCGGGTTAATAATTTTATAATTTTAATAATTTTTAAAATTCCACGTGCTTAATTAATTAAATCAAAGTTCATTTAGTAAATTTACGTCTTCTAAGGTATCGTGCCCAGGGCCCATTTCGTCGCTTCAGCATGCCCTATAATAAATGATGGCCCATTGGCACGTATTGGTTTTATGAGTCAAAGCCCATGAAGTTTCATGGCCCAATGACCCATTTAGGGTTTGTTGGGTCAAAGCCCATTTGTGTGGAGTATTAACGAGTACCCAAGCCTAAAGTTGTTGGGCCCAATGCATGGCTTCCTTGTCGAGATTCGATGTCAGGGTGTGACCCAATGGGTTTTTAAAAAATTTTCTAGGCCCAAAAACCGGGGTTGTCACATTCAACGTCCTCTTCAACGAGCAGATTCTCGACAACATTCGTCGTCGTCGTCGTATTTTATAATTTACAAGGTTACGTTTATTATGTTTTGTTGATATACTTAAATTGCTATTAAACGTTATGGTTTTGTTTAACAAATTTTGTTCCGGTGAACCTGGGTTTATCATTTTAGAATTTTAATAATTGTTAAAATTCCACGTGCTTAATTAATTAAATAAAAGTTCTTTTAGTAAATTTAAATCTTCTAAGGTATCGTGCCCGGGGCCCATTTGGTCGGTTTAGCATGCCCTATAACCAAATGATGGCCCATTGTCCCGTATTGGTTATGTGAGTTAATGCCCGTTAAGTTTCATGGCCCAATGACCCATTTAGGATTTGTTGGGCCAAAGCCCGTTTGGTGTGAGTATTAACGAGTGCCCAAGCCCAAAGTTGTTGGGCCCAATGCATGGCTTCCTTGTCGGGGTTCGGTGTCAGGGTGTGACCCAATGGGCTTTAAAAAAAATTTATAGGCCCAAAAACCGGGGTTGTCATATGCAACGTCGTCTTCAACAAGCTGATTCTTGACAACATTCGTCGTCGTCGTCATCATATTTTATAATTTACAAGGTTACGTTTATTATGTTTTGTTGATATACTTAAATTTATATTAAACGTTATGGTTTTGTTTAACAATTTTTGTTCCGGTGAACCGGGTTAATAATTTTATAATTTTAATAATTTTTAAAATTCCACGTGCTTAATTAATTAAATCAAAGTTCATTTAGTAAATTTACGTCTTCTAAGGTATCGTGCCCAGGGCCCATTTCGTCGCTTCAGCATGCCCTATAATTAAATGATGGCCCATTGGCACGTATTGGTTTTATGAGTCAAAGCCCATGAAGTTTCATGGCCCAATGACCCATTTAGGGTTTGTTGGGTCAAAGCCCATTTATGTGGGAGTATTAACGAGTACCCAAGCCTAAAGTTGTTGGGCCTAATGCATGGCTTCCTTGTCGAGATTCGATGTCAGGGTGTGACCCAATGGGTTTTTAAAAACTTTTCTAGGCCCAAAAACTGGGGTTGTCATATTCAACGTCCTCTTCAACGAGCAGATTCTCGACAACATTCGTCGTCGTCGTCGTATTTTATAATTTACAAGGTTACGTTTATTATGTTTTGTTGATATACTTAAATTGCTATTAAACGTTATGGTTTTGTTTATCAAATTTTGTTCCGGTGAACCTGGGTTTATCATTTTAGAATTTTAATAATTGTTAAAATTCCACGTGCTTAATTAATTAAATAAAAGTTCTTTTAGTAAATTTACATCTTCTAAGGTATCGTGCCCGGGGCCCATTTGGTCGGTTTAGCATGCCCTATAACCAAATGATGGCCCATTGTCCCGTATTGGTTATGTGAGTTAAAGCCCGTTAAGTTTCATGGCCCAATGACCCATTTAGGATTTGTTGGGCCGAAGCCCGTTTGGTGTGAGTATTAACGAGTGCCCAAGCCCAAAGTTGTTGGGCCCAATGCATGGTTTCCTTGTCGGGATTCGGTGTCAGGGTGTGACCAATGGGTTTTTAAAAAAATCTTCTAGGCCCAAAAACCAGGGTTGTCATATTCAACGTCCTCTTCAACAAGCAGATTCTCGACAACTTTCGTCTTCGTCATCGTCGTATTTTATAATTTACAAGGTTACGTTTATTATGTTTTGTTGATATACTTAAATTGATATTAAACGTTATGGTTTTGTTTAACAATTTTTGTTCCGGTGAACCGGGTTAATAATTTTTAATTTTAATAATTTTTAAAATTCCACGTGCTTAATTAATTAAATCAAAGTTCATTTAGTAAATTTACGTCTTCTAAGGTATCGTGCCCAGGGCCCATTTCGTCGGTTCAGCATGCCCTATAATTAAATGATGGCCCATTGGCACGTATTGGTTTTATGAGTCAAAGCCCATGAAGTTTCATGGCCCAATGACCCATTTAGTGTTTGTTGGGTCAAAGCCCATTATGTGGGAGTATTTACGAGTGCCCAAGCCTAAAGTTGTTGGGCCCAATGCATGGCTTCCTTGTCGGGGTTCGGTGTCAGGGTGTGACCCAATGGGCTTTAAAAAAAATTTATAGGCCCAAAAACCGGGGTTGTCATATGCAACGTCGTCTTCAACGAGCTGATTCTTGACAACATTCGTCGTCGTCGTCGTCATATTTTATAATTTACAAGGTTACGTTTATTATGTTTTGTTGATATACTTAAATTATATTAAACGTTATGGTTTTGTTTAACAATTTTTGTTCCGGTGAACCGGGTTAATAATTTTATAATTTTAATAATTTTTAAAATTCCACGTGCTTAATTAATTAAATCAAAGTTCATTTAGTAAATTTACGTCTTCTAAGGTATCGTGCCCAGGGCCCATTTCGTCGCTTCAGCATGCCCTATAATTAAATGATGGCCCATTGGCACGTATTGGTTTTATGAGTCAAAGCCCATGAAGTTTCATGGCCCAATGACCCATTTAGGGTTTGTTGGGTCAAAGCCCATTTATGTGGGAGTATTAACGAGTACCCAAGCCTAAAGTTGTTGGGCCCAATGCATGGCTTCCTTGTCGAGATTCGATGTCAGGGTGTGACCCAATGGGTTTTTAAAAACTTTTCTAGGCCCAAAAACCGGGGTTGTCATATTCAACGTCCTCTTCAACGAGCAGATTCTCGACAACATTTGTCGTCGTCGTCGTATTTTATAATTTACAAGGTTACGTTTATTATGTTTTGTTGATATACTTAAATTGCTATTAAACGTTATGGTTTTGTTTATCAAATTTTGTTCGGTGAACCTGGGTTTATCATTTTAGAATTTTAATAATTGTTAAAATTCCACGTGCTTAATTAATTAAATAAAAGTTCTTTTAGTAAATTTACATCTTCTAAGGTATCGTGCCCGGGCCCATTTGGTCGGTTTAGCATGCCCTATAACCAAATGATGGCCCATTGTCCCGTATTGGTTTATGTGAGTTAAAGCCCGTTAAGTTTCATGGCCCAATGACCCATTTAGGATTTGTTGGGCCAAAGCCCGTTTGGTGTGAGTATTAACGAGTGCCCAAGCCCAAAGTTGTTGGGCCCAATGCATGGTTTCCTTGTCGGGATTCGGTGTCAGGGTGTGAACCAATGGGTTTTTAAAAAAATCTTCTAGGCCCAAAAACCAGGGTTGTCATATTCAACGTCCTCTTCAACAAGCAGATTCTCGACAACTTTCGTCTTCGTCATCGTCGTATTTTATAATTTACAAGGTTACGTTTATTATGTTTTGTTGATATACTTAAATTGATATTAAACGTTATGGTTTTGTTTAACAATTTTTGTTCCGGTGAACCGGGTTAATAATTTTATAATTTTAATAATTTTTAAAATTCCACGTGCTTAATTAATTAAATCAAAGTTCATTTAGTAAATTTACGTCTTCTAAGGTATCGTGCCCAGGCCCATTTCGTCGGTTCAGCATGCCCTATAATTAAATGATGGCCCATTGGCACGTATTGGTTTTATGAGTCAAAGCCCATGAAGTTTCATGGCCCAATGACCCATTTAGTGTTTGTTGGGTCAAAGCCCATTTATGTGGGAGTATTTACGAGTGCCCAAGCCTAAAGTTGTTGGGCCCAATGCATGGCTTCCTTGTCGGGTTCGGTGTCAGGGTGTGACCCAATGGGCTTTAAAAAAATTTATAGGCCCAAAAACCGGGGTTGTCATATGCAACGTCGTCTTCAACGAGCTGATTCTTGACAACATTCGTCGTCGTCGTCGTCATATTTTATAATTTACAAGGTTACGTTTATTATGTTTTGTTGATATACTTAAATTTATATTAAACGTTATGGTTTTGTTTAACAATTTTTGTTCCGGTGAACCGGTTAATAATTTTATAATTTTAATAATTTTTAAAATTCCACGTGCTTAATTAATTAAATCAAAGTTCATTTAGTAAATTTACGTCTTCTAAGGTATCGTGCCCAGGGCCCATTTCGTCGCTTCAGCATGCCCTATAATTAAATGATGGCCCATTGGCACGTATTGGTTTTATGAGTCAAAGCCCATGAAGTTTCATGGCCCAATGACCCATTTAGGGTTTGTTGGGTCAAAGCCCATTTATGTGGGAGTATTAACGAGTACCCAAGCCTAAAGTTGTTGGGCCCAATGCATGGCTTCCTTGTCGGATTCGATGTCAGGGTGTGACCCAATGGGTTTTTAAAAACTTTTCTAGGCCCAAAAACCGGGGTTGTCATATTCAACGTCCTCTTCAACGAGCAGATTCTCGACAACATTCGTCGTCGTCGTCGTATTTTATAATTTACAAGGTTACGTTTATTATGTTTTGTTGATATACTTAAATTGCTATTAAACGTTATGGTTTTGTTTATCAAATTTTGTTCCGGTGAACCTGGGTTTATCATTTTAGAATTTTAATAATTGTTAAAATTCCACGTGCTTAATTAATTAAATAAAGTTCTTTTAGTAAATTTACATCTTCTAAGGTATCGTGCCCGGGGCCCATTTGGTCGGTTTAGCATGCCCTATAACCAAATGATGGCCCATTGTCCCGTATTGGTTATGTGAGTTAAAGCCCGTTAAGTTTCATGGCCCAATGACCCATTTAGGATTTGTTGGGCCAAAGCCCGTTTGGTGTGAGTATTAACGAGTGCCCAAGCCCAAAGTTGTTGGGCCCAATGCATGGTTTCCTTGTCGGGATTCGGTGTCAGGGTGTGAACCAATGGGTTTTTAAAAAAATTTCTAGGCCCAAAACCAGGGTTGTCATATTCAACGTCCTCTTCAACAAGCAGATTCTCGACAACTTTCGTCTTCGTCATCGTCGTATTTTATAATTTACAAGGTTACGTTTATTATGTTTTGTTGATATACTTAAATTGATATTAAACGTTATGGTTTTGTTTAACAATTTTGTTCCGGTGAACCGGGTTAATAATTTTATAATTTTAATAATTTTTAAAATTCCACGTGCTTAATTAATTAAATCAAAGTTCATTTAGTAAATTTACGTCTTCTAAGGTATCGTGCCCAGGGCCCATTTCGTCGGTTCAGCATGCCCTATAATTAAATGATGGCCCATTGGCACGTATTGGTTTTATGAGTCAAAGCCCATGAAGTTTCATGGCCCAATGACCCATTTAGTGTTTGTTGGGTCAAAGCCCATTTATGTGGGAGTATTTACGAGTGCCCAAGCCTAAAGTTGTTGGGCCCAATGCATGGCTTCCTTGTCGGGGTTCGGTGTCAGGGTGTGACCCAATGGGTTTTAAAAAAATTTATAGGCCCAAAAACCGGGTTGTCATATGCAACGTCCTCTTCAACGAGCTGATTCTTGACAACATTCGTCGTCGTCGTCGTCATATTTTATAATTTACAAGGTTACGTTTATTATGTTTTGTTGATATACTTAAATTTATTAAACGTTATGGTTTTTTTAACAATTTTTGTTCCGGTGAACCGGGTTTATAATTTTATAATTTTAATAATTTTTAAAATTCCACGTGCTTAATTAATTAAATCAAAGTTCATTTAGTAAATTTACGTCTTCTAAGGTATCGTGCCCAGGGCCCATTTCGTCGCTTCAGCATGCCCTATAATTAAATGATGGCCCATTGGCACGTATTGGTTTTATGAGTCAAAGCCCATGAAGTTTCATGGCCCAATGACCCATTTAGGGTTTGTTGGGTCAAAGCCCATTTATGTGGAGTATTAACGAGTACCCAAGCCTAAAGTTGTTGGGCCCAATGCATGGCTTCCTTGTCGAGATTCGATGTCAGGGTGTGACCCAATGGGTTTTAAAAACTTTTCTAGGCCCAAAAACCGGGGTTGTCATATTCAACGTCCTCTTCAACGAGCAGATTCTCGACAACATTCGTCGTCGTCGTCGTTTTTATAATTTACAAGGTTACGTTTATTATGTTTTGTTGATATACTTAAATTGCTATTAAACGTTATGGTTTTGTTTATCAATTTTGTTCCGGTGAACCTGGGTTTATCATTTTAGAATTTTAATAATTGTTAAAATTCCACGTGCTTAATTAATTAAATAAAAGTTCTTTTAGTAAATTTACATCTTCTAAGGTATCGTGCCCGGGCCCATTTGGTCGTTTAGGTCGGTTTAGCATGCCCTATAACCAAATGATGGCCCATTGTCCCGTATTGTTTATGTGAGTTAAAGTCCGTTAAGTTTCATGGCCCAATGACCCATTTAGGATTTGTTGGGCCGAAGCCCGTTTGGTGTGAGTATTAACGAGTGCCCAAGCCCAAAGTTGTTCGGCCCAATGCATGGTTTCCTTGTCGGGATTCGGTGTCAGGTGTGAACCAATGGGTTTTTAAAAAAATCTTCTAGGCCCAAAAACCAGGGTTGTCATATTCAACGTCCTCTTCAACAAGCAGATTCTCGACAACTTTCGTCTTCGTCATCATCGTATTTTATAATTTACAAGGTTACGTTTATTATGTTTTGTTGATATACTTAAATTGATATTAAACGTTATGGTTTTGTTTAACAATTTTTGTTCCGGTGAACCGGGTTTAATATTTTTAATTTTAATAATTTTTAAAATTCCACGTGCTTAATTAATTAAATCAAAGTTCATTTAGTAAATTTACGTCTTCTAAGGTATCGTGCCCAGGGCCCATTTCGTCGGTTCAGCATGCCCTATAATTAAATGATGGCCCATTGGCACGTATTGGTTTTATGAGTCAAAGCCCATAAAGTTTCATGGCCCAATGACCCATTTAGTGTTTGTTGGGTCAAAGCCCATTTATGTGGGAGTATTTACGAGTGCCCAAGCCTAAAGTTGTTGGGCCCAATGCATGGCTTCCTTGTCGAGATTCGATGTCAGGGTGTGACCCAATGGGTTTTTAAAAACTTTTCTAGGCCCAAAAACCGGGGTTGTCATATTCAACGTCCTCTTCAACAAGCAGATTCTCGACAACATTCGTCGTCGTCGTCGTATTTTATAATTTACAAGGTTACGTTTATTATGTTTTGTTGATATACTTAAATTGCTATTAAACGTTATGGTTTTGTTTAACAAATTTTGTTCCGGTGAACCTGGGTTTATCATTTTAGAATTTTAATAATTGTTAAAATTCCACGTGCTTAATTAATTAAATAAAAGTTCTTTTAGTAAATTTAAATCTTCTAAGGTATCGTGCCCGGGGCCCATTTGGTCGGTTTAGCATGCCCTATAACCAAATGATGGCCCATTGTCCCGTATTGGTTATGTGAGTTAATGCCCGTTAAGTTTCATGGCCCAATGACCCATTTAGGATTTGTTGGGCCAAAGCCCGTTTGGTGTGAGTATTAACGAGTGCCCAAGCCCAAAGTTGTTGGGCCCAATGCATGGCTTCCTTGTCGGGGTTCGGTGTCAGGGTGTGACCCAATGGGCTTTAAAAAAAAATTATAGGCCCAAAAACCGGGTTGTCATATGCAACGTCGTCTTCAACAAGCTGATTCTTGACAACATTCGTCGTCGTCGTCATCATATTTATAATTTACAAGGTTACGTTTATTATGTTTTGTTGATATACTTAAATTTATATTAAACGTTATGGTTTTGTTTAACATTTTTGTTCCGTGAACCGGGTTAATAATTTTATTTTAATAATTTTTAAAATTCCACGTGCTTAATTAATTAAATCAAAGTTCATTTAGTAAATTTACGTCTTCTAAGGATCGTGCCCAGGGCCCATTTCGTCGCTTCAGCATGCCCTATAATTAAATGATGGCCCATTGGCACGTATTGGTTTTATGAGTCAAAGCCCATGAAGTTTCATGGCCCAATGACCCATTTAGGGTTTGTTGGGTCAAAGCCCATTTATGTGGAGTATTAACGAGTACCCAAGCCTAAAGTTGTTGGGCCCATGCATGGCTTCCTTGTCGAGATTCGATGTCAGGGTGTGACCCAATGGGTTTTTAAAAACTTTTCTAGCCCAAAAACGGGTTGTCATATTCAACGTCCTCTTCAACGAGCAGATTCTCGACAACATTCGTCGTCGTCGTCGTATTTTATAATTTACAAGGTTACGTTTTATGTTTTGTTGATATACTTAAATTGCTATTAAACATTATGGTTTGTTTATCAAATTTTGTTCCGGTGAACCTGGGGTTATCATTTTAGAATTTTAATAATTGTTAAAATTCCACGTGCTTAATTAATTAAATAAAGTTCTTTTAGTAAATTTACATCTTCTAAGGTATCGTGCCCGGGGCCCATTTGGTCGGTTTAGCATGCCCTATAACCAAATGATGGCCCATTGTCCCGTATTGGTTATGTGAGTAAAGCCCGTTAAGTTTCATGGCCCAATGACCCTTTAGGATTGTTGGGCCAAAGCCCGTTTGGTGTGAGTATTAACGAGTGCCCAAGCCCAAAGTTGTTGGGCCCAATGCATGGTTTCCTTGTCGGGATTCGGTGTCAGGTGTGAACCAATGGGTTTTTAAAAAAATTTCTAGGCCCAAAAACCAGGGTTGTCATATTCAACGTCCTCTTCAAAGCAGATTCTCGACAACTTTCGTCTTCGTCATCGTCGTATTTTATAATTTACAAGGTTACGTTTATTATGTTTTGTTGATATACTTAAATTGATATTAAACGTTATGGTTTTGTTTAACAATTTTTGTTCCGGTGAACCGGGTTAATAATTTTAATTTTAATAATTTTTAAATTCCACGTGCTTAATTAATTAAATCAAAGTTCATTTAGTAAATTTACGTCTTCTAAGGTATCGTGCCCAGGGCCCATTTCGTCGGTTCAGCATGCCCTATAATTAAATGATGGCCCATTGGCACGTATTGGTTTTATGAGTCAAAGCCCATGAAGTTTCATGGCCCAATGACCCATTTAGTGTTTGTTGGTCAAAGCCCATTTATGTGGGAGTATTTACGAGTGCCCAAGCCTAAAGTTGTTGGGCCCAATGCATGGCTTCCTTGTCGGGGTTCGGTGTCAGGGTGTGACCCAATGGGCTTTTAAAAAAAAATTTATAGGCCCAAAAACCGGGTTGTCATATGCAACGTCGTCTTCAACGAGCTGATTCTTGACAACATTCGTCGTCGTCGTCGTCATATTTATAATTTACAAGGTTACGTTTATTATGTTTTGTTGATATACTTAAATTTATATTAAACGTTATGGTTTTGTTTAACAATTTTTTCCGGTGAACCGGGTTAATAATTTTATAATTTTAATAATTTTTAAAATTCCACGTGCTTAATTAATTAAATCAAAGTTCATTTAGTAAATTTACGTCTTCTAAGGTATCGTGCCCAGGGCCCATTCGTCGCTTCAGCATGCCCTATAATAAATGATGGCCCATTGGCACGTATTGGTTTTATGAGTCAAAGCCCATGAAGTTTCATGGCCCAATGACCCATTTAGGGTTTGTTGGGTCAAAGCCCATTTATGTGGGAGTATTAACGAGTACCCAAGCCTAAAGTTGTTGGGCCCAATGCATGGCTTCCTTGTCGGGATTCGATGTCAGGGTGTGACCCAATGGGTATTTAAAAACTTTTAGGCCCAAAAACCGGGGTTGTCATATTCAACGTCCTCTTCAACGAGCAGATTCTCGACAACATTCGTCGTCGTCGTCGTTTTTTATAATTTACAAGGTTACGTTTATTATGTTTTGTTGATATACTTAAATTGCTATTAAACGTTATGGTTTTGTTATCAAATTTTGTTCCGGTGAACCTGGGTTTATCATTTTAGATTTTAATAATTGTTAAAATTCCACGTGCTTAATTAATTAAATAAAAGTTCTTTAGTAAATTTAATCTTCTAAGGTATCGTGCCCGGGGCCCATTTGGTCGGTTTAGCATGCCCTATAACCAATGATGGCCCATTGTCCCGTATTGGTTATGAGTTAAAGCCCGTTAAGTTTCATGGCCCAATGACCCATTTAGGATTTGTTGGGCCAAAGCCCGTTGGTGGTGAGTATTAACGAGTGCCAAGCCCAAAGTTGTTGGGCCCAATGCATGGCTTCCTTGTCGGGATTCGTGTCAGGGTGTGACCCAATGGGTTTTAAAAAAAATTTCTAGGCCCAAAAACCGGGGTTGTCATATTCAACGTCCTCTTCAACGAGCAGATTCTCGACAACTTCGTCGTCGTCGTCGTCGTATTTTTATTTACAAGGTTACGTTTATTATGTTTTGTTGATATACTTAAATTGATATTAAACGTTATGGTTTTGTTTAACAATTTTTGTTCCGGTGAACCGGGTATAATTTTATAATTTTAATAATTTTAAAATTCCACGTGCTTAATTAATTAAATCAAAGTTCATTTAGTAAATTTGTCTTCTAAGGTATCGTGCCCAGGGCCCATTTGGTCGGTTCAGCATGCCCTATAATTAAATGATGGCCCATTGGCCGTATTGGTTTTATGAGTCAAAGCCCATAAGTTTCATGGCCCAATGACCCATTTAGGTTTGTTGGCCAAAGCCCATTTGGTGGGAGTATTTAACGAGTGCCCAAGCCTAAAGTTGTTGGGCCCAATGCATGGCTTCCTTGTCGGATTCGTGTCAGGGTGTGACCCAATGGGTTTTTAAAAATTTCTAGGCCCAAAAACCGGGGTGTCATATTCAACGTCCTCTTCAACAAGCAGATCTCGACAACATTCGTCGTCGTCGTCGTATTTTATAATTTACAAGGTTACGTTTATTATGTTTTGTTGATATACTTAAATTGCTATTAAACGTTATGGTTTTGTTTAACAATTTTGTTCCGGTGAACCGGGGTTTATCATTTTAGAATTTTAATAATTGTTAAAATTCCACGTGCTTAATTAATTAAATAAAAGTTTTTTAGTAAATTTAAATCTTCTAAGGTATCGTGCCCGGGGCCCATTTGGTCGGTTCAGCATGCCCTATAACAAATGATGGCCCATTGGCACGTATTGGTTATGTGAGTTTCCCGTTAAGTTTCATGGCCCAATGACCCATTTAGGTTTGTTGGGCCAAAGCCCATTTGGTGTGAGTATTAACGAGTGCCCAAGCCCAAAGTTGTTGGGCCCAATGCATGGCTTCCTTGTCGGGGTTCGGTGTCAGGGTGTGACCCAATGGGCTTTAAAAAAAATTTATAGGCCCAAAAACCGGGGTTGTCATATGCAACGTCGTCTTCAACAGCTGATTCTTGACAACATTCGTCGTCGTCGTCGTCATATTTTATAATTTACAAGGTTACGTTTATTATGTTTTGTTGATATACTTAAATTTATATTAAACGTTATGGTTTTGTTTAACAATTTTGTTCCGGTGAACCGGGTTAATAATTTTATAATTTTAATAATTTTAAAATTCCACGTGCTTAATTAATTAAATCAAAGTTCATTTAGTAAATTTACGTCTTCTAAGGTATCGTGCCCAGGGCCCATTTCGTCGCTTCAGCATGCCCTATAATTAAATGATGGCCCATTGGCACGTATTGGTTTTATGAGTCAAAGCCCATGAAGTTTCATGGCCCAATGACCCATTTAGGGTTTGTTGGGTCAAAGCCCATTTATGTGGGAGTATTAACGAGTACCCAAGCCTAAAGTTGTTGGGCCCAATGCATGGCTTCCTTGTCGAGATTCGATGTCAGGGTGTGACCCAATGGGTTTTTAAAAATTTTCTAGGCCCAAAAACCGGGGTTGTCATATTCAACGTCCTCTTCAACGAGCAGATTCTCGACAACATTCGTCGTCGTCGTCGTATTTTATAATTTACAAGGTTACGTTTATTATGTTTTGTTGATATACTTAAATTGCTATTAAACGTTATGGTTTTGTTTATCAAATTTTGTTCCGGTGAACCTGGGTTTATCATTTTAGAATTTTAATAATTGTTAAAATTCCACGTGCTTAATTAATTAAATAAAAGTTCTTTTAGTAAATTTACATCTTCTAAGGTATCGTGCCCGGGGCCCATTTGGTCGGTTTAGCATGCCCTATAACCAAATGATGGCCCATTGTCCCGTATTGGTTATGTGAGTTAAAGCCCGTTAAGTTTCATGGCCCAATGACCCATTTAGGATTTGTTGGGCCAAAGCCCGTTTGGTGTGAGTATTAACGAGTGCCCAAGCCCAAAGTTGTTGGGCCCAATGCATGGCTTCCTTGTCGGGTTCGGTGTCAGGGTGTGACCAATGGGTTTTAAAAAAAATTCTAGGCCCAAAAACCGGGGTTGTCATATTCAACGTCCTCTTCAACGAGCAGATTCTCGACAACATTCGTCGTCGTCGTCGTATTTTATAATTTACAAGGTTACGTTTATTATGTTTTGTTGATATACTTAAATTGATATTAACGTTATGGTTTTGTTTAACAATTTTTGTTCCGGTGAACCGGGTTAATAATTTTATAATTTTAATAATTTTAAAATTCCACGTGCTTAATTAATTAAATCAAAGTTCATTTAGTAAATTTACGTCTTCTAAGGTATCGTGCCCAGGGCCCATTTCGTCGGTTCAGCATGCCCTATAATTAAATGATGGCCCATTGGCACGTATTGGTTTTATGAGTCAAAGCCCATGAAGTTTCATGGCCCAATGACCCATTTAGTGTTTGTTGGGTCAAAGCCCATTTATGTGGGAGTATTTACGAGTGCCCAAGCCTAAAGTTGTTGGGCCCAATGCATGGCTTCCTTGTCGGGGTTCGGTGTCAGGGTGTGACCCAATGGGCTTTAAAAAAAATTTATAGGCCCAAAAACCGGGGTTGTCATATGCAACGTCGTCTTCAACGAGCTGATTCTTGACAACATTCGTCGTCGTCGTCGTCATATTTTATAATTTACAAGGTTACGTTTATTATGTTTTGTTGATATACTTAAATTTATATTAAACGTTATGGTTTTGTTTAACAATTTTGTTCCGGTGAACCGGGTTAATAATTTTATAATTTTAATAATTTTTAAAATTTCACGTGCTTAATTAATTAAATCAAAGTTCATTTAGTAAATTTACGTCTTCTAAGGTATCGTGCCCAGGGCCCATTTCGTCGCTTCAGCATGCCCTATAATTAAATGATGGCCCATTGGCACGTATTGGTTTTATGAGTCAAAGCCCATGAAGTTTCATGGCCCAATGACCCATTTAGGGTTTGTTGGGTCAAAGCCCATTTATGTGGGAGTATTAACGAGTACCCAAGCCTAAAGTTGTTGGGCCCAATGCATGGCTTCCTTGTCGAGATTCGATGTCAGGGTGTGACCCAATGGGTTTTTAAAAAACTTTTCTAGGCCCAAAAACCGGGGTTGTAATATTCAACGTCCTCTTCAACGAGCAGATTCTCGACAACATTCGTCGTCGTCGTCGTATTTTATAATTTACAAGGTTACGTTTATTATGTTTTGTTGATATACTTAAATTGCTATTAAACGTTATGGTTTTGTTTATCAATTTTGTTCCGGTGAACCTGGGTTTATCATTTTAGAATTTTAATAATTGTTAAAATTCCACGTGCTTAATTAATTAAATAAAAGTTCTTTTAGTAAATTTACATCTTCTAAGGTATCGTGCCCGGGCCCATTTGGTCGGTTTAGCATGCCCTATAACCAAATGATGGCCCATTGTCCCGTATTGGTTATGTGAGTTAAAGCCCGTTAAGTTTCATGGCCCAATGACCCATTTAGGATTTGTTGGGCCAAAGCCCGTTTGGTGTGAGTATTAACGAGTGCCCAAGCCCAAAGTTGTTGGGCCCAATGCATGGTTCCTTGTCGGGATTCGGTGTCAGGGTGTGACCAATGGGTTTTTAAAAAAATTTCTAGGCCCAAAAACCGGGGTTGTCATATTCAACGTCCTCTTCAACAAGCAGATTCTCGACAACTTTCGTCGTCGTCATCGTCGTATTTTATAATTTACAAGGTTACGTTTATTATGTTTTGTTGATATACTTAAATTGATATTAAACGTTATGGTTTTGTTTAACAATTTTTGTTCCGGTGAACCGGGTTAATAATTTTATAATTTTAATAATTTTTAAAATTCCACGTGCTTAATTAATTAAATCAAAGTTCATTTAGTAAATTTACGTCTTCTAAGGTATCGTGCCCAGGGCCCATTTCGTCGGTTCAGCATGCCCTATAATTAAATGATGGCCCATTGGCACGTATTGGTTTTATGAGTCAAAGCCCATGAAGTTTCATGGCCCAATGACCCATTTAGGGTTTGTTGGGTCAAAGCCCATTTATGTGGGAGTATTAACGAGTGCCCAAGCCTAAAGTTGTTGGGCCCAATGCATGGCTTCCTTGTCGAGATTCGATGTCAGGGTGTGACCCAATGGGTTTTTAAAAACTTTTCTAGGCCCAAAAACCGGGGTTGTCATATTCAACGTCCTCTTCAACGAGCAGATTCTCGACAACATTCGTCGTCGTCGTCGTATTTTATAATTTACAAGGTTACGTTTATTATGTTTTGTTGATATACTTAAATTGCTATTAAACGTTATGGTTTTGTTTAACAAATTTTGTTCCGGTGAACCTGGGTTATCATTTTAGAATTTTAATAATTGTTAAAATTCCACGTGCTTAATTAATTAAATAAAAGTTCTTTTAGTAAATTTAAATCTTCTAAGGTATCGTGCCCGGGGCCCATTTGGTCGGTTTAGCATGCCCTATAACCAATGATGGCCCATTGTCCCGTATTGGTTATGTGAGTTAAAGCCCGTTAAGTTTCATGGCCCAATGACCCATTTAGGATTTGTTGGGCAAAGCCCGTTTGGTGTGAGTATTAACGAGTGCCCAAGCCCAAAGTTGTTGGGCCCAATGCATGGCTTCCTTGTCGGGGTTCGGTGTCAGGGTGTAACCCAATGGGTTTTAAAAAATTTCTAGGCCCAAAAACCGGGGTTGTCATATTCAACGTCCTCTTCAACGAGCAGATTCTCGACAACATTCGTCGTCGTCGTCGTATTTATAATTTACAAGGTTACGTTTATTATGTTTTGTTGATATACTTAAATTGATATTAAACGTTATGGTTTTGTTTAACAATTTTGTTCCGGTGAACCGGGTTAATAATTTTATAATTTTAATAATTTTTAAAATTCCACGTGCTTAATTAATTAAATCAAAGTTCATTTAGTAAATTTACGTCTTCTAAGGTATCGTGCCCAGGGCCCATTTCGTCGGTTCAGCATGCCCTATAATTAAATGATGGCCCATTGGCACGTATTGGTTTTATGAGTCAAAGCCCATGAAGTTTCATGGCCCAATGACCCATTTAGTGTTTGTTGGGTCAAAGCCCATTTATGTGGGAGTATTACGAGTGCCCAAGCCTAAAGTTGTTGGGCCCAATGCATGGCTTCCTTGTCGGGGTTCGGTGTCAGGGTGTGACCCAATGGGCTTTAAAAAAAATTTATAGGCCCAAAAACCGGGGTTGTCATATGCAACGTCGTCTTCAACGAGCTGATTCTTGACAACATTCGTCGTCGTCGTCGTCATATTTTATAATTTACAAGGTTACGTTTATTATGTTTTGTTGATATACTTAAATTTATATTAAACGTTATGGTTTTGTTTAACAATTTTTGTTCCGGTGAACCGGGTTAATAATTTTATAATTTAATAATTTTTAAAATTCCACGTGCTTAATTAATTAAATCAAAGTTCATTTAGTAAATTTACGTCTTCTAAGGTATCGTGCCCAGGGCCCATTTCGTCGCTTCAGCATGCCCTATAATTAAATGATGGCCCATTGGCACGTATTGGTTTTATGAGTCAAAGCCCATGAAGTTTCATGGCCCAATGACCCATTTAGGGTTTGTTGGGTCAAAGCCCATTTATGTGGGAGTATTAACGAGTACCCAAGCCTAAAGTTGTTGGGCCCAATGCATGGCTTCCTTGTCGAGATTCGATGTCAGGGTGTGACCCAATGGGTTTTTAAAAACTTTTCTAGGCCCAAAAACGGGGTTGTCATATTCAACGTCCTCTTCAACGAGCAGATTCTCGACAACATTCGTCGTCGTCGTCGTATTTTATAATTTACAAGGTTACGTTTATTATGTTTTGTTGATATACTTAAATTGCTATTAAACGTTATGGTTTTGTTTATCAAATTTTGTTCCGGTGAACCTGGGTTTATCATTTTAGAATTTTAATAATTGTTAAAATTCCACGTGCTTAATTAATTAAATAAAAGTTCTTTTAGTAAATTTACATCTTCTAAGGTATCGTGCCCGGGGCCCATTTGGTCGGTTTAGCATGCCCTATAACCAAATGATGGCCCATTGTCCCGTATTGGTTATGTGAGTTAAAGCCCGTTAAGTTTCATGGCCCAATGACCCATTTAGGATTTGTTGGGCCGAAGCCCGTTTGGTGTGAGTATTAACGAGTGCCCAAGCCCAAAGTTGTTGGGCCCAATGCATGGTTTCCTTGTCGGGATTCGGTGTCAGGGTGTGAACCAATGGGTTTTTAAAAAAATCTTCTAGGCCCAAAAACCAGGGTTGTCATATTCAACGTCCTCTTCAACAAGCAGATTCTCGACAACTTTCGTCTTCGTCATCGTCGTATTTTATAATTTACAAGGTTACGTTTATTATGTTTTGTTGATATACTTAAATTGATATTAAACGTTATGGTTTTGTTTAACAATTTTTGTTCCGGTGAACCGGGTTAATAATTTTATAATTTTAATAATTTTTAAAATTCCACGTGCTTAATTAATTAAATCAAAGTTCATTTAGTAAATTTACGTCTTCTAAGGTATCGTGCCCAGGGCCCATTTCGTCGGTTCAGCATGCCCTATAATTAAATGATGGCCCATTGGCACGTATTGGTTTTATGAGTCAAAGCCCATGAAGTTTCATGGCCCAATGACCCATTTAGGTTTGTTGGGTCAAAGCCCATTTATGTGGGAGTATTTACGAGTGCCCAAGCCTAAAGTTGTTGGGCCCAATGCATGGCTTCCTTGTCGGGGTTCGGTGTCAGGGTGTGACCCAATGGGCTTTAAAAAAAATTTATAGCCCAAAAACCGGGTTGTCATATGCAACGTCGTCTTCAACGAGCTGATTCTTGACAACATTCGTCGTCGTCGTCGTCATATTTTATAATTTACAAGGTTACGTTATTATGTTTTGTTGATATACTTAAATTTATATTAAACGTTATGGTTTTGTTTAACAATTTTTGTTCCGGTGAACCGGGTTAATAATTTTATAATTTTAATAATTTTTAAAATTCCACGTGCTTAATTAATTAAATCAAAGTTCATTTAGTAAATTTACGTCTTCTAAGGTATCGTGCCCAGGGCCCATTTCGTCGCTTCAGCATGCCCTATAATTAAATGATGGCCCATTGGCACGTATTGGTTTTATGAGTCAAAGCCCATGAAGTTTCATGGCCCAATGACCCATTTAGGGTTTGTTGGGTCAAAGCCCATTTATGTGGGAGTATTAACGAGTACCCAAGCCTAAAGTTGTTGGGCCCAATGCATGGCTTCCTTGTCGAGATTCGATGTCAGGGTGTGACCCAATGGGTTTTTAAAAACTTTCTAGGCCCAAAAACCGGGGTTGTCATATTCAACGTCCTCTTCAACGAGCAGATTCTCGACAACATTCGTCGTCGTCGTCGTATTTTATAATTTACAAGGTTACGTTTATTATGTTTTGTTGATATACTTAAATTGCTATTAAACGTTATGGTTTTGTTTATCAAATTTTGTTCCGGTGAACCTGGGTTTATCATTTTAGAATTTTAATAATTGTTAAAATTCCACGTGCTTAATTAATTAAATAAAAGTTCTTTTAGTAAATTTACATCTTCTATGGTATCGTGCCCGGGGCCCATTTGGTCGGTTTAGCATGCCCTATAACCAAATGATGGCCCATTGTCCCGTATTGGTTATGTGAGTTAAAGCCCGTTAAGTTTCATGGCCCAATGACCCATTTAGGATTTGTTGGGCCAAAGCCCGTTTGGTGTGAGTATTAACGAGTGCCCAAGCCCAAAGTTGTTGGGCCCAATGCATGGTTTCCTTGTCGGGATTCGGTGTCAGGGTGTGAACCAATGGTTTTTAAAAAAATCTTCTAGGCCCAAAAACCAGGGTTGTCATATTCAACGTCCTCTTCAACAAGCAGATTCTCGACAACTTTCGTCTTCGTCATCGTCGTATTTTATAATTTACAAGGTTACGTTTATTATGTTTTGTTGATATACTTAAATTGATATTAAACGTTATGGTTTTGTTTAACAATTTTGTTCCGGTGAACCGGGTTAATAATTTTATAATTTTAATAATTTTTAAAATTCCACGTGCTTAATTAATTAAATCAAAGTTCATTTAGTAAATTTACGTCTTCTAAGGTATCGTGCCCAGGGCCCATTTCGTCGGTTCAGCATGCCCTATAATTAAATGATGGCCCATTGGCACGTATTGGTTTTATGAGTCAAAGCCCATGAAGTTTCATGGCCCAATGACCCATTTAGTGTTTGTTGGGTCAAAGCCCATTTATGTGGGAGTATTTACGAGTGCCCAAGCCCAAAGTTGTTGGGCCCAATGCATGGCTTCCTTGTCGGGGTTCGGTGTCAGGGTGTAACCCAATGGGCTTTAAAAAAAATTTATAGGCCCAAAAACCGGGGTTGTCATATGCAACGTCGTCTTCAACGAGCTGATTCTTGACAACATTCGTCGTCGTCGTCATATTTTATAATTTACAAGGTTACGTTTATTATGTTTTGTTGATATACTTAAATTTATATTAAACGTTATGGTTTTGTTTAACAATTTTTGTTCCGGTGAACCGGGTTAATAATTTTATAATTTTAATAATTTTTAAAATTCCACGTGCTTAATTAATTAAATCAAAGTTCATTTAGTAAATTTACGTCTTCTAAGGTATCGTGCCCAGGGCCCATTTCGTCGCTTCAGCATGCCCTATAATTAAATGATGGCCCATTGGCACGTATTGGTTTTATGAGTCAAAGCCCATGAAGTTTCATGGCCCAATGACCCATTTAGGGTTTGTTGGGTCAAAGCCCATTTATGTGGGAGTATTAACGAGTACCCAAGCCTAAAGTTGTTGGGCCCAATGCATGGCTTCCTTGTCGAGATTCGATGTCAGGGTGTGACCCAATGGGTTTTTAAAAACTTTTCTAGGCCCAAAAACCGGGGTTGTCATATTCAACGTCCTCTTCAACGAGCAGATTCTCGACAACATTCGTCGTCGTCGTCGTATTTTATAATTTACAAGGTTACGTTTATTATGTTTTGTTGATATACTTAAATTGCTATTAAACGTTATGGTTTTGTTTATCAAATTTTGTTCCGGTGAACCTGGGTTTATCATTTTAGAATTTTAATAATTGTTAAAATTCCACGTGCTTAATTAATTAAATAAAAGTTCTTTTAGTAAATTTACATCTTCTAAGGTATCGTGCCCGGGCCCATTTGGTCGGTTTAGCATGCCCTATAACCAAATGATGGCCCATTGTCCCGTATTGGTTATGTGAGTTAAAGCCCGTTAAGTTTCATGGCCCAATGACCCATTTAGGATTTGTTGGGCCAAAGCCCGTTTGGTGTGAGTATTAACGAGTGCCCAAGCCCAAAGTTGTTGGGCCCAATGCATGGCTTCCTTGTCGGGGTTCGGTGTCAGGGTGTGACCCAATGGGTTTTAAAAAAATTTCTAGGCCCAAAAACAGGGGTTGTCATATTCAACGTCCTCTTCAACAAGCAGATTCTCGACAACTTCGTCGTCGTCGTCATCGTATTTTATAATTTACAAGGTTACGTTTATTATGTTTTGTTGATATACTTAAATTGATATTAAACGTTATGGTTTTGTTTAACAATTTTTGTTCCGGTGAACCGGGTTAATAATTTTATAATTTTAATAATTTTTAAAATTCCACGTGCTTAATTAATTAAATCAAAGTTCATTTAGTAAATTTACGTCTTCTAAGGTATCGTGCCCAGGGCCCATTTCGTCGGTTCAGCATGCCCTATAATTAAATGATGGCCCATTGGCACGTATTGGTTTTATGAGTCAAAGCCCATGAAGTTTCATGGCCCAATGACCCATTTAGGGTTTGTTGGGTCAAAGCCCATTTATGTGGGAGTATTAACGAGTGCCCAAGCCTAAAGTTGTTGGGCCCAATGCATGGCTTCCTTGTCGAGATTCGATGTCAGGGTGTGACCCAATGGGTTTTTAAAAACTTTTCTAGGCCCAAAAACCGGGGTTGTCATATTCAACGTCCTCTTCAACGAGCAGATTCTCGACAACATTCGTCGTCGTCGTCGTATTTTATAATTTACAAGGTTACGTTTATTATGTTTTGTTGATATACTTAAATTGCTATTAAACGTTATGGTTTTGTTTAACAAATTTGTTCCGGTGAACCTGGGTTTATCATTTTAGAATTTTAATAATTGTTAAAATTCCACGTGCTTAATTAATTAAATAAAAGTTCTTTTAGTAAATTTACATCTTCTAAGGTATCGTGCCCGGGGCCCATTTGGTCGGTTTAGCATGCCCTATAACCAAATGATGGCCCATTGTCCCGTATTGGTTATGTGAGTTAAAGCCCGTTAAGTTTCATGGCCCAATGACCCATTTAGGATTTGTTGGGCCAAAGCCCGTTTGGTGTGAGTATTAACGAGTGCCCAAGCCCAAAGTTGTTGGGCCCAATGCATGGCTTCCTTGTCGGGATTCGGTGTCAGGGTGTGAACCAATGGGTTTTAAAAAAATTTCTAGGCCCAAAAACCGGGGTTGTCATATTCAACGTCCTCTTCAACAAGCAGATTCTCGACAACTTTCGTCGTCGTCATCGTCGTATTTTATAATTTACAAGGTTACGTTTATTATGTTTTGTTGATATACTTAAATTGATATTAAACGTTATGGTTTTGTTTAACAATTTTTGTTCCGGTGAACCGGGTTAATAATTTTATAATTTTAATAATTTTTAAATTCCACGTGCTTAATTAATTAAATCAAAGTTCATTTAGTAAATTTACGTCTTCTAAGGTATCGTGCCCAGGGCCCATTTCGTCGGTTCAGCATGCCCTATAATTAAATGATGGCCCATTGGCACGTATTGGTTTTATGAGTCAAAGCCATGAAGTTTCATGGCCCAATGACCCATTTAGTGTTGTTGGGTCAAAGCCCATTTATGTGGGAGTATTTACGAGTGCCCAAGCCTAAAGTTGTTGGGCCCAATGCATGGCTTCCTTGTCGGGGTTCGGTGTCAGGGTGTGACCCAATGGGCTTTAAAAAAAATTTCTAGGCCCAAAAACCGGGTTGTCATATGCAACGTCCTCTTCAACGAGCAGATTCTTGACAACATTCGTCGTCGTCGTCGTCATATTTTATAATTTACAAGGTTACGTTTATTATGTTTTGTTGATATACTTAAATTTATATTAAACGTTATGGTTTTGTTTAACAATTTTTGTTCCGGTGAACCGGGTTATAATTTTATAATTTTAATAATTTTTAAAATTCCACGTGCTTAATTAATTAAATCAAAGTTCATTTAGTAAATTTACGTCTTCTAAGGTATCGTGCCCAGGGCCCATTTCGTCGCTTCAGCATGCCCTATAATTAAATGATGGCCCATTGGCACGTATTGGTTTTATGAGTCAAAGCCCATGAAGTTTCATGGCCCAATGACCCATTTAGGGTTTGTTGGGTCAAAGCCCATTTATGTGGGAGTATTAACGAGTGCCCAAGCCTAAAGTTGTTGGGCCCAATGCATGGCTTCCTTGTCGAGATTCGGTGTCAGGGTGTGACCAATGGGTTTTTAAAAACTTTTCTAGGCCCAAAAACCGGGTTGTCATATTCAACGTCCTCTTCAACGAGCAGATTCTCGACAACATTCGTCGTCGTCGTCGTATTTTATAATTTACAAGGTTACGTTTATTATGTTTTGTTGATATACTTAAATTGCTATTAAACGTTATGGTTTTGTTTATCAAATTTGTTCCGGTGAACCTGGGTTATCATTTTAGAATTTTAATAATTGTTAAAATTCCACGTGCTTAATTAATTAAATAAAAGTTCTTTTAGTAAATTTACATCTTCTAAGGTATCGTGCCCGGGGCCCATTTGGTCGGTTTAGCATGCCCTATAACCAAATGATGGCCCATTGTCCCGTATTGGTTTGTGAGTTAAAGCCCGTTAAGTTTCATGGCCCAATGACCCATTTAGGATTTGTTGGGCCAAGCCCGTTTGGTGTGAGTATTAACGAGTGCCCAAGCCAAAGTTGTTGGGCCCAATGCATGGTTTCCTTGTCGGGATTCGGTGTCAGGGTGTGAACCAATGGGTTTTTAAAAAAATCTTCTAGGCCCAAAAACCAGGGTTGTCATATTCAACGTCTCTTCAACAAGCAGATTCTCGACAACTTCGTCTTCGTCATCGTCGTATTTTATAATTTACAAGGTTACGTTTATTATGTTTTGTTGATATACTTAAATTGATATTAAACGTTATGGTTTTGTTTAACAATTTTTGTTCCGGTGAACCGGGTTAATAATTTTATAATTTTAATAATTTTAAAATTCCACGTGCTTAATTAATTAAATCAAAGTTCATTTAGTAAATTTACGTCTTCTAAGGTATCGTGCCAGGGCCCATTTCGTCGGTTCAGCATGCCCTATAATAAATGATGGCCCATTGGCAGTATTGGTTTATGAGTCAAAGCCCATGAAGTTTCATGGCCCAATGACCCATTTAGTTTTGTTGGGTCAAAGCCCATTTTGTGGGAGTATTTACGAGTGCCCAAGCCTAAAGTTGTGGGCCCAATGCATGGCTTCCTTGTCGGGGTTCGGTGTCAGGGTGTGACCCAATGGGCTTTAAAAAAAATTTATAGGCCCAAAAAACGGGGTTGTCATATTCAACGTCGTCTTCAACGAACAGCGATTCTGACAACATTCGTCGTCGTCGTCATATTTTATAATTTACAAGGTTACGTTTATTATTTGTTGATATACTTAAATTATATTAAACGTTATGGTTTGTTTAACAATTTTGTTCCGGTGAACCGGGTTATAATTTATAATTTTAATAATTTTAAAATTCCACGTGCTTAATTAATTAAATCAAAGTTCATTTAGTAAATTTACGTCTTCTAAGGTATCGTGCCCAGGGCCCATTTCGTCGCTTCAGCATGCCCTATAATTAAATGATGGCCATTGGCACGTATTGGTTTTATGAGTCAAAGCCCATGAAGTTTCATGGCCCAATGACCCATTTAGGGTTTGTTGGGTCAAAGCCCATTATGGGGGAGTATTAACGAGTACCAAGCCTAAAGTTGTTGGGCCCAATGCATGGCTTCCTTGTCGAGATTCGATGTCAGGGTGTGACCCAATGGGGTTTTAAAAACTTTTCTAGGCCCAAAAACGGGGTTGTCATATTCAACGTCCTCTTCAACGAGCAGATTCTCGACAACATCGTCGTCGTCGTCGTATTTTATAATTTACAAGGTTACGTTTATTATGTTTTGTTGATATACTTAAATTGCTATTAAACGTTATGGTTTGTTTATCAAATTTGTTCCGGTGAACCTGGGTTTATCATTTAGAATTTAATAATTGTTAAAATTCCACGTGCTTAATTAATTAAATAAAAGTTCTTTTAGTAAATTACATCTTCTAGGTATCGTGCCCGGGCCCATTTGGTCGGTTTAGCATGCCCTATAACCAAATGATGGCCCATTGTCCCGTATTGGTAGTGAGTTAAAGCCCGTTAAGTTTCATGGCCCAATGACCCATTTAGGATTTGTGGGCCAAAGCCCGTTTGGTGTGAGTATTAACGAGTGCCCAAGCCCAA